>JAMXDD010000002.1:16016178-16368686 GCA_024733475.1 Syzygium grande | reverse complement strand
GTATTCAATAGAAAAATAATAATTTAAATTGAAAAAAACGACTTAAAACATTAAGCTTGGTTTTTGTGCTTTTCAAAAGATTTGGCTTTTTTTTGCATTTCATTTTAAGAAAATCCGCTTTTTCTAACGTGGCACCTCGTCGATGCCACGTCATCCGCTTATGTCAAGAATGGGGCGATGAAAGCGCCGCGTTGGATTTCGATATTCCACGTCAGCAAAATTGATTGAGCGATAAATAATTACACAGAATTCGTGATATTTTAAATATTTAGAATCAGAATTTAATTGCACCACTCCTCTGTCGGTCTCTGACGGCACCCAAAGGGGCACGCCGACGCTAGTCTTGCGCTCTCTTTTTTCCGGCCCGATTCTCGCCGCCGCCGCCACCGCCGCCGCCGCCACCGCCGCCGCCGCCCACGGCGGTCCTGACCCGCCGGCCCGCCCCGTGGCGCCCACGACCGCCACCATCTCAGCGGGTGGCGCCTCCTTCCCTTCCTCGTCGAGACAATGCAGCCGGTTCATCGAGCCTCCTCTTCAAGTCGTCGTCGTCGTCGTCCCGCCGGTGACGACGCCGGCGGTCGAGTTTAACTGCCGACGCGTCTTCTGCTCTCGTGCGAGCTCCACGTCCGTCGTCTCATGGCGATGATGCCGGCGTCGGAATCCTCGTCGGAGTCTCGCCGGAACCAGAAGCATCTCCTCTCTCATCGGCCTCTTGTCTCCGTCGGTGGAACTCTCTAATATTTTTCAGATTTTTGCAATTCTTCTGTTGAATCAACTGACGAAAATGCTTAGGATGACTGTCGGCTTATGATGTTTCTGGGATATCGAGGTTCGGAAACAACTTAAACTGTCGTCTCCGTTTCGTGTCTGATACAATCTGTATTAATGTGCAATTTTGAATCCAGATGTTCATTCTAGTACACTAGGTGTGACGGTCTGATATCCACATTTTTTGATGATCACTCATTATTTGCTCGTTCGATTAACCTTTCAGATGATCACTGGGCCGGCAGAGGGGCAGCATCTTCTAGAAATATTTCGTGCCGGCATTCGCTCGAATGACATTTGCGAGGAGGAAAAGTATGAGTCACGGGCATTTGGTAAAATGCAATCTATGTATCGTTGGCTCTGACCTCCAACAGTAATGTTCAGGAGTTTTAGACTCCCTCCATCCAGGGGCAAGCTTGCTTGGTCCTTATTTGAGCCTGCTTGTTGTTCGCTTTGTACGGCGGCATCGGAGAAAGTAAATGTGGTTGGGACTCTTCTTGGCATGAATGAGTCAGATACAGAGAAGGAGACAGAGTGGGAGCGGTTACTTAAACCTTTTGATTTGGAAGAACTACGAAAGTCACTTACGGGGATTTCGCCATATCAGCTTTGCAAATTGCTTGTGCTTCCGATTGATGTGCCGATGTCGATGGAGTTATTCGAGCGGGCAGGTGCACAGAAGAACTATTCGCACACATTTGATGTGTACTGTATCTTGATTGATAAGTTGGGTGCAGCAAAAGAGTTTAAGATTATTGATAGACTGTTGTTGCAAATGAAAGAAGAACAGATTGCATTTAGGGAGTCCCTTTTTCTAATGATTATGAAACACTATGGAAGAGCTAGTTTGCCTGGACAAGCCACAAGGTTGCTCTTGGATATGAGAAGTATCTATTCTTGTGAACCAACATTTAGGTCGATAATGTTGTTTTTTGGACGTACTAGTAGCTGCGAACTGTCCAAATGTTGCACCCAATGTATATTATGACATGTTGAGTAAAGGTGTTTCTCCTACTGTTTATACTTTTTTTGTGGTGATGAGGGCCCTTTGTATTATTAATGAGGTGGATTCGGCATGTTCTCTATTGAGAGACATGACAAGACATGGCTGTGTGCCTAATTCGGCAGTGTACCAAATTCTTATTCATGCACTTTCCAAGAGAAAAAAAGTTGATGATGCGTTGAAATTACTGGATGAGATGTTCCTTATGGGTTGCAGACCTGATGTTCGGACCTTTAATGACATTTTAGGCGGTTTGTGTAAGTTCAACCGGATTCATGAGGCAGCTAAATTGTTTGACCGCATGCTTCTTCGTGGGTTTACCCCTGATGGTTTTACTTATGGGGTTCTAATTCATGCTCTATGCAAGGTGGGAAAAGTTGATGAAGCGAGGGCTTTGTGGGACAAAATGCCCAGTTCAGATGTTGTGCTTTTTAATACCATGTTGAGTGGATATGTGATGAATGGACGATTCGATGAAGCGAAGTCTCTGTTCTGTTGCCTTTTAGATAGTCCCTACAAGCCTGATGTCTTTTCATACAACATACTAATCTACGGACTTTGTAAGAAGGGGCATTTGCACTCTGCACGGGATTTGGTAAATGAGATGGAAGATAATGGCTGTAAGCCAAATGTGGTCACATACACGATGTTGATTGATGCACTCTGCAAACTGGGTTACCTAAATGAAGCTAATTGTCTTCTGACTGAGATGACAGGAAGGGAATCAACCTGAATGTAGTGGGATACAATTGTCTCATATCGCTCTATGTAAGGAAAGAAGAATTGCTGAAGCCCTGACAATGTACAACGAAATGACAGACAAAGGATGTAAGCCTGACATATATACATTCAATTCTTTAATCCATGGACTAACCAAGGATGATAAGGTGGAACGGGCCTTGGGATTGTACCGTGACATGTTATTAGGAGGAGTGGCTGCTAATACGTTTACCTATAATATATTGACGCATGCCTTCTTAAAGAGGAATGAGATTCAAGAAGCCCTTCAGCTTGTAAATGAAATGATATTTAGAGGGTGTCCTCTTGATAATATCACTTATAATGGCCTGATTAAGGCACTCTGTCAAGCTGGTGCCGTTGATAGAGCATTAGGATTATTTGAAGAAATGACCAGAAAAGGACTTCGTCCCAATAACATATCTTGCAATATTTTGATTAATGGCCTCGGTCGAACTGGAAGAGTACAAGAAGCACTTGAGTTCTTAAGGGATATGATACACCGAGGCTTAACACCTGACATTGTAACATATAACAGTCTCCTGAATGGCCTATGCAGGGAACGCCGCATCGTGTGGCTTTAAATCTGTTTGACAAGCTAAAACTTGAAGGAATTTGCCCAGATGTCATTACATATAACACTTTGATCAGTTGGCAGTGCAAGGAGGGGTTGTTTGAGGATGCATGTCTACTCCTGCGAGGTGGATTAGAGAGTGGATTTTTGCCCAATCATTGTACTTGGCAAATTTTAGTCTGCAATTGTATAAGCCAGGTATGCCCGTGAAGCTTAATAGCCGGTATATACTGAAATTGTGCATTTCGGATTTGGGATAATGGTGATGTTATGTCTCTTTGTCTCCCATTAGAAACGAATTGAATGATTGATGAGGTGAATTATTGGTGATGAATCTAGTGGAAGTATGCAAGAACTTGTAGGATGTTTAGTTTTTTAACCGGCAGTATATAAACTAGTAGGTCTATGCCCTGTTTCCTTGGAAAAGGATTGTCTTACATTTAGCATCGCATTGTTAGGATCTTTCATAGGAAAGCGGACCTCTTTATTAGCTACAACTTTGTAGATTATTCTGTTATCTCTGATACTCTGTTCTAACAGTTGATGCATGCTATATTGCTCATTCTCATTGATAGAGTCTTAACTGCTTCTCCCTTTTCTATCGTATTCTTTTGCTAAAAATGAGTGAGGTTTCTAGGGCTCTTCAAGGACCGGACTCATTGGGTGTAAAGTTTAAATGTGTAGGGTAAATAACTTATTTATTATATGCCCCCAGAGCTTGAGATTTTGATGGATAGTGAAGTTTGTCCTAAGTTCAATCAATAGAGCTCTGTAGGAAAATAGACTGAATTCTGTTTGAGCAGCACACAATGTCTAGTCGACGAAGATGGTCCTATTAAGAAGTATTCAGAGCAGCCAAGTTTAAGAGATATATAGGAGGACACTCTGGTCTATGATTTACTGTAGAATAGCTAATAGTAATTGAGACATTAAAGCAGCTAGGAAAATTGAATTGGAAGAGTCTGAAAACCATTATGTTTTGGAACCTTCTCCTGCTCGTACCATGTTTACTGAACCATTTCATGTTAACTTTATGCAGAAACCCAGCTGTTACCGCTCCTACACTATATGACCAAAATTAACAAACTATTGGATTTAATTCTATGTTTCTTGAATTTGATAACTTCTTGTCCTTTTAATTTGTTTTGATCTTCATACTTTTGATCATGGCTTTAAGCCCTTTATTTGTCCATGCTTGACCAACTTGTGGTAATCCATGTTTTGCAGTTTGATTCAGTAAGCAATACCTAAAATTTGGACAAATTTTGGAATTCTGATCATGAGGGCTATATAAAATTCATCAGGTTTTGGCCATGCTCAATTTTTTGAAGCCTATATCTTCACTTGTGAACATTTTTCTGGGCTTCTAGCTGATCCGTCATGCAGATACTGAGGGCTAATTATGTGAAGGCTTTTTACTGGTACATATACTTTTTCTCACTTCCATTGTGATGTTTCATGCCATTAAGCACATGCAGCCAATGCATAGCACTTTTTGACTTTGGCAGTGACGATGTATATAATATCACCTTTTTCATGTAGGTCATTCTGTGAGCTTGAAGAATCCTTGAAAGGAGCACTTTTCTATGAATTGTTTCTTGAAGAACTCTGAATAGTTCAGAGGTTTCAAATTCATACATGAATAGATAAGTCCTTGGCACCGAATGCAAAAGGTAGATTATGTAGTAATGCTTGAATCAGATGATTGAGTGCATTGGCAAAGAGGCATCAGCAAATTAGTCATTGGAGCTTCTACTCTTTGAATATTTTCAAGGTATCTCTACTGCACAAACATGTTGGTATGGTCCAGATGCAATTCTTTCATTTTGTCGTGACTGTCTACCTCAATCATGGATTTCTCATTATCAGTTTTAGATGCGTTGCTTCCCCTTCAGTTGTTAATTCAATAGTTGCTGCTACTTGTAGTTATTATGTTAAAAAATTACTTGTGGAGCCATTGGTACACGGAACAAAGTATGCTTAGTGCATACCTCCTCTGCCTTTTCCTTTTTTTAGTTATAGAAAACCTTGTGAGGAGGATTGTTTGATAAACTTGCATTGTTTGAGGAGATAAGTGAAAACTAGCTCCAACTCTTATCAAAGTGAATTTAGCATCTATGATGTGATTGGTTTCTATAATCCCCCACTACTTCCTGAAAAGGCATATTTGCCTTTGGTATATCTGTTACAAATCATTCTGTTTATGCAGAATTTCACTTTCGTTTTTACCTTGATACAGATATACATTTGTTGTCTTGTTCATTCAAAAAACTATTAAGGGATATGTCTTCATAGATATGGACAAATTGTTTTCCCTTTGGTATTTTTATGTGATTCAGAAACATTCATGCTGCTGATTTCAGGAAAATGGTACTTTGTCATCAGCAATCTCGACAAGCATTCTGAGCTTTTGTACAATATGTGCTAACTCAAAAGGTAAATTGGCATCCATCAGCCCATCAATCAGGCGTGTACTCTATTGGAAGCACTAAAGATTGACAAGAGTGCCACAAGCTCTATCGGCTGTTCATCTGATTCTAGCACACATGGAGGATAAGTTAGTTTGTTAGTTAAAAAGCATCAGCTCATGCCTGAGATTGTTTACATAGGTTCATAGACACTAGGGCTCGTGTTAATACTGCACCTCTTTTTGCTGTACACACCCTTGATAACTAATAGGCAGAAATGCCCTCAAGGTTTTAAGTTGGTAAAGTTTTTTCCTGTATCTGTATTCCAGTCCCCAAAATTCAGAAGAAGACAAAAAAACCTCAAATTTTATCGCATTCACGCAAGACTGATAGTGGACGTTACATTCTAATCCATTTTCAGTTTCATTTGTTGACTCTAAAAATCTCAAACCGTTGAAGCTGCTGGATTCTAATATTTCTATGTTATTTTATTCTTATACATCATCTTTGTCTTGTTGTTTGTCTCTTCTAGTCCCAAAACTGACCATCACAAGATTTAACTTTCGATGGAAAAGGGTCCACAGCGCTGCAATAGTAAGAAGTATGTCCTTTCCTGGTCGTATTGTTTTCTCTGGTTTTTCAGTCACCATATTAATTTTTTATGAGGAAAAGAGATATCATATTGATTCATGAAAAGTTTGGTCATATACTTTTTATAGTATATTCACCAATCTTTGAACTTCTGTTATGTGAATCATAGTCTGAATGTGAGGTAAACCAAGTTCATTAGCTAGGGCTTGAACTTTAAAGACGTGATGGAGCTTCTTATGAAATTTATATGAAATATTTTATTGTCATTGCCATCGAAATTTGTTAACTTTAATTTATGTAATGGAGCTTTTTTTAACTTGAGTGTCATGCCAAAGAGAAGTAACATATTTGCTCCAGCAGTAACAGATAATCACCTGGCAATAGATTGTTTGGTGACATGTTTGTTCTCTGAGAGTCTAAGGCTGGGAGAATAAACAGGACAATCTAGAAGTGCCTTTTGCATCACGCCTCTTTTTTACTATCAAGTTCTCCATTCAAAACTGTGATTTCTTTTTCCCTAACCTGATAATGGATTTTCCTTTCCTGGAAGATTTAGCAGAATGGTGTTAATGCTGTTGCCATTCCACTCCAAGCAAAAAGTATGTTGTAAGGGTTGGTGACTGATTTTTCCCACAAGCCAGATCCAATTAGCTAGTCAGTATTGGAGCATCTTTATGTGAAGTTTCTAATCCGCATTGCTTGATTGAGGATAGGCTGTATGGCTTGCTTCTGCTAATGACTAGTTTTCTGTTGGAAGTGCTTAGGACGAACTACGAAATAGAGCTCCAAAATTTATTGGTACTAGCTAATATGGTCATGGTTGAACATACCAAATATACTATTATTTCCTGGCTTTGTGGGCATAATGGGTCGTTTACAAGTGACTAAATACTTTAATGGCATAGCAGAGCTTTTTGAAATTCTGTCTTTGCGGAAGTATAACCAGAAACTAGTGATCATCTGATGTTTGCTTCTAATCTCGAAAGCTGTTTGGACTTGAGTTCTTGGGCTATGCTGCATGTCAAGATTTGCTGTTATATGGTTTGAAGAGTTTGGCCAGTCTTCTAAATATGTGAAAGTGATAGCTGTTGAGAGTATTTGGCTAATAGGGGCATATTTATCTATTTCCTTTATTATTTTATATATTGCAGCAATAAGGGTAATATTGTAATTTTGGCCTTTTTGGCTTATTATAAATATATAGCTTGGGGTCACATAGACCTAACCAAGCATTCAGTTCAGTTTTTCCTCTCAACAATAGCATTATACTGTTCTGTTCTGTATATCAAGCTTCCTTGAAGTGCTTCTTCCTACTATATTTGGAAAGCTAGGAATCCTAGACTTTATCAAATTTGAAGCGTCTGTTGATTCGGTGTGTAATGCTTATGTCTGTTTTAGATTTAGATTAATGTAGTATGTTTAAAGTTGAATGATTTTACAGAAAATTCTTCTAAGATATGGGGTATTTCGGTGTAATCTCTTGAGAGGTCAATCATGTAAAGAAGTTATAGGTGGGCTAGTGGCAAGGTCTAGACCTCTTACAAGTTTTATTGTTTCAAATAAAGCTTAGTCAAGTAAAAATAGAAAAACTGAGCATGGGGTCGTTGAACTTAGATTTTCTTTAGACTTTTCTGCACCTCTTGCTATATAACTATTTGCTTGTTCAATACTGCCAAAGATGGTTCAAATATTCTGTTGTTTGGATAATATAGCAGTGCCATGTGCCTTTGTACTGTGCTGTCACTGCTGTGTGTACTATACCTATGGTGTTTCATTCATGTTGGCTAAGTTATTTCATTGTGCAAGTATGATCAGCCATCCTGTGTAGTCTCTTGCCAAACTGATTGGATGAATTTAAACAGGCACCCAGTCAGGAATAACTTGCTGTTGTGAGGCTGTTCAAGCAAACATGAATCCAGTCTCGAATTCAGAATCACTTCACCCCTTCCTCAAGAATATGGGCACTCCAAGTTGGTAAGTTTGTCTTCAATGGTTTTCCTGCTCTCAATCATCATTTATTTTATTGGACGAAGTTCCGGGAAAGAAAATCTTAAGGTGGTGTCATGTGATTATCAGCATGCTTTCCAGAATATCAAGTTTCACTTCCTCTGTAAGCCAATGTGTAGACTGTCAATCTCTCTGGCTTTTTGTTGTAACAACACGTTCTTACGATAACCGCAACGCACACTTTAAGACTAGTGGCATCTCAAACCATGCTGTAATCATCATGGCATTTCGGCACTTTTGATTAGCACTAGCACCATGAAAAAGAGAGAATAGAATTACTTATTATTCTCAAATTGTGATTATAGGGTTACAAATATATATATGTGCTTAACCCTACTCACAAACTAGATTACTATTCTACCCTTAATATTCACAATATTTCCCAACACTCCTCCTCAAGTTGGGATGTAGATATCAAATAATCCCAAATTGTTACATAAGAAGCTCACTCCATTCCCCCGTAGAGATTTAGTAAAAATCTCTGCTAGTTGATCTTCTGTCTTTGTGTGCTGAAGAATAATCTTGCCTTTTTGAACTTTGTCTTGCACAAAATGACAGTCAACCTCAATGTGCTTAGGGACCTAGGTGTTGGCGGGGCTAAAGTCCCTTGGTCCGAAGTATGCTGACCAAAAAAGGAAGGTGGCCTGGGTATACGTAGACTCATTGACTGCAATAGCGGCTATGCTCAAGCACATTTGGATCCTTTTCATGGACAAAGAATCTTTATGGCATAAGTGGATCCATTCCACCTTTCTCAAGAACAAGAATTTCTGGGTTGCGCCTAAGCCGACCTTTTGTTCCTGGGCGTGGAAGAAAATCCTCGACCTTCGAAGGGAATACCGTTTACAGTTTAAATGGCGGATTGGGGATGGTATGTCAACATCTTTCTGGTTCAATTATTGGCATCCCAAAGGACCCCTTTATGAGCTCTTCTCTAATAGAGATATATATTGTTCTGGTATCCCCAGAAATGCCTCAGTCCAGGAATTCCTTTCCTCCGACTGGCAGCCTTCTAATATACTGCAATCTTTTAACTCTTGGTCAGATCCTATCCCTATTCTTCACGGGGAGAGGCCGGATCTTTTAATTTGGCAAGGACATTCCTCAGGTATTTTCTTGACGGCCTCGGCTTGGGAATTGATTAGGATCAAAAGCCCGACTGTTCCATGGAGCTCGCTCATATGGGATCACAATATTGCGCCAAGGTATGGGTTTCTACTTTGGCTTATGGCTCTAGATAGGCTCCCAACTCAATTGTGTTGCTGAATTATCATAGAATTTCGGAAGGTCTTTGTGCATTCTCTAGATGTAGATCGGATTTTATCGATCATTTATTTTTTGGATGTGCAATCACGGGTTCCCTGGCTCTTTTTTGGGCTAGAAATTGTAGTCTCTCTTGGCGCAATAGATCGTGGCAAGAGAACCTCACGATGGGCAATCGATCCTTAAGTGGAAATAGCTTCCAAAGATATTGCTCGCTTCTCCCTCGGGGTGATTTGCCATATCATTTGGTTAGAATGTAACCATATCCTCTTCAAGAATAAACCCCTGTTTATGCCGGCTCTTTGTCGCATCTTTCTAAGCTCGTTAGGGACAAAGGACCTGTCCTTCAAGACTGTACAAGACTCCCTCAATGAACGATCCAATCTAATTGGGGCATCTCGCCTTCTATTTTTGTATAACCCCTCGCGGTGGTTTTGATTATTGTCCTTTCGTTTCGTGGGCTATTGTTTGGCCTTGTTTTGCAACACTTGTGTTGTTTTCTTTTACGCTGGCTAGTCGGTACACCCTTGCGCCAGTCCGGGACACACTTTTGTGTCTCTTCATGTCTGGGGGTTTTGCGTTCGCTACTTTTTGTAAATTGCGTTGAAAAGTTATATCAATACTTACCAAAAAAAAAAACCTCAATGTCCTTAGTCCGCTCATGGAAGACGGGATTAGATGCAATATGAATAGTGGATTGATTATCATAATACAGCACTGATGGAGTTGACGGTGACATTCCAATCTCTGATAGTAACATCCTCAACCATACTAATTCACTTGTCACATGTGCCATAGCTCGATATTCAGCTTCAGCACTTGATCGGGAAACAACATGTTGTTTCTTGCTTTTCCACGCAACTAAATTGTCTCCTAGAAACACAATTGCTTGAAGTAGATCTCCAATCCATAGGACATCCAACCCAGTCGGCATCAGAGAAGTCTATAATGTTTAGATGACCATAATTCTTAAACTGTAGTCCTTTACCTAGTGCTCCCTTCAAATATTTGACAATTCGAAGCACAGCATCCCAATGAGTAGTACGTGGAGAACTCATGAATTGGCTTACTACACTAACGGCAAAGGATATATCAGGTCCTGTGATAGTAAGATAATTTAACTTACCAACTAATCTCCGATACTTCGCTGAATTATGTAATAATTCTTTATGTTTTGCATCAAGTTTTACATCGGGATCCATGGGGGTATCAACTGGCTTTGCTCCAAGAAATCCAACCTCACTAAGAATGTCAAGTACATACTTCCATTGCGATAAATTGATACAAGCATGTGAGTAGGATACTTCAATACCATGAAAATATCAAAGACGTTCCATATCTTTAGTACTGAATTCTATATGTAGGAATTACTTAAGTTTTTTAATACCACCTGAATCGCTGCTAGTAATGATGATATCATCCACATATACAACTAGAAGGATACAACCAACCTAAAAGACAGAGTTGAAAAACCGAACGATCTACCTACACCGCTTTAATCCAAATTTGATAACCGCATCACTAAATCTACCAAACCAAGCACGAGGAGATTGTTTAAGTCCATATAAAGCCTTGTGTAAACGACATACCACATTCTCTCCCTAAGCAACAAATCCGGTGGGTGCTCCATATAACCTCCTCAACCGGATCACCATGTAAGAAAGCACTTTTCACATCCAACTCGATGAGGAGCCAGCCAAAATCACAAGCGACCCGTGGAAATAAAGACATGAATAGATGGAATTTTGGCTACTGGAGAGAAGGTGTCATCACAGTCGACGCTATAAGTTTGAGTATATCCCTTCGCAACTAACTGTGCCTTCAATCGAACCCGGATGAGCAAGAGCTTCAAAGAATAATCAAGAAGCACATAAATAGAAGACAAGGACAAGACAAATGTAGAGAAGGTGGGAGATAAACGATCATAGGATAGAAAATTAGAAATAGGATGACGCTCTACGGACACAATCGAAAAGACCGGAATAAGGAGCGCATCGATCAACAGGATGACCAAAGACAAGAACATGTACCTTTTCGAGAAGTAATGGGCTGATCAAGATCAGAGGCTGGTACTATAACTGATGGGGGACCAAATGAATCAGGTTCTCATGAAGACGTTACTGTCATAGTCAGAACGGTACTGCGTCGACTGCGGGGAGGGGGGGGGTGGGGGGCTTCAACGATGACGGAATAGTAGTTTCCGGCAATTTGGCCGCTAGGTTTGAATAGATTTTGTTTTTGTGTGGGGCTCTGATATCATGAAAAGAGAGAATAGAATTACTTATTATTCTCAAATTGTGATTATAGGGTTACAAATATATATACGTGCTTAACCCTACTCACAAACTAGATTACTATTCTACCCTTTAATATTCACAATATTTCCCAACAAGCACAATAATGTCTGCAAAAAGATTTGCTGATACACAGGTATGAGAAGTGCAACCAATAACAAAATCAAGACTATGTATGACAGCAACAAGTCCAACTGTAACCTAAAAGGAGAAAAAGAAAAGAAATAGAGGACTCGTTAGGACTACAAATTGATCAAATTGACGTTGCCCATTCGAAACAGAGAATGAATCATAAAAAGGACATGTCTTCCTCGAACTAAATTCATGAGCCTAGAGTTTATTAATACCGTTATTTGCAAGAATATCTATAGGCTTATATCCATCAGGACATGAAAGAGGACTTAAACAGCATATTTTGGAAAAAAGGATGACGGATCACTTAAGCAGTCCATGAAAAGTAATGACAAAAATTTACCTTACGTATTTGATCAAATTCTGGATATGACTATCTTCCAATTGCCATCCCAATTGAATTCACTCTTATCTCGTACAATTTGAATGGTCTTCCAATTGCTTTTAATAGTCTTCAAATGATTCTCAATGCGGTAGGGCTAATTTATTGGGGGCAAGATGCTTTAACTTTCGTATGGTGCTTACTTAAGTGCCGTTTTCTTTATTTATTTTGCTCATTTGAGTGCCGCATTTATCAAAAATTGTTCAGTTGAGCACCATCGGGATCTGTCTTGTCGGAAAATTTGATATGGAATTAATTTATTATAATTTGACTGACGTGACTCACCGGAAAAATCTAATCTGTATACTCATAAGAAACGACTTGGTTTCGGCTTCTATCGATTAAGAAGGAAAAAACCAAACATGTAGAGCGGCCATGAATAGTAAACCCAAGCCCCATTTTCAAATTGTAGAAAACCCTAATTCCTTTAATTTTGGGCGAAATTACCTTGTGAATCGTGACAAACGAAGATTAAGAAGTGGAAATCAGTTTTGTTCTCTTGCCCAAGGTCCCCCTCTCTCTCTTTGCGAATTTGATTTCTAGAATCGAACACTTGGTCGAACAGAGGAGTATAGTGTCGTACTTTTCGTTCCTTAACTGCTTGTCTTCTCGCTCAAAGGCAAATTGAAGATCGAGTTTTCTCCCAAATGTCGTGGATCATGCACCACCGAGCCAGAGGCGAGTCGACGACTCGGATTGCCTTGTGCTAATCGAGAGAGATGTAGAGCTCGGTGAGCCCAACTCAGTTTGACATCACCGTGATCAATTCACCTCTGTTGCGAAAGTCTAATATGTTAAGTTGGACTCTTAGGATTTTATCTGAGTATATTTGTCTATTCATCTCCTCTGTGATAGAGCCGCTGGGATCAAATCCCACAATAGAATTGTGAATGATACAAGAAGTTAGGACAACATCAACTTGTGTTACAAATGATCTAAAAGGTTCAGAATCCAATATTGGGAGACGCTTGTTTAACACTCTAAACTTTTCGACAGTAGTTCTTAGATATGAATGGCGCATATTGAACAATTCATTCTTATTTTCAGGTGAGTGATCACCAAACTCTTTCAAATGACATAGGACACCACGATAGGGAGAGATGATCCCACTTTCGATGCCATAACCAACATGACAAGATAATATTTACCTACAAGCGAATTCTATAAATTAACGACAAAAAAAAAAAAATTTTATAAATCCTATGATCTGTGATGTTTCACAAAAGAAATAGTAACTGCCGAACTTGATAGTAAGTTTCTTTTCCTATTGTTAGTAAATACCCATTAGATCATAACTTTCCTTAGGCATACGTAATTGTCCTCACTAGTAATTTACCGGTAAAATATCCTTCCGTAACTTTTCTTTTGAAGGTGTAATTGCCCATTGGTCATTGTAACTTTGTAAGTTCATTAGTAGTGATATTCTAAAAAAAAATGGTAATTGATCTAAGTTGATAGTACAATTTTTTTGGATTAATACCTTAAAAGAGTCTAAACTGGTATATTTGTGACAAATTTACCTAAAACTAATTTTTTGACCATAAAAAATCCCAAATTAATACACTCATGATAGATTTACCCTAAACTAATTTTTTGACCCCAAAAAACCTCAAACATGTACCTTTGTGATAAATTTACCCTCCGTTAAATTAGATTAATATTACAACAAATCACAAAATGGTACACTTGTGACAGAAGAATGGTAAAACCTCAAACTGGTACATTAATCAATTGTCACAGCACCATCCAACTCAAAAACTTGATGCTAAAATCTTTTAATGAAAACTAACATAAGGTGTACCAGTTCAGGATTTTTCATGGTAAATTTATCGCAAATGTATCAATTTGAGATTTTTCGTAGTATCAATGCATTTTTTTTGTGTCATTATTATAGGGCGGCGCTATTTCCACTCCCATTTTGGCTAAGACAATCCTTTTTTCAGTTAAATGATTGAAATACCCTCGTCTCTCTTCAATTTATTATTTCTTTTTTATCAAGCTACTGCCTTAATTTCTATCAATTCTCTTTTGAGTTTCACAATACAAATGCTCTATTATACTTGACAGAATATCATCTTATCATGCATTATTTTACTTTACCAGGAGAAAGTTATTAAATTTATTTTTTTGTGTTATATTTTTAATCACAAAAGTTACATATATATGACGGCTTCTAAGCACACAATTATTTGCCTATTTTTAATCAAATAGTTTAATACTATATTTCAAAGTTGAAGCTTAAAATTCAATCTAATTATCTAGCCAATTTTGATCAACATGGGAAAGGAAAAATTGATCAAAATATGGAAAAATAATCAAATGTTAAATATGTTTATGTTTAGATCATATCTAAATATTAAAAAAAAAAGCACAAAAAGGAAAGAAAAGGGAACTTCTTGTTGCTCTACTCCTACCATGAAGAAAGTAAGTAATATCGATTATAAATTCAATCGAATAGCAAGTGGATCAAAATTTTAAAATATGTTTATGTTTAAAACTTTCATTTATAATAAGCTGATGTTAAATTAAAAGTAAAGAATGTGTAATAAGATTCTCAACCCCATCTTGAAATACAAATTAAAATGTTTAACTTTAAAACTCCACAAATTTATTACAGAAAACACCTACAATGTCAAGATTGGCAAGATATACAGATTGAATTTTAATTTACAACTTTGAAATAAAATGTCACTCGAATATTTGACAAAAAAATAGGCAATTAATTATGTGTTCATATGCCTTATAGCCTTCATAAATGGAAATTTATAATAGTCTATGTAGCTTTTCTGATTTGATCATATATTAAAATTAACAAACTTCTCTAGGCAAAGTGATAACAAAATGCAAGATAAGATGATATATTGTTGAGAATAATTGAGTTTTTGTATTGTGAAACTAACAAAAGAAATGACAGAAATAAAGGCAATTTTGTCGGGTAGTCTAATAGAAAAGAAACAATAAATTGAAGAGAGAGAGAGAGGGAGGGAGATAGAGGAGGGTATTTTTGTCATTTAACTAAATAAAGGAGTGTCTTGGCCAAGATGGAAGTGGAAATAGCGCCGCCTGTTTTTTTATTAGCTTGATAAAAAAAACAATAAATTGAAGAGAGAGGAGGGTATTTCAGTCATTTAACTAAAAAAGAGAGTGTTTTAGTCAAAATGGAAGTGAAAATAGTGTTGCCTTATTATATTGATTGTAACTTTCCTTTATATTTCGTAAAAATTTGTAACCCGAGTCAATAATTTTCCTTACTCATCGTAACTTTTCTTAATCACATTTAAGTTTAATAGCTTTTGTGTCCATGACTTTTCCTTGACTTGAGCATGTTACTAGAAAAAAAAAAAACCAACCTCACAAAGCAGATCATGTGATAACGATTTTGGAGATAAGAGTTTCTGTCTTTGCGTTTGTCGTAAGCTTTTGGTTCCACGAGCAACGCCAGTCCATATTTCTTCGGACACCGCCGCAACCGAACTTCGAGCGCGCCAAGAAATGGGCCGCCATCTCTCGGAGCCGCACATATGCCAGTGCTTGAGCCGCATAGCCACCGCCAGGCGGAGCTCCCCGGTCACCGTCGCCGGCGGCCGCCAGATGACCGGACCCCAGTTCGTGGGAGCCGTTTCGGGGCTCGCCCGTGCTCTGCTTCGGCTCGGCCTGAACCCCGATGACGTCGTCGCAATCTCTGCATATAACAGGTCCATTTTTTTCTTGACTTGTACAGATATTGTAATTCTTTTTTGCTCAGCATTCATTGGTAGGAGGTGCAAATGTTCAGCGGATTGTCTTGTCCTCTGAGTTATGTGTATTGAGAGAATCTTGCTACTAAAGGATGCCAGGGTCCTGTCGTTTCGGGTTACTGAGTCCCAGGAAAGAGTTATCAAGTACAGTGTGTGATGAGGGACAGACATTATTCTTTGATGAATCAATGTAGTTGGGTTAAAGTAAAAAGTGGGATAGAGAGCTGGTGAGATGAGTTGTGAGATGACTAGAATCGATGTTGCAGAACCCATCATCAGCTTTCCTTCTTGTTTATGATGAATTGGTTGTCCATTTCTTCGCTTACTAGTGTGAGCTATGATTTATTCTTTCCATTTTTGTCTCAAAATTTATGGTTTTCTCATGTTAGTGACTGCTACCTGGAGTGGTTACTTGCTGTTGCATTTGTTGGAGGGATCGTCACTCCTCTAAACTACAGATGGGTGAGTGAAGTTTTGCAGAACTAATGAATCAAGGGTTTCCATCCTCTCTGTATTGACAATTGTACATTTGAATGCATAAATTGGATAGAACAGAAATTCATGGTCGACATTGGAAATTAACTTGTCAAATTTTGGGTACATAAGCAGCGCTCCCCATGATGAGACATCATCCCATCATGAGCTGACTTCATGACAAGTTTAGTATGATGAATAGCCAATTTTTATACGTTTTACCTTTTGAATGCTCAAGTGAAATTTTAATTTGATCAGCGCATGAATGTAATGTTGTGCATTGGAACCAAAAAGCAAGACATACTAAAATTGTTCCAAGTTGTACATGTGAGTGTAACCGAGGGTCATGACTACACAGAAGTGGAAAAATAGAAAAAATGATCAAGTCTGTGCATCTCATTAGGCTGGAGGAGAAATTAGCCAATCTCAGTAGCTTATTTGCCGAAATTGGCAGATCTCAGTGACTTAGTTCTCTCTTCAGTCAGCCAGAAAATTGAGGAAGGCAAACGCTACAGGCATGATGGTGATTGTTTAATGATATGTACATCTATTTGATGGTGTTAATTCATTCTAAAATCTTGATTGTAGAGTGCTAACGAAGCTAGATCGGCCATGTTAGCCGTAAGCCCTGTGATGTTGGTGACAGATGAGAGTTGTATCAGTTGGTATTCTGAGCTCCACAGGGATGGTATACCTTCTCTGAAATGGCATGTTTCCTTGGGCTCCCTTTCTTCGCCATTTTCAAGCAATGTGAATGGTGAGTTGCTTTCTTGAAGTCCGAAGTAGTTTGTGGATGAAAAAAAGTTATTGTTACCCATCGTTCAATGAACAAAATGATGATATTCTTAGTATCATTGAACCAGCCTTTCTTTTCATGTGCCAGTATCTACTATAAGCATGCTGGATCTGCATCCAATAAGTCCTCCAAGTTCCTTTTTGACTACTGACTACATCTGGGCTCGGGATGGTGCCGTTATAATATGCTTTACCTCTGGTATAGTCTTTACTGCCTCTTATTGCCAATAACAATTGTCTCTTGTAGTCCTCAATGGGTGATTTTGTGTGAAAGATATGTTTTTAACTCTTTAACTAAGTGATAGATCCTATTTAGAGATATGTGAAGGTGCAAGCACACACACACCCACAGAAATATAAAATGGTGCTTTTGTCCATCTTATTACTTATTTCAAAGTCTCAGTCATACAAAATGATACTAAATTGCTCTTTTTTGGTTTGATTACCCACTCAAAATGTTTCAATCATATCAGATTTGCCATAGAGTAAACCATGTTACATATTGCAAATATATATGGCTTTCTTTTGGGTTGATCACCTGTTGCTTAAGATACTTTATTGACCTTACTTCTGAACAAGACTCCCTAGAAGAAGCTTCTTTGTCCATCTTTCTTGGCAATATTTTTAAGGGTTCTCATATTTGAGGATTACATTGTGTGATATTGCTTTCTAGGTTGAAAGGTTGTCTTGCTTTCCCATACTGAATAGATTTCTTTGGGCATAGGTTCTGTCTATAGATTTACTTTCCTCTCCGTGATTTTCACAGGTGGGGTCAGTATGTCAATTATATGCCACTTTGATTCCTAAGTTTGGAAAAATTTGGCATCGGAAGTTCGTAGTTATGCTTGGCACTTACCGATTTCATTCTAGATGTTTAGTTTTACTGATCTTATTGGCTTCAGGGACTACTGGGAAGCCAAAAAAAGAGTTGCCATAAGCCATTCAGCTTTGTTCATACAATCAATGGCAAAAATAACCATATGTGGTTACGATGAGAATGATGTATGCCCTCTCAAGTTTCTTCTCTTTTATTGTCTTCATGCTTTGTTGGCAGTTGGAAATTCTATAATCTATGTCAAAATAAGTCTCAAGTGATTGTTTCCAAATTTGGAAGTTTTTTTTTTCGCAGGCAATTGGTGTAGAGTAATACGACTAGTAAATTTCTTTTTATTCAATTTTTGCAGGTTTATTTGCATACTGCTCCTTTGTGCCACATTGGTGGTCTCTCATCAGCCATGGCAATGTTAATGGCAGGAGCTTGTCATGTCTTAATACCAAAGTTCGAAGCTAAATTAGCCATTGAGGTTATAGAGAAACAGGACGTAACCGCTTTGATCACAGTTCCGGCCATGGTCGCTGATCTAATATCCTTTCTCAGGTTATCTACAAAGAGTGATCTTTCACGGGCAATGTAAATACTAAATATTATGTATACAGAGCATCAGCCACTTTCATGGTCTAAGTTCAAAGTTATGCTCTTCTAGTGGTACTTTTGCTTAACTACTAGTTTCCTCAGGGACAAAGGACCGTGGAAAGGAAAAGACTGCGTGAAAAAGATATTAAATGGCGGAGGAAGTTTGTCGATCGATCTCATCAAAGAAGCTGGCAAATTCTTCCCAAGAGCTAAGATTCTCTCAGCCTATGGTGTGCATCATCTAAAGCATATATGCTGTTAATTTCACTTCTTCAATGCTAGTTGGAGTAGAACCTGCCAGCAATGTGCATTGAACTACTCTGCTCATCATACTATTTTTTCTCCTTTGTTTTTCCAATATGCAGGAATGACAGAGACTTGTTCTTCACTAACGTTCATGACTCTCTATAACCCACTTTCCTACCAGCCCCTTCATTTTCATGTCGGAACAGATCTCATTTCAGTTCAAAGACCAAGAGGCATTTGTATCGGCAAACCTGCTCCACATGTTGAATTGAGGACAGATGGTGCTGATTCAGTTGGCATTGGGAAAATTCTAACCAGAGGTCCACATTTGATGATTGGATACTGGGATCAAGTTCGGTCATCAGTCTCTAACAGTCATTCATGGTTTGACACGGGTGATGTTGGTTTCATCGATGAGCATGGTCAGGTGTGGCTCATTGGTCGAGAAAGTGGTCGGATCAAGACTGGGGGAGAAAATGTTTACCCTGAAGAGGTAATAGAATGTATCATGTATGAATTGGCTTAGAAATGAAATTATTTCTCTTTGACCAAGCATAGATTTGTTGATAGGTTTGAATGTGATACATATTTTTCTATGTTTTCAATGATGAACCTGTTTTATTTTCTCAAAATCATGGTTAGCTAACATGAAAAGATGTACTCTCAGCTCATTTTCTTGGGACATGTTCTTGTTTCACAACATAGGTAGAGGCAATACTGTTCCAACATCCAGGAGTCGCTGGAATCGTCATCGTGGGAATTCCTGAAGCTCGCCTGACTGAGATGGTTGTTGGGTGTATTCGTGTGAAAGAGAAGTGGCTTTGGTCTGACAAAGGCCATGAACTTGGAGCTGAAAAAGAACGTTTGTTGTCTGATGAAATTCTTCGACAGTACTGCAGAGACAGGAACTTGACAGGGTATTGCTCTTTCAAATCTCCAGCTACTTTGATCCTAAAAACTCTCTCTCAAACACACAACCTATTCACACAGCCACGTGAACTTCTAGGCATATGTTGATTGTTTAATGTTGTATCCATCATTATCGATCTTCTCACCCAAAATAACACATCATTATTTTATTTGCAGGTTTAAGATACCAAAATTTTCATTCCTTGGAAGAAGCCTTTCCCGACCACTACTACCGGAAAAATTCAAGGGATGTAGTCTGCCAGGAAGTTGTTTCTCATGTTCAGTCCATCCGAAGCAATTTATGACTGCTGCATTGTGACTTCCCAATTGAATGATGAAATATGAAATGACTGCTGTCTGGCTCTTATCATGCTTGAAATATCCAAAAGATTGATGCAAGTAATGAAGCAAATCCGAGCCTTGCAAAACTCCCTCGCAGACAAATTCTGCGTCAATTTTTGGAATAGGATTATGCATCAGCCATGAAATTTGGAAGAAAGACGGTGGGAAATTGAGGTTTTCTAGTCATCGACTCATTGGGATTAGGTTTGAGGAGGCTCATCACTGGAGTTAGCAGAGTTCAAGATGCTTGTGTCAGTCAACTGTCCCCATGCCAGTAGTGTCATTTAACTCTAGGAACTAATTGTTTCTGGCATCAAATTGCTTCTTGCTAGCAAATATGCGGACAAGATTAACTCTGAAAATGATTTGCTAGACATGTGCATTAGCGCATTTTTCTATGAGTGCACAACAGACTATTTAGTACTTGCAGTGAGCATGAGTAGAGGATTACACGTCAGAGGCATTTTACCAATTTTGTTTCTCAAAATCATGCTTAGCTAACTAAAAAGATGTACCCTCAGTTCTTTTTGTTGGGAAATGTTCTTGTTTCATAATATACGTGGAGGCAATACTTTTACAACATCCAGGAGTCACTGGAATCGTTGTCGGGAATCCCTGAAGCTCGCCTGACTGAGATAGTTGTTGGGTGCATATGTGTGAAAGAGAACTGGCTTTGGTCTGATAAAAGCCATGAACTTGGAGCAGAAAAGTAGAACGTTTGTTGTCTGATAATGTTCTTCGACTGTACTGCAGAGACAGGACTTGACAGGGTATTGCTCTTTCAAATCGCCAGCTACTTTTATCCTAAAAGCTCTCGCTCAAACACACAAATACATGCACACAGCCACGTGAACTTCCAGCCATATGTTGATTGTTTGATGTTTTATCCATCATTATCGTTCTTCTCAACCAAAATAAGATATCATTACTTTCTTCGCAGGTTTAAGATACCGAAAATTTTCATTCCTTGGAAGAAGCCTTTTGCGACCACTACTACAGGAAAGATAAGAAGGGATGTGGTCCGTCAGGAAGTTGCTTCTCATGTTAGCTTCATTGGCAGTAACTTATGACTGCTGACAAAGTGACTTCCTAATACAATGATGAAATTGGAAATGACTGCAGTTTATTATCTGAAAGATTGACATAAGTAATCAAGCAAATCCCGAGCATTGCAGAACTCCCTTGGCAGACAAATTCTGCGCCAATTTTTTCGAATAGGAATTTGCCCCAGCCATGAATTATAGGAATAAAAACAATGGGAAGTTGAAGTTTTTAGTCATCTACTCATTGGGATCGGGTTTGAGTAGGCTCATCACTGGGGTTAGCATTGTTCAGGGCGCTTGGGTCGGTCAACTGTTCTCGTGCAAGTAGTGTCATTTGTAACTCTAGGAACTAATTGTTTCCGGCATTAAATTGTTTCTTGCTAGCAAATATGCGGACAAGATTAACTATGAAAATGATTTGCTAGACATGTGCATTTGTGTGATTTCCTGTGAGTGCACAATAGACTAATTAGTCCTTGCTGTGAGTATGAGCAGAGGATTACATACATGTCAGAAGCATTTGACCTGTATTTTCCTCAGCTGGATGAGTAATTGACTACTAAGCTTTACCTATTCTGGTCAAAAGATGCTCAATGACCGTTATTAGACCTTTCTACATTTCCCCCCATCTTTTATATTGGTTTATGGAAATTCTGAGCAGCAACAATATGCTGTGAACCACAAGTTTTAGGGTAGGGAGTTCAGATATCTTAGCTCGTTCAACAGTGTGATAAGCTGTTACCGCAGTATTGTGGCTGTGATTGTAAAAGGTATTCGGCGACATCTTTTTGAGGGTGTCATACAAACTCGTTAAAAGAAATTTGAAATTCATTCGGTGCATGTCTGCAATAAGAAGTGCAGTTTTATTTTACACATTTTGACAGACTTATCTACGAATTTCACCTTATATAACTTGTGGCACAGCAGTAGATAACAGGACACCCATCATGACATCAGCCTTATACCTTTAGGTATCATCGTTAGCATTAAGTATATGAATAACACATTGGAAGAGCTCATCTGCATGCGAGCAGTAGACGAAATTAGACATAACCATGTACACCTTCATAGATTCATAACTTGTTCACATGAAAACAACACTAGCAAAGTATAGATTTTTACAGACGAGAATCAGCAAAGAGAATCAGCAACTTTCCATTCAAGGGCTTTGAATGAGCTGATATGCTCAAAATCATCAGTGAATACAAAGACTCGGCAACTCTTAAGACAAAGAATGGCTTAACACAAATACCTCATAAGACACCAAAACAAATTGGGAGACAGAAAATTTGAACAAAAAAGGTAAGCTGGAAGACCCAGGCCATGCTAAACTTGGTCTTCAAGAGAAAACGAGCTGGTTCAGCCTTAGCTACGCAGTCATATCTCCTTGCGCGGTACTTGCTATACACACTCGTAACACTCCTCGCTTTTTGATGGAAAGTCACCATCAGTCTTGAGCATTCTCTGTGCAAAGGAAAAGTAGTCAAAAGGAAATAATCAATCAGATTCCTAAGTTCCTGAAGGATATGAACAAAGCGATGAAAGATGTAATAAACAATAAATCGAACTCTCTTACTACTTACAAGATTTGTTGGGCACTACAACCAGTTAACCGCTCATAGATTTCACTGCACGGCTTACACCCTTTAACAGTGGCATGGGCAGTGTAAATTGCAGCGGCGGCCAATACTGAAGGGCGAAATATGAGCATTTCATGCTGAACTAGGCAGAGATCGATCAAGAAAAAGGACAAGTGCTTGATCTGGTTGGAGATAGAAACAGAAACCCCCATCATTTTCTATACTAATGTAACAAGATCAATTCATAACAACATCAAATAACATTAACAGATGCAAGCACCTTATCATCAGATTGAGTTTCGTTGAGAAACTTCCACATAAACTTCGATGGAGTCGGACTTGACAAGTTATACTCTAAGGTGTTCAAAATCAAGTCCTCCTGCATAATGCAAAGGACAGAGAATTATGTAAAAAAGAAAAGTTAATGGAGAAACAGAAGCAAAATAAGGAATGGGTATTTCCCTTCTCTAAAGCCTACCATTTCTAGAATCTCCTCTACGGAGCACGAAATCTCCTCGACAGGGCTCGAAGTAAGCACCATGTCGGAAAACAAATCGACACAAGGGATCGATCCTCTTATTCCAGCATACTTAACGGCCAATTGCAAGGCAGTTACTCCAACCAAACTCACTTTCTTCTTTTCCACCAGATGAAGAGCCAAAAATCGGTCAAAAAGATTGATGGCAAGATATAGAGCCTCGGTTGGGAACTCGAACACCATGTGTGCCTAATTATTCAGTGAGAAAGTAAAATTACCAGTTTTTCACAGCTGTCAACTAGATTCCCAATTTGGGGGAAAATAGGTAAAGTTGCATTGAATATAAAATTGTAAAATTTCATCCATCATTGTAGTGCAAACATTAACAATTATGTGACTGAAATTCATTGCAGATATTGCAACAATTCATAGCAGAACTGTCATGAAATCCTCTTGATTTCAAAACGTTATTCTAGTCCTTGTTTGAATAATGTTGTATAGTAATATGAATCAAAACTTCCAATCCAAGAAATAAAAAAGGAGCTCCTTAGTACCTCAATCAGCCACTCGACAATACAAGCTCTCAACTGGTTTTCGAAGTCGACCTTCAGTCTGGCAATGTAATTGGGTTTTATGCACAGAGAATCCTGCACAGAGTAAAATACCCAATTCAGTGACTCGGCACAATTTCAGTTTAAACTGATAGAATTGGAACATAAATCATCCTATAGATAGTTCACCTCTTCCGATTTGTAAAAGGCGCATATATCATCAATGTACTCATAGGCTTCCACGGGAACATCAGCGCGTGAATTAGCATCATCATCTTCATCGCTCTGAGAAGGATAAGCATCATATGGGTCGATATCCGGGATTGACTCCAAAGATGAATCCTCTGTTCTACTACCTTCAACCTGCAGTCATAAATGACGAACTTCACATATTGTTATTTGAAGCTCTGAAATTTTATGTCCAATCCAATATACCCTAAGATGTGCCATCAGAGCAACACGAGGTGAGATGGATCTTGTTGGCGATATACTTACTACATTGGCTGGATTTTTCTCTTCTCTGTTGCCTTCGAGAAATTCGTTCAGATAAATCTTGGCATTGAGCGGTTGGACACTGGTCAGAAAAATCGACAGAACAAAACAGAGCAGCGTGATTTCAACAACCTTCAGAAAATTGAAATTAAAGAAGAATTTGAAATAACGATGCAAGAAAGAACAGGGTAAAAAAAAAAAAAAGAGCAGTGCCGAAAAAGGACATACCATCTGATGAACGATTGAGGGCACAGAAAGGGCATAATCATGCCCCTGAAAAACTTGCGAATCTGCTTCAATTTACCGCCTTTCTTGCAGAGACCTGCAAGAAAACAGATTCAACAACAAATTCCGATCACAAAACCCGCACAGGACAAAGAAATTAATAACCCAAAAAAAAAAAAGAAAAAAGAGAAAGAAAGACGGAGGTGGGAGGTATCGAATGGCGACAGCCTTACCCTCGACAACAAGAACGCCGCAGACAAGCTTCACGACGATCACCTTCATGGTTGGACAACGGGAAGATTAACTAGAGTCAGAGAGAGAAAGGGAGAAACCCTCCGAATTGAGAGCGGCGAGGATGGCTACGAGCCGGAGAGAGAAGAAGCGATCGCGGCAAAAGCGAGAGAGAGAGAGAGTTCAGAGCAACAGAATTTGCTCAGAGACGGAGACACCCAGAGAGACAGAGACAGGGAAACAGGGGAGAGAGAATTGTGACACGGTGAGGGAGACGCAACGGAGCAGAGCATAATATAGGAAACTTGCGACGAGGTCTTTCCCTGGTTTGGACAACGGCACCTTTTCCCGCCAAGTACCTCCTTTTCTCTTTTGGCGATTTTCATCGTCCAATTTGCGGATCCCTTTAATTTGTTTTTCCTCCTCCTCTGAATATATTTACGTACATTTTCGTGCATTTATTATATTTGTTTTGCCCCTTCACTAGGACGAGAAAAGGGTTAATATCAAAATCCCCGTGCCCGTTTTCCACGTTAAATTGATTTATCTAAGTCGTGCGACCACATGCATTTTGAATTATCCAAGCTCGAAACAACTGGAATTTCTTTTTTGTGATATATGGATGTCGGCACTTAGGTTTAGACATGATTTTAATAATCTTTCGAAATTCAGATGATAATTAAATTTTGGCGGGAAAGTAAAAGGTCAATTTTTTATCTCATAGTTTTGGTAAATAAAGTATCGTATTGTTACTCTAATGGAAGATAATTATACCAACGACCAGCTTATGAGGAAATAATCAAAAAGGTTATATTTTTTCGGTCTCTAACATATAATGATGAGGAAAAAATATATATTTTCTCATTCATTTCAAAGGTCGCGGCTAATCTATATGGAGTCGGACTAATTACCTACGATATGTCTCGATTGAATTTTTTTTAAGCTTTGTTAAGGCCAACTAGAAGTTGTAATATGATGCAATCCAATTGTTTCTTTACGTGCAGAAGGCTAACCGAAACGTCCTTTTTGGAAGATCGCTTCTTCTTTTTATAAATCATATAGTGCTAATGAAGTCTTTCCAACATTACATGAAAAAAAAAAAAACAGACGCATGTCAAGTTCTCGATGATAAAAGTACATAAAAGCGTATTTTAAGATGCTACGTAGTGAACGTTTTATAGTTTCACTGTAAGAAAAGTTGAGTTCACGCCACATTCGTTTGTATTTTCACATCACGCAATAAGAGAATATGCAAATGATAAGCGAAATTGAGCGGATAAATGAATGTCATAACAGTCCCTAAATTAAGTTTGAACAATACATACAATAAACTTGTGAGAACAAACTGATAGGTATGAAACGGCATGTGGGACAAGTGTTATGTGAGTGTATTCAACTTTTCTCATTAAAAAAAACAAAAGAAAACCTTTCTCTCCCAAAAAATTGGTGATAACCCCTCAATTAAATCCCTTATTAAAGAGCTAACCAGGTCTCATCTTTCCTTCCAGCCATATTCCTTAACTTGTACACATTCGATCTTCAATCAATGGAAGCAAAAAAAATGCCAAAGAAAAAGATGTCCCCCTATTCTTTCTTTGATATTATAAAGCCCAATTTTAAATAAATTTCTATTTCGACAAAAAAAAAAGTATATTTCTACCCATCTTAGACCTTATTTTGAAACTAACTCCGGAGGTGCCAATTTTTAGGATGTAATATTTATCTGGGTTAATACCACAAAAAACCTCAAATTGATACACATATGACAGATTTACCTTGAACTAATTTTTTTACTACAAAAAACTCCAAATTGGTATACTTGTGACAAATTTACCTTTTACCCCAAATTGATATACTTGTAATAAATTTACCTTCTGTAAAATTAGATTAATACCAAGAAAAATAACAAATTGGTAAACTTGTGACAAAGGGAGGGGTAAAACCCAAACTAGTACATTCACAATATGTTACGTTCATTAAACTTAGCAATTTGACGATAAAATTTAACGGAAACTAACATAGGGTAAAATTATTACAAGTGTACTATTTTAGGATTTTTTAATTGTCAAAAAATTAGTTTGGGATAAATCTATCATAAATATACTAGTTTGAGGTTTTTCATGTTATTAACCCTATTTATTTTAAGGTTTGTTAGTAAGCCTAGCATGGGTGCACCGTAACACATTACAAGCGAACACGAGGTATATGTTAATTACTAATTGATGACCCAATGCATGTATAATAATTTACTTAATAAATTCGAGGTTTTTTTTTTCGGTCCGCAAATAGTCCTTAAATTTCACTCAGTAATAATGGAGTGATTACATAAGATGGACCTAGGAACACAAAAGATCCCGAAGGGTATGTAGGGGATACTCGGCTGCGAGGAAGGGAATTTCGAATTTGGGTCTTAGTGATCCAACCGGCCACACTATTGGAGTCTTTCAAGCAATAGGTTGGACGAAGGTCCATACTTTTTCATATGAATTTCACTTAGAGCAAAGAGCCGTAAATTTTTGTGGAGCGATTGCCAAACTATTTAGAGGGAGAGACGAACGGGGGTGGAAAGATAGTGTTGTTACACGACGGAGATCAATCTCTCTCTCTCATATTGCGGAGGTTTCGAAGAAGATGGGCAAAATTGATTCAAAAAGCAAGGTCCGACGGGAACCCGACCGACCAGACCCGGAAAACATGGATACGAGCTTTGCCTGCGGTTTGGGCTAAGTCAATAAATAGGTTTTGGATTCAGGAAAAAAATTTGTTTTTTTTTAGACTACCGTTTCAATACATGGAAATTATTCGACCCAAAAAAAATAAATAATTGTTCAAACACAATGCACATTTTATTTTTTCGAACCAAATAAAATCAATAAACGCCCCCCTCCCCTCCTTCCCCCCCTTTCTCAAACATTAAATTCCTAACAATCCGGAGATATTAAACCACTTTTTCATCCAAAGGCTTAAATTTGTAAAATAGTTTGGCAATCGCTCCACAGAAATTTACGACTCTTTGCTCTAAGTGAAATTCATATGAAAAAGTATGGACCTCCATCCGACCTATTGCTTGAAAGACTCCAATCGTATCCATGTTTTCCGGGTCTGGTCGGTCGGGTTCCCGTCGAACCTTTGCTTTTGAATCAATTTCGCCCATCTTCTTCGAAACCTCGGCAATATGAGAGAGAGAGAGAGATTGATCTCCGTCGTGTAACAACACTATCTTTCCACCCCCGTTCGTCTCTCCCTCTTCTTTATCTCGTCCACCCCGCCAATCTCCGCACTCATCTCCGTCATGTTGCGAGGCCCATCTCAGACCATATCCATATTTTACGGGTCGATTCAGTTCCCTTTCATGCTTCTTGTTAGAGATAATTATGATAATTCTCTAGGATATTCTCTTATATTAAAGATAATTATAATATTTCTGGTGATTTTCTGTATCTCTCAAGATTTCGCGATATCTTTTTGATTGTGCTTATCTTTATTATATAGGCCTAATTCCAAAAAAAAAAAAATACCAACTTTACCTTGAGTGACAATTTTAACCCGAAACTTTTTTTTATATCATAAGAAATTACTAACTTTCACTTAAATCTCAAATCTGGCTTGAACAATTTGAAAATTTCACATCACGGGATGCTAGATTTGGGATTCGAGTAAACGTCTGTGCTTTATATTGAGATAAAAAAAAAATTATTGTCACTCAAGATAAAGTCGGTACTTTTTTTTGGGAAATTAACCTGATTGATATATGCTACCTCAGACATAAGTAGACTGATATAATATTTCTTATGGTACGTGGAAATATACGAGATTACTCCCGCGTACCGACTCTTCTCAGAGAATAACTCGGACTCTGCTTTCAGTCCGTCTTCTTCAAAACCTCAGCGATCTCAGAGAGAGAGAGAGAGAGAGAGAGAGAGAGAGAGAGCCTCTTGCTCTTGTAGCGTCTTCAAAGCGTAAGCATTCGCGTTCGCGTTCGCGTTCGTCGTCTTTGGGTTTTGGGAGTTGAGGGAGAGGAAAGGAAGGGAAGGGAAGGGAAGGGGAGGAGATGGGGAGAGGAGGGAAGGTGTGCTGCAGATTCGATCCGCTGGATTTCGACCCTTCGAGGCTGCCGGTTCGGAAGTTCCTTCGTCGGCAGATCAAGGTTCGGATCAAGCTTCCGATGAGCATCCGATGCGACACCTGCGAGAATCACATTCGCCAGGGGACCAAGCTTCATTCCAGGAAGGAGGAAGTCGCCGGCGAGGTAGGTGGGGGGGGGGTGCGCCTGCCTTCCAATTCCAGTTCCAATTCTGTTGTTTTCTTTCCGTTCTTCCGAAGTTCCAAGTTGCGATGATGATGATTGCTTTGGTGGCACGGCACGTTGGGGGTTGCTTTTTCCGTATCTGTGGAGTTGATTTTCTTCCTCTTTGTTTTTCTTTCTCTTGTTTTGGCATGGCAGACGCCCTTGGCGGCGGGGATCAAGAGGTTTAGGTTTTACTTCAAATGCACCAAGTGCTCTGCTGTCCTCACCATCAAAACTTATCATCCGCCGCAGGATCCCGATTACGTGGTGGAGTCCGGGGCGACGAGAATTTTCGAGCCCCTGACTCCACCGCGTGATTCCGAGCCCCGGCGTAAGCAGGACGAGGTACAGGATTGCGCCTTTTTTGAATTGTTGGGTTTCTTGGAGTTCGTTCAACTTTGCGAAGAACTGAACGTGACTTGTGCTTTCTATTTGTGGGTTTGGGCAGGTGAGTGGTGAGGCTGGAGAGATGGGCGATGTTATGAACCCCTTGCAGAACAGTACGTCCGATTCCAAGGGAGAGATGGCGCCTGATGAATTGAATTCCACGAAGGTAAGTTATTTGAACTTTCTGCATTATTTTCTCTGTCGTTTGAGTAATGATTTGTGCAGTCCCTGAGCGGATACTATCATTACTATGCTGATTGATTTATCACCAAAGTTTGCAAAGTATCATTTTTTTTCCACGGACATGAATTGATTTCAAGTTGCTTAGAAAATATCACATCAGTGTAGATGCAATGCTAGAGGTATCTGCTGCGGAGGTTTAAGTTGTTTCCCGTTTAAATCAGCATTCTTCTTGCCGAATATGGTGACGAAGGGTCAGTGATCGTTTTATGAGCTCTTGCATTGAGGATATAGGGC
The DNA here is from genome assembly GCA_024733475.1 of Syzygium grande. NCBI lineage: Eukaryota > Viridiplantae > Streptophyta > Magnoliopsida > Myrtales > Myrtaceae > Syzygium > Syzygium grande. Next base: position 16,338,857 of record JAMXDD010000002.1, on the reverse strand, counting down.
ACCGTCCTACTCAAGAACTCACATTACCATCATTGTTAGGTTGCCATCATGGTTGTTTATGACTTGATTGTTGAACCTTTTATTCCATTTTATGACTTGATTGTTGAACCTTTTATTCCATAAGCTCTGACTTGAAGAATTTTCTCCATACTGTGGTCTAATTCCTATCCCTGACCTACAAAGAAATTGGAGGAAGAGGATGAAGCGCTCATTAAATCATTAGTATTCCATGTTTTTATTAAACCACCCTTTTGTATATAGTTTCGCGTCTATGTTGCATCTCTCTACATTTCATTTAACTATCTTTAATCCATTTTATCTATACTTGTTGCTTCCCTGAAACTTTCTTGCAGAAATCCAAAGATTTTGTCCGTAGGATCAAAGACAGAGATTCCGAGGATGAGGAAGACCTGACTCGACCTTGTGCTAGCAATGATGAATCATTGAACAATGCTTTCAAGGTCAGTAATGCTCTTATTGTCAGCATTTTTGCTTCCTTGTCGGCTACCGTTAAGCGTGGGAATCTTATTAGAACAATCTTGAACTTGTTATGCATAAGTTCTGGCTGAACTGGTCATTTGCTTAATACAGTGCCCGTGTATCAGTGTATAAGATGTGTATGGTACTTTAATCTACGTATAATCGATGGATATATCTAAAATTTTGAGCTCGTTTGAAGATACTCTATTGCAAAGGCTCTGTTTTTGTGACCATCAATCCCTGATTCAGTATGGATTAAGTTTACAATTGTCTTGCTTTACTTGGTGTATCCATGGTTAGGTCCTAAAAGTTCTCAAGTACTTTTTCATAACTCCTTAGTCTTTGAAGTTGCTGATTCTTCAAGAACATGCAAATGTCTGATGATACAAATGACATGGAATAAGTACATAAGGTGACATGGATTAAGCAAAGAAAAGCATGCTATCTAGATCAAATCCTCAATGCATATGCATCTTATGCAAAAGACAAGCCTGTTAATTGCCAGTACGTGCATGTATTTCCAACTCTTAATGCAAGTATCTGCCAAACTTCTCAGAAAGAGCATGGTTTACTGGTTTGCTGATTTTGTATACAGTGTCAATAAAACTGATGGTACCTCGATTCGATAATAAGGAAAGGTGGACATGCTTTGGGGTTTAGGTTGTCTTCCATGCTTTCTTGAAGCTTCTCAAAAGAATCACTTGTGTTGTTTAATTCTCCCCACTACCTAAGAATACATATTACCAAGTTGGTTTTTTTTTTTTTATGTGATTTGTTAGGGTATTTTTGCAGGTGTTTTTGATTCGATGCGAGCATAACTTGTTGATTTAATATGGAATTGTCTTTTGCTGTTGTGGCCTAGGTAAAAGCTTACTTATATGCGGGTTTGATTTGAAATGCAGAAGAGAAAATTTTCTGAGGAATTACTGGACAAGCCAACAGATTCCTTGACTAAAGCTACTACCAGTAACGTTTTGAATGACAGAGGTATGTCGCGCTTTTCGAACATGTTTTCTACGATTACGTTAGCTCTCCTTGGTTTGGATTTATGGTATTATTGTCTGTCTGAATGATGGATGTGTGGAAATAGATAGGATCAGCGCTTCCCTTTTCCTGCAAGTTCTTTGAATTATATTAGATGCAGTCTCCCTTTGTGGAAGAGTACTCGACTTTTTGAAAGTAACTTTTTCCATGTGATGGTTGTTATTTCTGTGAGTTTCTGGTTGCATTTCCGTGTCTTCCATCATGTTTGGGGTGTTTCTGTTTTCCTTTAGAAGTAGATATTGCTCGGTTGTTACATGAGGATCTATATTGTATGGAAAGCATCTAAGTGATTGTTCTAGTCTGATGGAGAAACTCATGTCTTTGTTCCCTGGTTCATTGACTCATATTTTTGTGATGTTTAACCGGAAACTCTGTTGGATCAGTGGACCAGGGCGGGTGTAAAGAAAGCTGCTCCAACCTCCAGAATTGAAGAGATCAAACAAGATTGAGCATATAAGAATGGTGGTCTAGGCAGTGATGACGGGGATCGAGCTGCAAGTGATGTCATCCGTTTTCTCACTGTATTAGCAGAAAGCTTTTTGATTCTTGCAGTCCAAATGTTCAATTGAAAAATTTTGACAGAGACTGGCTCGATTGGCTGGTAGGATTTAGAAGTATCATGACCTTCAAATAAGCACATAGAAATGAAGGATCTAGCAAGTTTATTTCCTAACACGCGACAAGAACAGTCTCGCGAAATAAATAACTCAGGTAAAAGAGGGCTGCTAACAGAGTGAACACACCTCATTCGTTTATCGCCAGTAACCGAAAAATTGCTAATATACAGGTCGCTGGAGCTCAGAAGCAGTAACTTGCATTCAGAAATTTAAAATAGAGAGTTACAGAACCTAAACAAACGGCGTACAACTCTGAGGAATTGTGGCAAAGGTGAATATATGTTCACAAGGATATGTCATCCTCCACCAAATAATAACAAACAATTCACGGGACAAATCAGAAAATATAAATCACCAGTTCAGCTACGAGACGCGTGAGTCCAAGTCTTGCTAAGTACAACCAACACAAGACAAAGGCAGTGCTACAATCTACTGAAGTTCATCGACATTCCTTTCATGAATGACTAGTTTCATCTCAACCACAACATGTCGACCTGGTAATCCGATTAAGACAAAAATGGAGTGCGTTGAATGAAAATTGAGAGCAACAGCCTCTCGGCCGAGCAAATAGCTACTGAAGTTTGATGATCCCTCAAGCTACTGCCAATTGTAATTTACTTCATGTAAGGATGACATGACTAACACCATGAGGATGAGGGAGGTTTCCACCACCACTAATATGTCGTCTTCCTCAATAAGAACGTCACTGCAGTACAAATTCTTGCATCAAAGTCACACGCAATTCCAATTTTATACTTAAATACTAGAAGAATCTTCGCTGAGACAGAGTCACCCCAACTTCCTCCTGGCTTCGCATGACTTCTTGCCAAATGACTCGCGCTCCTGTTTTTCTCTTCCCATCAAAACAGCCAAAGCGATAGACTTGAATGCCACCCTTCCTCTCCGATCCAAACATCAAATTTATCTTCCCAGAGTTGTCATCAATCAAATAAACCAGACATTCAGTCCCTCAAATTGCATCTTATAACATTAGCTATATTAAAAGATCAAGAAGCAAAACGGCTTCCCATATATTAAAGAAAAGAAACAATTCCTAGGGTCCAAAATATGAGCAACTTGATGGGGCAAGCAAGAATCAAGTTTGTTGGCAGCTAGCGCTTTCTTTCCAACTAGAACCAAGAACCGAGTAATCCGGATATGAAACAATGCTACAATTTCTCCCCTAAAAACCTACAAACAATCTCACTACCAGTCATTCTCGTTTGGGTTAACATTAGGTTTAGTTATATCTCCAAGTATCCCTTTGTGGGAGTAGCCGCAATCAAGGAAAACAAATGCAGAAAGAACACGAGAGGACAATATCTTAGACACAGCATTTACTTGACCGGGAAACGATTCAGTAGCATCATAGTTGAATATCTTTCAGTGAGGAGGCACCAGCAATGCGTACCTGGCTGCTGCTTCTCTGAGACGGAATGAGATGGATAGAGCTCTTAAATTTGAATTCTTCTTTGAAAGGAGAAATCAAGGGCACAAAATTCACTAGCTAAAACCGTTCATTCAATCTATTCAACTGCCCAAATTGATGGGACAGTCGTACTCCCAAACCGCAACTTCTTCATACTAGAAGTAGGAGAAACTTGTCCCAGCTTTAGTGGGAGAGACACAGATTTGGTATCATGCTAAAGGAGGTTTGTACGTGTTACCCCGAATTTTTCACACAGATAAAGTTCTGCCATAAGTCAGCCTTGTGACATACCAAGACCAACTACCCAAATTTAAGAAAATAATCTCCCTAGACCGAAAGTCAGAATTAATGCTGGTCAGCTTCCCGAGCCTCGTAACAGATGAATATTTTACAGCCCAAAATAGGCCACAAACAAAAGCAAGCTACATCAAATAGCAACACAAAAGACCTCACGATATAGGAGAAATCCCAGCTTTGGTGGGAGAGACAGTTTTGGTATCATACTAAAAGGTTTGTCCGTGTTACCCCGAATTTTTCACACAGATAAAGTTCTGCCATAAGTCAGCCTTGTGACATACCAAGACCAACTACCCAAATTTAAGAAAATAATCTCCCTAGACTGAAAGTCAGAATCAATACTGTTCCCGAGCCTAACAGATGAATATTTTACAGCCCAAAATAGGCCAAAAAGGCTACATCAAATAGCAACACAAAAGACCTCACGATAGACGGGAAAGAAACATAGGTAACAGACTACTCCAATCTTGTATAAGAGCTCATTATGATGAAAAGGTGTACAAAAAGTTACAGGAATGGGTCACCGAACGGAGTACAGCAAAAGAATAGTTGATTATGATAAAAAGCTCCCACAAAAGTTATGGGAACGGGTCACTAAGTACATGGTGGACTACATAGTGAGCAAAATATCTTCCCTTCATTTTTATGTCATGAAAAAGCTGAAGATGGAATCCAGAATCCAGAAACTGTCGGATGGGCTTCGCATGCCATTCTTAATCTATATTCTACCACCTGTCGTACATAGCCAAATTAGTGAAATAAGAAGTTGACACCCGGTTGAAATTAGTGAAGGCTGACGACTAAGATGTGTTTTTGCAGGGTCGACGAGTAAGAAGTGTTTTTGGCAAGGTCGATGACTAAGCCTGCATTTGGGAACAACTTTGCAAAGCCCTTTGGACCTCTTAAACTCTCACCTAATCCTATTAATCTAAGGCATGCTACAAACCTTGAAATTCTAATTGCCTAACTGATAACACATGGAATGGAGTACTTATGATCATAGAATTTTAAATTTGGACATGTTGGTGACGTATTCTTAATGAACTAACCACCAGAATTGGGACGTACCAATCTAACGAACTTGACCAAAAGCTAGCATGAAATATTAAATAATGGAAGCTGCAATAACACATAGTTGTTAGTTAAGCAATTGTTCGAGATGACTTCTCATTAAAAAAAAAAATTTAGAGGAAAGCCAGACCTCCGCATCAGAAGCAACAAAATTATATAGAAAATGATCATTGAATATCAAAACGTCTAGTATAACTTCAGGCAGTATATAATGGAGGCAAACCTCCCAAAAATACAAAAAGACACCTGAAAGCCAGACCTAATAATCTATTTAGTGAGTTGCAGCCCGAGATACCAGTTGTAACTCAGCTTTAATCGATATGCAAGTCTAATCTATCTGTGTCCAGGAGGAGCATATGGACCCCAAGCAGCAGGCGCATGTCTATATTGGGGGTAGCCTTCCTGACCGGCAGGTACCTGGAATCCGAAGATAAAGCATGTTACACGGTGCAAATACTTAAACCGCCAATAAACACACCTTATTAGGTGCAGGCATTAGCAAAACAAACATTAGCCATAAAACCAAGTAAGAATACTTCTAACAAACATGTGCAGGATTGATGCCATAGCCAGCCGGATAAAGATTTCCCGCATAACTAACTTTAGGATTGCTGTCAGCTGCATTGCAGCCTGCACATAATGGTTTAACGAGGTGGAGCAATTAGATGTAAAAAACGGTAACAGTGCTGAAATGCCACTTAATAACCCTCTAAATTAACTTAGTAGACAATACTGTACGTAAACAGGCAAGTGATCAGATTAGGCAATAAATATAAGTAGTTGCTTCATCTACTTTTACGCGAGTCATACTTTGGAGATCACTTGAGTTGGCCAAAAGCAACCCAAGTTTAAATACAGCATTAGTGGTACAATAAATAGGCTTGAGGAGTCTAAAAGTAAAATTCAGTGTGATAGACTCCGTTTATTTCACAAAAATGAATGATTTGGAAAAAAAATTTCCTAAAAATGATTGCTTATATAACTTGAAATATTAAGGGTTAATACCACCAAAAATCCCAAACTGGTATCGTGTGATAATTTTACCCCGAACTTTTTTTTTACCACTAAAAACCCAAAACTAGTACACTTGTGACAATTTTACTCCAAACTGACAAACCCGTGACAAATTTACGCTAAACTATTTTTTTGACCACGAAAAACCCCAAACTGGTACACTCGTGATAATTTTACCCCGAATTAATAATTTTTTTAATATTATTGTTTATTTTTTTGAATTTTTATTTTTTTTTTTTTTTTTTTTTCTTCATATTCAACTTCTAGTCGGTCGTCAGACCGGCGACCACCCAGAGGCGGAAGCCGGCGAGGTCGGCCTGCCCGGCTGCTAGCGAGGCTCGACCACGGCAGCGGGGCGGGGTTGCCTCGCCGGGCGCGGGCAAGAGCCGTCCCTTGCTTACCAAGAGAGGGCGACCCTCGCCGACTCAAGCAAGGGTTGCCCTCGCTCGACTCAGGCAAGGGTTGCCCTCGCCCGCCCAGGTGAGGGTAGCCCTCGCCCGACTTAGGTGAGGGCTGCCCTCGCTAGATCGCCCAACTCAGCCGAGGGTCGCCCTCGCCGACACCGGTGAGGGGCGGCCCTTGCTAGTAGTCAATCGGGCCGACCTCGCGGCTTCCAACTCGGCTGTCGTCCCGGACCCGGCGACCGGCCAGAGGTTAAAGATGAAGAAAAAGAAAAGAAAAGAAAAAACAAAAAAATGAATAAAAATTTGAAAAAATAAAAAATAATATTAAATTTTAGTTTAGGGTAAAATTGTCACATGTGTATCAGTTTGGAGTTTTTTATGATATGTTCAAGATAAAATTGTTACAAGTATACCAGTTTGGGATTTTTTTGTGGTTTGTTCGAGGTAAAATTGTCACAGATGTACCAGTTTGGGATTTTTTGTGGTAAAAAAAAGTTCGAGGTAAAATTATCACACGCGTACCAGTTTGGGGTTTTTGGTGGTATTAACCCAAATATTAATCAATAAAATTTTTTTCATTATCGGCTATAATTCATGTCTAAATATTTTCGTAGCCGATGAAATTTTTTTTTTCGTTCATTCGATTTTATAAGTGATACAAGCGATCATTTTTTGGAAAATATTTTCCAAATCATTCATTTTTTACGAAATAAATATACCTTACTTTCAAGATAAAGATTGTCCTTTTTTCTTTGGTAAGGAAGATAATAATAAAGATAAAGATCGTCCTTTTTTTTTGGTAAAGGTAAGTATATGTATTACTTTTCAAAACACCATATACAAAAAAAAAAAGGGCCAAGCCAACCCCTCGACCCAAGTAGGATATGAAAATGTCCGAATGGGGTCAAGGATGGCTCAGCAAGAACTATACAACAAGCCAACAAAAGGCCAAACATAACCCAAAGGAACTAGAACACCAAAATTAGGAGGTCGTCCAGGTTGCTTCAAAGATTGAAGGAGGAAGATCCCAATTCCTTTGTAGTTTCCGGTTCCTTGGTGTATCCTCAATAGATGGATTTATTGAAGGAGGATAAAGATCGTCCTTGCAGAGCAAAGAAAACAAGAACTTTTAATAGATGGATTTATGAAACAGCATTTAAACAAGGTCTTGCATTTCCTTCGCCTACACTATTTATTAAATGTAACGTGTTTATTCGCTCTTTCACGTCAAGTGCATGCGTGTATGGAGAAGATATATCAATATATATGTAGGACAGAAGTTTCTGTATGGCAAATGGCAAATGAATATTCATTAAAAGGGAGTCTACTTCAGGTTTCTTTGCAAAGGGAAACCAGTAAGAATATACACTCCGCAATTGAAGATTTCTTTTTGCAAAGGGAAACCAGTATGAATATCCATCCAACTACCGCTTACCCATCATTAAACCGAAGGAGGGAGAGATTCACATGGAATTGGAGGCCGGATTCGCTGGAACAAAAGCTCGGCATCCTCAGAACCCGATTACCATGTCGAGCCCCCACCCCCCAACGCTCGCTTGCTCCGCCCTTCTTCCCATTCCCCGAACCTCAGCTCCACTTCGCATGGCCGCCGCTTCGGGAAGCAGAGCCCGGCTCCAGTCGCGCCAATCCTTTCGCCGATTCCACCAGACGACGAGGAGGAACTCGAGATCGGGGAAACGACGATCGGACGAAGAACACAGAAACCCTAGCCAGCGAGAACTTTCGGAGGGTTTGAGGACGACGCTCGAGAGCTTGGTTGACTCCCTCACAAGTCACACCCCCCACCCCACCCCCCCACCGGGCTGCTTTTATACGTAGCGAAGCGCAACATGCAAGCAATCGCGATTGTTGCTATTCCATGGAATGGGAACAGCCAAAGGCGGGATTCTTCACTTGCGCTCTCTTGCAGAAGTCGTCGGAGAAATTCGCCGAAGAGAGAGAAGGAGAAGGAGGAGGAGGAGGAGGAGGTCCAGATGATTCCAAGCTCCTGAAAGAGAAACGTCGCTTTCATGGGGATTTTTTAAAAATTATTTTTATCTTATTGATTTATTCCGAAATATTGACCCAACCCACAACCCACGAAACTGGATGCGGACCAACCCGACCCGACCCGACCCTTCTCTTGGTTTATATGCTAAAAAAGGTCTAGGGGAGGGGCGGGGCGGGGCGAGGCGAGGCGAGGGTGACCCTATAGGTTTCGGGTTGGGTTGGGTATCATCAAAGCCCGACCCGACCCATTGATGCTCGAAGATAGGATTTATATTGATTACTAATTGATGACCCGATGCATGAATTTAATAATTTACTTACTCATTTAGTAATAATGGAGTGATTACATGAGATGGACCTAGCAATACAAAAAATTTGAAAGGTTACGTTTAGCAGTGGGGGATAAAATTTGGGATATGATAAATTTTAGGGTGTGATACCAAAAACTCCAAATTATGCTATTTGTGACACATTGACCCCAATGTACATTAGTCCATGGACATTTTCGTTTTTCTTTTTCTTTTTCTTTTTTTCTTCCTTTTCCTTTTTCGGGGGGCCCTCATTTACCCCAATGTACTTTAGTCCATGGGCATTCTTTTTTTTGCTTTTTCTTTTTTTTTTCCCTTTTTTTTTCCTTTTCGACGAGGGCTAAAGTACATTGGAGTAAATGTGTCACAGATAGTATAGTTTGAGGTTTTTGGTGTCACAAAAAAAGTTCAGGGTAAATGTGTCACAGATGGCAAAGTTTGGGGTTTTTGGTGGTTTTTTTCCCTAAAATCCCGTGTTTGGTGCCTACTCAAGATAGGATAAAGTCGGTATAGGAGGGATATAGCCCGAATAAAATTATCCCATGGGAGAGGTAGGATAAGGGTGGATAGGATTTCTAATATCCATAATATAAAAGTTATTTTTCTCGAATAATAAACTTGTTAAATTAATAAAACTAGAATGATATTTGAATATAAATAATATCTGAATTTTAAAAAAAAATTCAAAATAACAAACAAAATTCTTTTTTATTTATTCTTATTTTTATTTATATATTCAAATTTCTTTCTATCTTATGATATAAATTTCATATATATATACACATTTAGTATTTATATTTATTACATATTTTAGGCATATTTGTATAGTTTACTATTTAATAAAAATTTATTAGAGAATGATGGAAGGGGAAGAAATAAAAAGAAAATAATTAAAAGAGAGGAAAAAATAATAATAATTAAAAATTAAAAATTAAAAATGTAACAGTGTCGTGAGAAATTTTTATCATATCCGTTTGTGCAATTTTTAGGTTTATTTACGCTGATATAATATTCATAGCAAATAATGAAAATGGTAATATGTAAAAATATTCAGCTTTATTATCGCGATCACCAAACAGTAAATAGGATATAGCAAATTCCTTGAATTTCATTTCCTATCATATCCAATTCTATCCTGACTAAAAATCCGGACGACCAAACGCAGCGTATGTAGGGGACACTTAGCTGTGAGGAAGGGAATTTTGAATTTGGGCCTTAACGATCCAATTGGCCACACTATTGGAGTCTTTGAAGCAATGGGTCGGACGGATTTCGCTTAGAGCAAAGAATTGTAAATTTTGTGAAGCCACTACCAAATTATTTTACAAATTTAAGCTGTTAGATGAAAGATTGATTTAATATCTACATATTATAAGGAATTTAATGTTTGAGAAAGCAGGGGGCAAGCATTATTGCTTATTTATTTATTTTTCCAATAGTGTGAATTTTGCCGTGAGCGAGTATAATTTCCGGGCTCAGATTGATAGCTAGAAATTTTTTAAAGCTCAAGCATTATTTATTTTATTTGGTTCGAACAAATAACATGTGCATCATGTTTGAACTTTTTTTTTTGGTTCGAATAATTTCCATGTATTGATGTGGTAGTCTAAAAACAAAAACAAACAAAAAAGAAATTTCCTGAATCCAAAACCCGTTTATTGACCCAGCCCAAACCGCACGCGAAACACATATCCATGTTTTCTGGTTAGGTCGGTTCGGTTCTATTCCGGTCGGGCACCGCTTCTTGAATCGATTTGGCCTATCTTCTTCCAAATCTCAGCAATCTGAGAGAGAGAGAGATCGATCTCTATCGTGTAACAACACCATCTTTCCACCCCCATTTGTCTCTCCCTCTTCTTTATCTCATCCACCGCCGGTCTCTCGGCACTCATCTCTATCGTGTTGCGAGGCCCATCTCATTTCGTATCCAAACATGTATACGGGTCCATTCAGCTCCCTTTCATACTTCTTGTAGAGATAATTATGATAATCCTTTATAATATTTTTCTATATTAGAGATAATTAAAATATTTTTGTTGATTTTTTTTGTATCTCTTAAAATTGCGCGACATCTTCTTTTGTTGCGAATATCTTAAATGATATTTGCTACCTTAAAGATAAATAGATTGACGTAATCTTCATTATCGTATATCGAAATATAGAAGATTACTCTTTCCCGCGGACCAACTCTTCTCAGAGAATAACTCGGACTCTGCTTCTTCAATCCATCTTCTTCAAAACCTCAGCGATCTCAGAGAGAGAGAGAGAGATCGATCTCTTGTGGCATCTTCAAAGCGTTCGCGTTCGTCGTCCTGGTCTGAAGTTGGGAGAAGGAAGGAAGGAAGGAAGAAAGGAAGGGAAGGAGATGGGGGTAGGAGGGAAGGTGTGCTGCAGATTCGATCCGCTGGAGTTCGACCCTTCGAGGCTGCGAGTTCGGAAGTTTTTTTTTGGCTGCGAGTTCGGAAGTTCCTTCGTAGGCAGATCAAGGTTCGGATGATGCTTCCGATGAGCATCGTATGCAACACCTCCGAGAATCACATTCGCCAGGGGACCAAGCTTCATTCCGTGAAGGAGGAAGTCGCCAGGTGGGTGGGTGCATATTCAATTCAATTCAAGTTCTGTTTTTTTTCCATCTTCCATGTTCAAGCTGTGATGATGCTCTGATGGGTTTTTCCGTAACTGTGGAGTTGATTGTTCTCTTGGTTTTTTTGCTGTAGACTCCCTTGGCGGGGATCAAGAGGTTTAGGTTTTACTTCAAATGCACCAAGTGCTCTGCTGTGCTCACCATCAAAACTCATCCGCAGCAGGATCCCCGTTACGTGGTGGAGTCGGGGGCGACGAGAAGTTTCGAGCCCCTGACTCCACGGCGTGATTCCGAGCCTCGCGTAAGGTGGATTTAGGTACAAGATTGCGCCTTTTTTTTTCGGAATTGTTGAGTCTCTTGGAGTTCGTTCGACTTTGGGAAGAATTGAAGTGCCTTTCTATTTGTGGGATTGGGCAGGTGAGTAGCGAGGCTGAAGAGATGGGCGATGTTATGGACCCCTTGCCGAGTAGTAAGTCCAAATTTAAGAGAGAGATGGCGCATGATGAATTGAATTCCATGAAGGTAAGTTATATGAACTTTATGTATTACTTTCTCTGTTGTTTGAGTATGGATTTGTGCAGCCCCAGAACGGATACTATCATTACTATGCTGATCGATTTATCTACAAAGTTTGCAAAATATCATTTTTTTCCATGCACATGAATTGATTTCAAGTTGCTTAGAAAATATCATATCAGTGTAGATGCAATGCTAGAGGTATCTGCTGTTGTCACCCTAGCATATCATAATGTAATATGTTGATCACATACAATACGACATACGTATTTCAATAGTAGAAAACAAGAGAAGAGAAGCCGACTAACCCCGAGCGTCAAAAAAAAAAAATTCGAACAACACAAGCAAGTTTGATCCGAGCCCAACGAAGAGACGTTGTGTCCTTAAGACAAATTTGCCCCCTCTTTTGGTACCCAAGGTCGATGGACAATTGTCTCCCGTGATAGAACGGATCCTTCCCTCAAAGCCGGCACTTGCTCGAGGAAAACGCGAACGGAACGTCGCGGAATTGATCACACAAAGAAAATGCACGGCTAGCCTTTGTTTGAAAACGAATGAGTTTTTTAAATAGCAAGTCCGAAGAGTCACGAGTCAATCGGTTGGACGGATTGACCATTCAACCGAACCGACGCAATGAAGGAACCGGTTCGGTACCCCAACCGCTGTAAATAAAAAAAAAAATAAATGAGTTGGATAATTTCTTCCCGCTTCCCGAACCGGACCGCCGGACGGACGGCGGCGGCAGCGCACACAATATAATTGTTGCTTGAGCAACACCTCTCTCTTCATCAAAAGTGGGGTGCCCCTTGGGGCCCAACCCTTCATGGAAGACACAAGCTAATATATCCAACTTCAAGCTCTCATCTTTCCTATGTGGGACTCTCTCCTTCATCTTTAATATCATTCAAACAATTTGATGGATTTTGGCTCCAAAATTTGCAATTTGGAGTTCCTCCAATTTGCTCAAAATCCCAACAATCCCCCACATGAATGATATATATTCGTAATCATGACTCTTCAGAATGCAAGTAATGCAACGTGCGATCATCCATGAGAGAACGTTGCATCGTAGTGAGTAGTCTGAAACTTTGAACCCATCCTAGTGAACATCTATCGGACTTACTCGGTCAATCGATGAACGCGATTGTCTTTGAACCGCCAACCTTTGGTGTAAGCCTAGACAAATGTGTCACATTAACGATCTCTCGAACGAAGTTCGTTCTCACTGTTGTGTTCGTTTTGGCCATGAACACCGCCTGGTCTCATGAGTGTTCTAGAGAATTCGGCCTTTTCAATTCTCATAGAAGCGGCCCACACTTCACACTCACATAGGTGATTTCTGAGTATCGACATACTCTAGAATCATTAAAAGCTTAAGCTTAACCTTCACATATTAGTACTATCTCAAACAGGAATGGGTAGAGATTGATAGTACTTTACTCCAGTCTTCATAACTTAGTTGTCCCTTTGAACCTAGTTCTTGGGATCTCCAAATACCTAAGTAGGGTTACCGCTATGAAGACTTATTGATCGGCCTTAGACCCATTCCTCTTGAAGTTTTCATAACCATCTCTCTAGTTAAGCCTTTTGTTAGCGGATCCGCAATATTATCTTTTGACTTTACATAGTCAATCGTGATAATTCCACTAGAGAGTAGTTGTCTCACGGTGTCATGTCTTCGACCTAATATGTCGAGACTTGCCGTTATACATGACATTCCTTGCTCTTCCAATAGCAGCTTGGCTATCGTAATGAATACACATAGGCACACGGTTTAGGCCAGTTTGGAATGTCTTCTAAGAAATTTCAAGCCATTCTCGCCTCTTCTCCACCTTGTCCAAAGCAATGAATTCAGCCTCCATCGTGGACCTTGCTATATAGGTTTGTTTGGACGACTTCCAAGACACCGCTCCCCCACCAAGGGTAAACACAAATCCACTAGTGGATTTTGTATCGTTTGTTCCGGTAATCCAATTTGCATCACAATATCCTTCAAGTACCGCCGGATATTCTATGTAATGCAAACTATAATTCTGGGTATGCTTCAAATAGCCCAAAACACGCCTCATAGCTTTCCGGATCTTCATTTGGGCTTGCAAGATATCGACTTAGCTTACTTACAGCACAAGTTATGTCCGGTCTAGTACAGTTCATGACATACATTAAACCCGCCTAGTATACTTGCATACTCATTTTGTTCTTTGATTGTACCAGAATTCTTTGTAAGATGTAAATTCACATCTATCGGGCTCCTTACAGTGCAGCATCTAGATTCTTACATTTATCTAGAATTTTCTCAATAAAATGAGCTTGTGATAAGACTAGTCCCTCGATGTTTTATGGATTTTAATTCCTAAAATAACATCTCATGACCCCCAAATCTTTCATATCAAAATTGCTTGTAAGCATTCGCCCGTTGCCTTAACAACTTCACAAATCACTTCCCATTATAAGCATGTCGCCGACATATAGACAAAGAATGACAAAACCATTATGAGTGTTCTTAACGTATACACATTTATCACACTCATTGATTCTATATTCATTCGACAACATCACTTGGTCAAACTTAGCATGCCATTGCTTGGGTGCTTGTCTTAGACCATACAACGACTTGATAAGCCGACACACTTTCTTTTCTTGTCCAGAGCAACACACCCTTCAAAGTTGCTCCGGATAAATTTCCTCTTCCAAGTCCCCATTCAAGAAGGCCGTTTTCACATCCATTTGATGGATCTCCAGCTTATACACCGCAGCTATTGCAATCAACATCCTTATTGATGTAATTCTCGTGACCGTGAATAAGTGTCAAAATAATCAAGACCTTCTCGTTGCTTGTAGCCTTTAACCACAAGTCTAGCTTTATACTTATCAATAGTGCCATCCGCCTTCATTTTCTTTTTGAAGATCCACTTACTTTGTAATGGTTTATTTCAGGCTGAAGGTCAACCAATTCCCAATGTATGATTCGATAGAATTGATTCAATTTTGCTATTGATAGCTTCTTTCCAACGGAGCTTCGGGGATGTCACAACCTCTTTGACAGCCCCGAGGCTCGCTCTCTAACAGATAAGTTAGAAAATCTGGACCAAAGGATGTGGAGGTCCTTTGTCTCTTACTCCGCCTAGGTTCATCTTCAATAGGATCATTTGTTGAAGCAACATCTCGAGGTCTCTTATTATTTTCATGTGAATCATATACTTTGTTATACGGAAAAATATTCTCAAAGAAAGAGGCGTCCCTTGATTCAATAATCGATAACATGTATATCCGAGACCTCGATTTATGTACAAGAAACCGATATGCACTACTATTTTGGGCATATCCAATAAAGACACAATCAATGGTCTTTGGTCCTATTTTAACCTTCTTTGGTTTAGGAATCATGACCTTAGCCAAATACCCCCACACTTTGAGATAATTCAAATTAGGCATTCTACCTTTCCATTTCTCATAGGGTGTTTGTTGTGTCTTCTTGTGGGGAACTCGATTCAAGATAAAATTCGCCACAAAAAACAGCTTCCCCACAAATTCTCAGGTAAACCGAACTATTCAACAATGCATTCATCATTTCCTTTAGTGTCCGATTTTTCCTTTCAGCTACTCCATTAGCTTGAGGCGCATAGGAGGTGTCAGTTGGTGTATAATACCAAATTCGGAACATACTTCCTCAAAAGGAAATTCAGATTCACCTCCTCTATCAGATCTTATCATTTTGATCTTCTTGTTTAATTATGCTTTCCACTTCAGACTTATAAGTCTTAAACGCATTAATTGCCTCATCTTTGCTTTTGAGCAAATAAACATAACAAAATCTAGAGCAATCATCTATAAAAGTTATAACATATTTATTACCTCCTCTAGATGGTGTTGATTTCATGTCGCAAATATCGGTGTGAATTAATTCTAAAGTCTTCAAGTTACTCTATCATTCACAGAATCAAACGGAGGTCTAGAAAATTTGATTCAACACACACTTGACATTTTTCTCTTGGACAATCGAATTTTGGTAACAAGCCCATATCAATTAATTTCTTAATTGACTTATAATTCACGTGTCCTAATCTAGCATGCCAAATAGTAGGAAGCTCAACCACATAAGCGAAATCAACTTTATTAGTAGAAACATTAGGAGGTACAACAGTCATTACATTCATCTTGAACAGACCATCACTAAGATACCCCTTGCCCACATACATATCACTCTTGGAGAGTATAAACTTATCAGACACAAAAACCATCTTAAACCCATACTTACTAAGGAGAGAACCCGACACTAAATTCTTGCGCACATCCGCACATACAATACATCATTTAGTGTCACTTGCTTTCCAGAGGTCATCTTCAAAACAACTCTTTCAATTCCTTCAACCTTGAGGTCGATGAGTTACCCATGTAGAGTATCTCTTCACGTGCCATCGGGCGATAAGTTGTGAACATGGATTTGTTGGCACAAATGTGTCGAGTTGCTCCAATGTCAATGAACCATTCTTTGGAGTTTCCCACCAGATTACATTGGGAAATCACAGCAGCAAGGTTGATGTCTTCGACACCACTAGAAATATGTTCCACCACATTAGCATTGGTCTTTTGCTTCTTCTTGACTCTACACTTTTGGATCGATGTCCAGGCTTTCCACAATTGAAGCACTTGCCAAGAAACTTTTTCGGACCTTGGTTGGAACCCTCTCCATAGCTCTTCCTCTTCTTGTTGGGTTTCTTTGATTCCTCAACAATGTTAGCTCTTGATGTCTCAAAGGTTTTGCCACCTTTCTTCTCGGAGATTCTATTATCTTCCTCTATCCTCAATCGAACAATCAAGTCTTCAAGTGACAGCTCCTTTCTCTTGTGTTTAAGATAATTCTTGAAGTCTTTCCACGAAGGTGGTAGCTTCTCAATGAAGGCAGCAACTTGGAAGGACTCACTTAGAGTCATTCCTTCAAAGATGAATGTCATGCAGATCACTTGAAGCTCTTGGACTTGACTCAAAAGAGTTTTAGAGTCCACCATCTTGAAGTCAAGAAACTTGCCAACAATGAATTTCTTCAGTTCAATCCGCATCTTCTTCAGTCTTGTACTTCTTGTCCGGACTATCCCACAATTCCTTAACTGCTTTCGTGAGGGCTACACACATTATAAAGGGCATTGTCCGCACCATTGAGAATGTAGTTTCGACAAAAGGAAGTCCGAATGCTTCCAAGCATCCACGGCAGCAAGCCTCTTTTTATCAAGATCTCCTTCATCCAACTTAGGAGCATCCTCATTGAGAAATCGAGCCAAGTTCAAAGTTGTGAGGTAGAACAACATCTTTGTTGCCACCTCTTGAAATCAACACCGTGAACTTCTCAGGCTTTTCTCCATGAGCTGCATGAGTTGGGATCGACAAAGTAGGCACAAGAGGGTATCGGCCGAAGCCATTTCTGAAAGTCAAACACAAAATGATTAACTTGAATATACGAACACCAATTTGTTTAATTAACACGAATAAAAATGCTTTTCACCAAAATCCGAACACTTGATGATCTAAAAGTTCAAACTGAGAAAGTGTAAAACCAAGTTTTGTAGTAGTGCGGCTAATTTGAGTCCTGAAACTTAAAAAAAAAAATGCTCAAAATGTTTAAGACCACAAATTCACGCTGCGAATGGAAAACAATTGCAAGTACGCTGACCGATGATTAAAGGATCGAATAAACTAATTAAAATATTCATACAGTGAAAGTAGTGAAAGCACCCAATGCACCGAACTCTGAATACTGAAGTCAGTGGTTGTGCAACCGAATGAAAATAGAAACTTAAAAGATTATAAACTTCAGATGTTGAAGACCGCACACGCCAAGAATAATCAATGTAGAAAAATCAACTATTTCCGAAAACAAACTTCACCGAACTCAATAACACAGAATGTATAATATGCAGAACCCACGATTATCACCATAACCGAATGCAAAGTTCACAGAATATTAGCACCAATTCGGACCGAGAATAAGATCCGATTATGAGCAAGTACGTATGAACACAGAATGCGGCAACAATACACGATATGAACAAACATACAAAATTTGTCTTAAGATTGTTGTCACCCTAGCATATCATACGTAATATGTTGATCACATACAATACGACATACGTACTTCAATAGTAGAAAACAAGAGAAGAGAAGCCGACTAACCTGAGCGCTAGAAAAAAAAAAATACGAACAACACAAGCAAGTTTGATCCGAGCCCAACGAAGAGACGTTGTGTCCTTAAGACAAATTTGCCCCTTTTGGTACCTAAGGTCGATGGACAATTGTCTCCCCGGATAGAACGGATCCTTCCCTCGGCCGGCACTTGCTCGGAGGAAAACGGCGAACGGAACGTCATGGAATTGATCACACAAAAGAAAATGCACGGCTAGCCTTTGTTTGAAAACGAATGAGTTTTTTTTTAAATAGCAAGTCCGAAGAGTCACGAGTCAACCAGTTGGACGGATTGACCATTCAACCGAACCGACGCAATGAAGGAACCGGTTCGGTACCCCCGAACCGTTGCAAATAAAAAATAAATGAGTTGGATAACTTCTTCCCGTTCCCGAACCGGACCGCCGGACGGACGGCGGCGGCGGCGCGCGCGCAAGGAGATAATTGTTGCTTGAGCAACACCTCTCTTTCCTCAAAAGTGGGGTGCCCTTGAGGCCCAACCCTTCATGGAAGACACAAGCTAATATATCCAACTTCAAGCTCCCATCTTTCCTATGTGGGACTCTCTCATTCATCTTTAATATCATTCAAACAATTTGATGGATTTTGGCTCCAAAATTTGCAATTTGGAGTTCCCTCCAATTTGCTCAAAATCCCAACATCTGCTACAAAGGTTTTGAGTGTTTCCCATTTAAATTGGCATTCTTCTTCTTGAATATGGTGACGAAGGGTCATGGTCATTTTATGAGCTCTCTACCCCTCGGATTTGCTCGTTTGTTGCTATGGATGGTTGTTTGATCTTGCATGTGTGACTTATGGTGTTAGAAGGGTGTGCATGAAGCTGTCCAGACCTGGGTTGAGTGTGCATGTGTGACCTTGAGTCTCTAATGGCTTTGCATGTGGGTGTTCTAGCTTCTAATGACTTTGCATGTGAGTTTCAATCATTTATTTTGACTTGCATGTGAGAAGGTTGGGTTCGGCTTGTTGAATGAAGGTGGTAGTGGTTATTGCATGTCCACTTAAGCTTCTGGATCTGAGTTAGACGAGCCAAAATTTTGTGGGTATCCATTTGGACTTGAATCTTTGAGGTTTGTTTTGAAACCCAGAACTCGGAACAACAGTACCTCTTCTATTTGTTTTTTATATGTCTTCGTGGGTTGAATTTGGGGTTGTGTTTTCACAAAAGTTGTTCACCACATCTTGAATTTTAATATTTTTTAAAATATGGAATTTTTGGAGTTGATTTGGGTCGTGCGAAAGCTCATCTTCTAATAGTGTTTAAACTGCCCAGAAAGACAGTTTTTGTGATCCTCATGTCTTTTCGATTTTTTATAAACTTTTCCAGATCTATTTTTAACAAGCTTCCTTCACAAAAGTTGTTAAGGACTTTTGTTTCTATGCCACATAAAAATTTTGAGATTTATTTTGGTGATTTGGGTACTGAAAGAGATATATTTTGAGGATCGACCAGTCTGTTCTGACGAGCTGATTTCGGGTCTGAATTTGCATAATAAAACGACATGATTACATATTGAACTGGATTTCATGCTCTTTACAAGAAATGTTTATCAAGGTGTTTTCTGTGAAATACCCAAAATTTAAAATTTTTGAAGTTCATTTACTATTTATTTTGAAGGGATTTCTGTTACTATGCAAAACTGCCAAGATTTACCCAATTTCAAAGATTCATTGTTTTCTACGTGAAAATGTTCAAATCACGATTCAATGTCTTCTAGGGATAAAACCCACACACTTTGGAATTTCCAATGAGGTATGATTGGCCTCGATGTAATATCTAATAGTGGTGCAAATTGGGTTACCTTTTGATAAAGGATTTTGGAAATTCTGGTTGTGAAGAGCTTCAGTGTGTTAATGAGACATCTAATCGTTTGGTGAGACATGGTATCATTTCTTATGAAAAGTGTGCTGAATGAAATGAGTTACATGGTCTAGGAATGTCATGTCATTGCATACGTGTAATATGCCACCTGAGATGTGAGTGAAAGAAAAATGTTATATGATGCCCAAGGCCAGCAAACCTTGGAAGTCGGGCCAGTACCCCGGAAGTGAATGCCTCAACGATGCCAGGTTGGGTGTCGGGATGCCCCTCTACTGTGTGCTGGGATGCCCCTATGCTGTGTGCTTGGGATGCCTCGGAGTGAGATGCCTGTGGCCTGTAAGCATGGTAGTCGGGTCAGTAAATCGGAAGATGCCCCAAAGTAGTCGGGATGGCCCTATGCTGTGTGCTGGGATGACCCTATGTTGTGTGCTTGGGATGCCTTGGATTGAGATGCTCGTGGCCAATAAACCATGGAAGTTCGTACAATAAACCGAAGTGACCCGCACGGATCGGCCAGCAAACTGATTTAACCGTGAGATGAGGGTGGACCTGATGACATGACATGAATGAGAAATGAAATGTGTGATGTATACTATGCATGCTGGCATTATACATGTGACTATGAATGCCCCATTCAGATCACGTGTGTTCATTATAGTATGCATCGATTATTTCATGTTAGATGTGTCCTAGGAATCGAGAGTTAGATAGGTCGATTTATGAGCTAGTTTTATCTCTTGGTGAGCATTAGCTTACTCCTGTTGATGTTCATTTTTACAAATTTTTAGACATGCCATCGATCTCTTATCCTGATAATGACAATAGTGATGATGGTGGTGATGGCGAGTAGTGGGGTGGAGTTGTGGATGTTGTTATATATAGTGGGACTATTTTGGCGACACGGTCGTTACTTTTTGGTTATGACCGTGGGAATAGGTGATTGGAGATAATGGGAACCGTGGGTTTCACTTGGATGACATTAGGGGAGTAGGAAACCATTTTGATCTCCCAGATGTAGTCTTTTGCTATCATGTTTGATGATGATGCCGTTCAAATCACCTTTGTATGTAAATAAAAACATAAAATGAAGACGTGGTATTTGCGTTGTATGTGTGTCTACTGAATGAGAAATGTTGACTTTGATTGTGCATTGTCTTCTGCTTGTGCTATAAGTGAAAAGACTGAAAATTGCCTTAGTATGTGATGCTCTGGGACGTCACATAGTCGGATGCTTAAAAATTCTAAGCACAAATTATTCGGAGAAGAATAAAAAAAGTTGGTCAAGTTTCTTAGAAAGACGACCGAATAGGCTATGATTTGTCTGCACTGAATTTTAAGTTGGAAATAGGCTAACCGAAGCGACACTTTCTTGGAAGATTAACCTTTTATAAATCATATAGTGCTAATGAACTTTTTTCCAGCATTACATGATTTATATGAAAAAAAATCAGACATATATCAAGTTCTCAATAATAGAAGTACATAAAAGGGTATTATAAGATACAGTATGGTGAGCATTTATAATTTCGCTGTACGAAAAATTGAGTTACATCATATTCATTTGTACTTTCACACCGCGCCGCGCAATAAGAGAATACACAAATGATAAGCGTAATTGAGCGGATTAATAATTGTTAAAACAATCCTTAAAATAAGTTTGAACAATACATAAAATAAACTCGTGAAAACAAATTGATAGGTATGCAACGGTTGGATATATCTACTACTCTCATAACTCCCCCAGCCCCCTCTCTTCTCTAATATGGTGACACCCCTTAATTAAATCCCTCATCATAGAGATAATTAGGTCTTCAATCATTGGATGCAAAAAATTGCCAAAAAATATCCCCCGTTTTTTTCTTTGATATAATAAAGCCCAATTTTAAATATATTTCTATTTCAACAAAAAAAAAATATTTCTACCCATCTTAGACCTTATTTTGAAATTGATTTTAGAGGTGCCAAATTTTCAATTGTATTATTTATTTTAGGGTTTGTCACTGAGCATGACATGTGGTTCACTATCGCATATTACAAGCCAACACGGGTCTTTTTTTTTTCGATAAACACTCGTTAAATTTCATTCAGAAATAACGAAGGAGTGCATGAGATGGATTTCGGAACACAAAAAGATGCCAAAGGGTTTGTAGGGGGTTGGACACCCAGCAATGGGAAAGAGAATTTCGAATTTGGGTCTTAACGATGCAATCGGCCACACTATTAAAGTCTTTGGAGCAATGGGTCGGACTGAGGTCCGAAAATCTAATAATCAGGACTTTACACTCGATGATTTTTATGTGATTTTCACTCAAACCAAACTTGTATGTATCAATCTTAAAACAAGAGTTGTAAAATTTCATGGGACACTACCGACTATTTAAAAATTTAAGCCGTTGGATGAAGGCTTGATTTTACTATTTTAAGATTCTAATGAATTTAATGCTTGAGAAAGTTGGGGGAAGCATTATAGCCTATTTATTTATCCAATAGTGTAAATTCTGCCGTGAGTGAGTATAATTTATGGGCTTGGATCGATGGCAAGAATGTTTAGCTCAAGCATTATTGATTTTATCTGGTTCGAACAAATAAAATGTCATATGCATTATGTTTAAATATTTATTTATTTTTGGTCGAATAATTTCCATGTAAATTTTTTTGTCATAATTTCCATGTATTGAAATGTTAGTTTAAAAACAATGGTTAATACCATGGAAAACCCCAAACTGGTACACATGTAATAAATTTATCTTGAACTAATTTTTTACCACAAAAGACTCAAAACTGGTACACCTGTGACAAATTTACTCTTCGTTAGTTCATGTTAAATTTTATTGTTAAATTGCTAAGTAGGATGACAAGTGATAGTTTACGGGTGTACCAGTTTGAGATTTTACCCTCTGTCTATCACATGTATACCAGTTTATGATTTTTTGTGGTATTAATTTAATTTAACGGAAACTAATGGAGGGTAAATTTGTTACAAATGTATCAGTTTTAGGTTTTTGGTGGTAAAAAAATTAGTTAAGTGTAAATTATCACAGATGTATAAGTTTGAGGTTCTTGGTGATATCAATCCAAAAATGAAAAAAAAAAATCCCAAATCCAAACCTGTTATTTTCCGGCTGAAATCGAATGAACCAAAAACTCCATATCCATTTTCCCGGGTCGGTTCGGATCCGACCCGTACTCCCCCGGATATATAACCCGCACCCCATATCCATTTTCGCCCGTTGCGTTCAAAAAAACCACGGGCGACTTCGTTCGCGCGTTCTTCGCCTCTGCGTCGCGTTCCGTCGTCGCGGTTCGGCGTTCGAGAGGGAGGGAGGAAGGAGATGGGAGAACGGAAGGGGGGGTGATCAAGCATTACCCGCCGGAATTCAACCCTTCGGAGCTGCCTAGGATTCGGAGGCCGCCCAAGAACCGGCGGGCGAACGACCGGATGATGCTCCCGATGAGCATCCGATGCGGCACCTGCGGGGGATTTCGTCCACAAGGGGACCCAAGTTGAATTCCAGGAAGGAGGACGTCGCCGGCGAGGTCAGTGCCCTTCTGTTCTGTTCTCGATTTGAAGCTGGGAAGTTTGTGGGGGGTGGGGGGTTCGTATCTGTGGAGCCGTAGATTTTCTAATTAATTCTGGCTGTTCTTTGGGTTTCCCCAGACGTATCTGGGGATCCAGATAGTCGGGTTTTACTTCAAATGCACCAAGTGCTCTGCCGAGCTCACGATCAAGACCGATCCGCGGAACTCGGATTATGTCGTGGAGTCAGGGGCGACGAGGAATTTCGAGCCCTGGCGTGAGCAGGATGAGGTAAAAGATTGTGTTTTTTCGGAATTGTTGGCTTTCAGGGTTTGGTGGGCTTTCGGAAGAATTGAATGTGACTTGTGCTTGTTCATTTGGGGGGTTTGGGCAGGTGGTGGAGACTGAGAAAAGGAAGAGGGAGGCTGAGGAGATGGGCGACGCGATGAAGTCCTTGGAGAGTAGGACGTCGGATTCCAAGAGAGAGATGGATACTCTCACCGGCCTTGATGGATTGAAATCCCTGAATGTAAGTTATCTGAACGAATTTCTACTGTCCATGAGCGGGGTATTATTATACGCTAATCGATTTATCTCCAAATTTACAAATAACACGAATTGATTTCCTTTCTTCTGTTTCTTAGATGTTATATTCTTGTGATATTAACTGGTGAGCAATTGTTTTTTCAGTCGAGATGTGCAACAGTGAGCGTAGATGCAGTGCTAGAGGACATGCAACATTCACCTACTGCCAAGGTATGAGTTGTTTCCAACTGCGAATATAGTGACGAAGGTCAAATGGTCCTTGAACATTTAGAACAACTTAATTAACCTCCAAGATTCTCATATGCAGCAGGGTGTAAAATTGAGTTTTGAGTGGGGAATTTACATCAGTTTAATGCAATAGCTCATTCGTGATTTACCTACTTATAGAAAAGGAAATAGGATTTAAGTCCAGCCGCCGTTCAATTTATCTTTTTTAAGTAATGTATGCTTCTTTTACTTTAAACCACATACCTGTCCTAAGAGCACAAACAATCTCCTCAAGCACGAATGTGCAAAAGCCATTTTAAGAACCATTTAAGCACCTTTCCATCATATTCAATTCAAAGAAAATCTTCGGAAACTTGTTGCACATTTGTTTGGAATGACATTTACTTTGGACTCTTTACTTAACCGTGGGGTTTGTTTAAAGGGTTGAGTCTAATATGTAATTACATGGGTAAACTGCAGACACTTACTGGGATTGGCTTTTTGTATGTGTCTACCTGTCAAATTTCATGGAATATTTCGGCCACTGCGACGTGCTAGATGCTTGGCTAGTTTCATCCAAATAAAGAACACAGAGTGAATTGTTAAGGTTCTTTTGGGTCACAGCGGACTGTGTATTACGTGCCTTCTGGTTCTGTGTGTCTCTTGAGTTTCAGATTATATGGAAAGTCAGAGAAACCAATTATTTGCTTGCTAGATTGCAGGAAACGAAATGTAAACTAAGAGCTTCATTTCATTCAACAGCAACATTGGAGCCTTATCCTACTATGTGCAGTTGGTTATTTATCACTTCATTTGGTAATCTATGCATTTTAATAGGTTTGACAGATAATTTCTGGGTTGTAGAGATCTATGTTTTGTTCTTCTGTTCTGTCAAATTAATTGACAACGGCTTAATTTTTCATGCTTTTCTCATTCTTAAAGAATCAATGGAGTTCACTTGTTAGTCTAACAGTGTTTTGTGCAGTGGGAAATGGGTGATGTTAAGTTTGCTTGCCGTCATGGTTGCGTTTATGACTTGATTGTCAGAACTTTTACTCCATGAGTTAGACTTTAGTCCAAACTGTGGTCCAATTCCTATCCCTGACTTTGTTCCTATGACAGGAAAGGAAATTGGAGGACAAGGATGAAGCGCTTACTAAATCAATAGTATTCCATGTTAGTATTAAACCGCCCTTCTTTATTTGATTTCACGTGTATTTTTCATCTCTCTGAAATGAACTATCTTTCATTTTTTTATACTCACTGATTCCCTGAAACTCGCTTGCAGACATCCAAAGATTTTGTCCGTAGGATTGAAGATGAAGATTCAGAGGATGAGGAAGATCTGACTCAACCTACTGCTAGTGATGACAAATCATTGAACACTCTCAAGGTCAGTAATGCTCTAATTGTCAGCATATTCGCTTCCTTTTTGGCCACTTTAAGCACGTGAATTTGTTGAGAACACTCTTGAATGTGTTATGCATAAGTTCTGGCTGAACTGGTCATTTGCTTAATAAGGTGCTCAGTGTCAGTTTATAAAATGTATACGGTACTTTAATCTACATATAATCCATAGGTATATCTAAAAGTTTGAGTTCATTTGAAGATACTCTATTGCAACTGCTCTGTTTTTGTGATCATCAATCCCTGATTCAGTATGGATTAAGTTTACAATTGTCTTGCTTTACTTGCATTAGATGTATATGCATTGACATGTGATCCGTATAGCATGCTTTTCTTTGCTTAATCCATGTCATCTTATGTGCTTGTGTCTCAGACATTTGCATGTTGAAGTATCAGCAACTGGAAGAGTAAGGAGTTAGAAAAATTAGTCGAGAACTTTCAGGACCTAATCATGGATACACCAAGAGATGTTCTTAAAGTTGTTAGATCATAGTCCGTGAATCACCTGTCATCAAGCAAAAAACAAGTCTTTTAATTGCCAGTACATGCATGTATTTCCAACTCTTGATGGAAATATCCGCCAAACTTCTCAGAAAGAGCGTGATATACTGATTTGTTGATTGTGTATACACTGCAGATAAAACTGATAGTACCTCGATTCGATAATTAGGAAAGGTGGATATGCTTTGTGGTTTAGATTGTCTTCCATGTGGTTTCTTCATTATTCTCAAAAGAATTGCTAGTGTTCTTTAATTTCCCCTCTACTTAAGAATACATATTACCAAGTTGGTTTCTTTTTCTTTGTGTAATTTGTTAGGATATTCTTATAGTTGTTTTGGATTTGAGGCGAACATAAGTTGTTGATTTAATATGGAATTGTCTTTTGTTGTTGAGGCCTAGAGAAAAGCTTACTTATATGTTTGATTTGAAATGCAGAAGAGGCATTTTCCGAGGAAATTCTGGACAAGCCAATGGATTCCTTTACAAAAGCTACTTCCAGTGACATCTCAAGTGACAGTGGTATGTCACATTTTTGAACATGTTTTCTTCAATTATGTTAGCTCTTCTCAATGATGGATGTGTTGAGATAGATAGGCTGGGCACTTCCCTTTTCCTGCAAGCGCTTTGGACTGTATTAAAATGCAGATTGCCTTCATGGAAGTAGACTTGACTTTTATAAAGAAACTTTTTCCATGTGATGGTGGTTGTTTCTGCAGGTTTTCCTGGTTACATTTCCGTGTCTTTCCATCATGTCTCTGGTCTTTCAATTTTTCGTCAGAAATAAGTATTGCTTGGTTGTTACATGAGGATCTATATTGCATAGGAATAAATGTTGCTGGGTTGTGACAAACTCATGTCTTTGTTCCTTGTTCATTGAGTCATATTCTTGTTATGTTTAACAGGAAATTATGTGGGTTCATGGGACCGCAGCGTGAAGTAAATTGTTGTCCAATTCTTACTCTCTGCGAATTGCTGTGGTAAAGAAAGCTGGGCCAACTTCCAGTCCGAGCATTGCACTCCAGTCTTTATGTCAATGCTCTGAAAGTAGTGATGATGAGGATTGAGCCATTGGCTATCATTCGTCTTCTTGCTGTATAGCAGTTTTTGGATTCTATCTCCACTTCAATTTCTCACTGAAGGAAAAAGAAATGCGAAGTATTTTCTCATGGGAACTTGGCCCTCATCGTCGAGATCATCAATAATGTATGTCACAGAATATGGTAAGTATCAACCAAAGTCGATGTCTACAGCTACAGGATTCTGTTGTTTGAATTGTTCACACGAAGGAGATCCACTGAGAGCATGTATATGGATAACTTTAAACCTCCATGCTTTCAACAAAACGGCTGTTCCAGATAGGCTCCTGCAGGTCATAGATCCCTCGCTAAATTCGAAAGAAGAGAGGGAGTTGGAGGACAACAGCGACATACGGACAAAGACAACATAAGCATGTGCTTGGCTACGATCCTTCGGATCGGGG
Organism: Syzygium grande; assembly: GCA_024733475.1. Classification (NCBI taxonomy): domain Eukaryota; kingdom Viridiplantae; phylum Streptophyta; class Magnoliopsida; order Myrtales; family Myrtaceae; genus Syzygium; species Syzygium grande. The sequence goes on along the minus strand of JAMXDD010000002.1, from coordinate 16,311,408 downwards.
TCATCTCTTCGGCTGCATTGTGAATGGATGGACTTCTGAGACGTTATCACCGAACTGCAAGAGGCCAAAACTTTCCCGCTTGTACGAGAGATAGTACCTAGTAACCGAGTGAGTGAAAGAACATGGTATGGTAGTCTAGGAGATCCCCTCTTTGTTGCTACATATCTGGAGGCTGAGAGAACAAATGTGGATAGATGCGATTATATAATTAATGTGTTGTTAAATCACGTTTTTGCACACATAAATCTGTAGATCAATTACTAATTACAAAAAGAGTAGATACGATCCTACACAATTTTTGGTCTTATTTTCTTAAATAATAGATCAAACGCATGTGAGAAAAAGTACAAAATAAGATTCTCCACAGGTGAATTTAGATGTATTAACCATTATATCAAAGTACATCTAAGCTAATAAATTATGTACATTAATATTGACATATCGTTGAGCGAACATTATGTTAGATCAAGTGCGATAAATTTTTTTTTTTATTTTTCCTAGTCAATGTAAAGTGTGTCCTAATTAATGCCAAAAGATGTGGGATAATGAAATTTGTCATGATATGGGCTCCACCACAACACTCCATCAATTAAGATGCTATTCCACTAAGATGGTTAGTGGAATAGCATTACACTAACCATCAACTGGCAGAATGTTAGAATGGCATTACATTATGTGCATACTAAGACTGCGATTCTATCAAGCATGAGATTGTGCACTGAGGATTGAGGAAATATTAAAACATGCGATTTGTAATTTTCATGATTCATTCATCCCGAACCAGTTGCTCGTGTTGACCGCCAAGATATCAGAGTCCTATTGTCATTTTCTCAAGACTATTTGGATGAAAACTGCATGCATTCTTTCCAACATGCTATATACTCTGAAGTCTCGATTTATTTAAGTCAGCAATAATTGGAACTTGCAGATACCGAACAATAGATATCTCAGAGTGGATTAAAGCAGCACCTTACAAAACAATAAAACAAAAATTTCATGACTGAGATTAGAAATCTCAGACAAATTCAGTAGTTCAATAGGGGTTTAAATTTGGTTTTATACCAAAGATGTAGATGCATAAAGTTTGTCACTCATCCTAGCAGAAGAGAACAAAGAGCACTAGCACTTTGAAACCCAAAAGAGTAACAGGCACCAATTGTCCTCATTTTCAAACCATTGGCAACACCAAATAAGGCTAATGGAGCACAGAGATGATGGATCATTTCGGGCCCTTCTTCTTCCACAGATCTCCGAACATTCTGATCCCAGAGCTCTTCTGCTTTCCACCTCCAAAGCCGTTGTCCAGATGTTATCAATATTCCCAGGGTGACCCCCACAGAACCAGCATAACCTGCACGAGACACCTAAAGAATGCCTCCGAAATGCTTATCCATCGAACCTCATCTTCCTGCACCACTGGCAAGAACAGTGGCTGCCACATCTGACTGCTTTGCTGCTTTCTGCTTTGAGCAGAAGATATTGTCATTGTTGCCTCGTCTAGTTGCTTTTTTTTCAGGTTGTCGGTTTGTTGGCCGACTACTTCAATTTCCCTCTCCTTTTCTAGTAACTTTCCTTTAAGCAAATTTATCTCATCCTCCTTCTCAGCCAACTCAAGAAGGTGCGAGGGCTGTTTCTCTGGCTCCACAAATGCAGGTAAGTCTGCTGGCAAGTCAATTGCTGTTGTTTCCTTCCCTATCTCATTGTTCGGTTGGCTGACCTCTATTTAAGGCCCAAAAGCAGCCTCCTTGAATGGTACTTCAAAAACACCAGTCTCCTGCTGGTTGTCATCAGGAACATCATTCAAAGGGTTGCTCTTTGTTTTGTTTGATTCTTGAGCTTCTTTTGCATGACGCTTTTCAGGGATGTCGACCGAGTCTGCTACAAACTTTTTCTTGGTTTTGTTTTCGAGCTTCTCTTGAGCTACTTTCTTTGCAGCCTCAGCTGAGGCCAATTGCTCTTTAAGATGCTTCAGCTCTTCTTGAGCTTGGCTGAGCTGAGATTCCGGATCCACAATGCGAGTTTCAAGTTTCTTTTAATTAACAAAATTGGATTGTGCACCTTGTGGAATGGCGATCTCCTAGCTTAGGGCTTTGGTTAGGGATGGGGCCATGGTGTAAGTTATCAGAATCAGAGCTTGAACTTCTGAGCTGAAGAGAGCCTCTACGAGATTGCCTCTAAGGAAGGCACTTCTGACCCCCTGTTGTCAATATAAGAAGTGTGAGTGTCTTGTGAAACAGCCCAACAATCTCATGTTATCATTTCTGTAAGCAGAAGCCGAAACACGCGAAACGGACTTCCTGTGAATTCAAATTAGCAGATTGCTAAAGATTCTGCTACATCACACTCCTAATAACTGTATGGTGGACTGTCTGGGAGGGAATGCACTCTTTTGTTTTCATTCAACGAAAATTGCCACGCAATTCTTTATTTCAATGAAATCAGTGTTTACTTTGCTTTGGGGACACTATTATGTGCATCTCTCTAACATAAAATCTGTTAAGCAACATTTAGATACCAAGGCACTACCGAATGACGACCATTGAAAAAAGTACTTTGAAGTTTTGAAAAATTAGGAAATATCATACAAATCTGCATGTTGATATCTTTATGTTTTGAAAGGTTTCAAGTGTTCTGCACTAAATAAAAGCCAAACTGTGAAAGCTGCAATAAAAGGGAAAAAAGACAATAATAAAAACTAAAGTTTGAACAAACGAACTTTGGAATCTATGGGCATAATCAAAATAAGTATGTGCTTATAATGACCGTGTGGATAAAAAAAGAGCAGAGTTTGGAGCATTTTGCAGCTGCCGTGAGGGTTCAAGCTATTATCAAGTGAATCTAGTAGTTTGTACCAGCTCATTTTTATGTAAATGCCATCATGACAAAACTAAACCCAAATCTCATAAGATACACTAAGGTATCCGCATAAAGATATCAAGATTTGCTCACTCACCTCGGTCTTGGCATTTCTTCTACTTAGGAAACTTCGGGCAAGGATTAGAAAAATGATTGGTCAACAAGAAACAGTTAAACTGTAAAATTATAATGAGATCAGCAGGAAGTCACGTGTAGAGCCATGGTCGTAATAAGCAGTTGAAATCCAACAGAAAAGATGTCAACAGAAGGCAATATGTAGAGGAAAACAAAATTTGCACTCGCTATCGACAATATAAGCATCAAAGGACAGGACTGCCGGACAGATGGCTCGCCATTTCACCAGAAAACCGGAGCAGAAATCTGTTAGTCATTGCTATCCATTGAACTTCTCTTTCCTACTACTTGGTTTGCTTCAGAAAAAGATTAAAAAGTAAAAACAACACAGCAGGCAATGCAGAATTTTTGCTCAATGTAAAATTTCGATCAAAGATGCTATGGATTCCTAAGGTAAAAGTTTTTTCCCCAAACACCAAAAGTAATCGGACCTTCAAGCTAATGCCTGCTCCTAAAGTTGAAAAACAAGCTGGTCAAACGCCAAAGAACTTCACGGCAGAGCCTAGCAGCAGAAATCAACCCAGATTTCCAAGAAAAAGAAAAGCAAATCAATATGATACAAATCACGCCATGATAAGAGAAACTCCTTATGCTAATAAGTGATTCAGATGAGCCAGCACTCACGTTTTGCTAGTGAGAGAAAATTTTCCACAGGCAGTCCCTTTTGAACTTTGGGGTTGATTCAGTGGATGTCTTCAAAGGACCAAATAGCCTTGACAACCACCTAAGCTAGATCTAAAACTCACAAAGCTGAATCCAAAAATGGGTATTTAATCAAATCAGATATTCCATACTTAGAACCCCAGAAAAATACCTAAAAAATAAAGACTGGCACATGCACTTCACCCACCATGAATGCAAACTCTTCCAACAGAGTCGACTGTGGATAACTTCTCAAAATTGTATCGCGTTCAGACCATGAACTTAAAAGAGAATGCAGCTCAAAAATCACGACACTGTGGCTCAGTCAATGCATGCATGCGTTTAGAGTGAAAACAGCATAGTCGCAGTGTGACCTCAACGACCAGGATCTCAGGAGTTGATATCAAGCATGAACAGATCAAGCCGAAAACAACACAACCCGTAAGAAAGAAAAGAATGAGGCTGATAAAATGAACAACAAAGAGAAGGATGTTACCTTTGCTGTGCAAAGAAGCGAAGTCGCTGGGGAAGAAAGAAAAGGGCTTTCCTTTATGGTATCAGACCAGTGAAATCTAAAAGGACACCATGATAATGGATACTTCTCCTATAAATGCAATGTGGTAAAAAATAGGAGAGAGAGAGAGAGAGAGAGATTTTAGGCTGCGAATGTTGGGGTTAGGTGTTGCTTATAAAGTGACAGTTACAATCACAATTCCCAGCAACTCCACTGCTCCCCATACTATAAATTACGCAGCACTCTCCCACTGCACGGCATTGACATGTCCATCGTTCTGTTACAAAAACATATCCAACGGAAAGAAGTAGATAAAAGAAAACCTGCCGACGACCAAGTGGAGGACAAATATGTCTGCATTCCAAACAGTCAGCTGTGCATCACACTTCAGGGGCTCATATTTCTTTTCACAGTTCACACATCAAACCCTGCACATGCATCACATTTACCATTGCAACTATATCTGTGACCTGAAATGAACATTGCCAGTGATAAAATAGAGACTTGCAGTTCAAAAGTTCAATTAAAAACTTTTGACAGAGATTGGCTCAATTGACTGGTAGGAATTAGAAGTATCATGACCTTCAAAATAAGCACATAGAAATAAAAAAAAAAAAAAAAGATCTAGCAAGTTTATTTCCTAACATCAGACAAGAGCAGTATCATTAAATAAATAACTTCAGTAAATGAGGGCTGCCAATAAAGTGAACATACCTCACTCGTTTATCACCAGCAACTGAAAAATTGCCAGTATACAGGGCGCTGGAGCACAGAAGCAGTAGCCTAGTATCGGAACATTTGAGTACATAATTTAAAACAGAGAAGGACAGAACATAAACAAACAGCGAAAAACTCTGATAAATATGGAAAAAATGAATATTTACACCAGAAGGTATCATCCTCAGCAAAATAATAACTAACAAGCTACAACACAGGCGTTCTCAAGTCACAGGACAACAAAATCCGAAATTATGAATCACCACTTCAGCTATGAGATGCAAAGCAAAGTGTTGCCAATATAACCACCACAAGACAAAGGCAGTGTGCAACAATCTACTGACGGTCATTGACTTTCCTTCCATAAATAATTAGTTTCGAATTACCCACACCATGTCCACCTGGTTATTAAATTAAAACAAAAATGGAGCGCACTTACAGTATCGTTAGCAACAGAATGAAAATTGACAGCAACAGCCTCTCGGACAATGCGAATACCTACTGAAGTTTGATAACCTCTCAAACTACTTCCAAATGTAATTTATTTCATAACTCACACCATGATGGTGAGGGAGTTTTCACCACCACTAATATGTCCTCTTTCCCAATAAGAACATTACTGCAGTACAAAATTTTTCATCAAAGTCCACACAAACTTCCAATTTTAAACTAAAATATTAGACAAATCTTCCTCAAGACACTGTCACCCCATTTTCCTCCTTACTTTGCATGACTTCCTGCCAAATGACCCGTGCTCCTGTTTTTCTCTTCCCATCAAAACAAACGAAAGCAATAGACTTGAAGTTCCGCCATTCCTCTCTGATCCAAATGTCAAATTTATCTTCCCAGCGTTGTCATCAATCATATCAACCAGACATTTAGTCCCTCAAAATTGCATCCCATAACATAAGCTATGTTAAAAGATCAAGCGGCAAAATGGCTTCTGATATAATAAAAGAAGAAGAAATCCTTCTGCCCGAAATATGAGCAACTTGATGGGGCAAGCAAGAGTCAAGTTTGTTGGCAGCAAGCCCTTTCTTTTTTACTAGAACCAAGAACCAGAGTAATCCGGATATGAAACAATGCTACAATTTCTCACCTAAAACGATAATACAAACTCACTAACTGTTCTTTTTTGGGTTGACATCAGGTTTAGTTGTATCTCTCCAAGTATCCCTGCATGGGAGTAGCCACAACCAAAGAAAACAAATGCAGAAAGAACACAGTACAGGATAATATCTAAGACATGCAGCACTTGCTTGACCATGAAATGATCCTGTAGCATCATAGTTGAATATCTTTCAGTGAGGAGGCACAGAGTGCCTGGCTGCTGCTTCTCAGAAATGGAATGAAATGAATAGAGATCTTAAATTTGAAATTTTCTTTGAAAGGAGAAATCAAGGGCACAAATTTGACCAGCTTAAACTGTTCATTCAATCTATTTAACTGCCCAAATTGATGGGTCAGTCATAGTCCTAAATTGCAACAACTTCATACTAGTAGTAGGAGAAACTTTTCCCAGCTATTGTGTGTGTGTGTGTGTGTGTGTGAGAGAGAGAGAGAGAGAGAGAGAGAGAGAGAGAGAGAGAGAGTAGCTGCTATCTATAGATGTTACAAGTTTGCTATCATACTAAAGGGGTTTGTCCGTGTTACTCCGAATTTTTCACACAGATAAAGTTCCGCAATAAGTCAGACTAGTGACATTCCAAGACCAACTACCCAAATTGAAGAACTTAATCTCCCTCGGCTGAAAGCCAGAATTAATACCGGCCAGCTTCCTGAGCCTCGGAACAGATGAATATTCTACAGCCCAAATTAGGCCACAAACAAGAGCAAGCTGCATGAAATAGCATCGTAATGGCCTCACCAGAGACAAGAAAGAAACATAGGGTAATCAGACTACTCAAATCACGGATAAGAGCTGATTATGATGAAAAGGTCCCACAAAAGTTACGGGAATGGGTCACAGAATGGAGAAATCATACTTTTTCAAGCACAAAGAAGAGTTGATTATGATGAAAAGGTCCCACAAAAGTTACGGGGATGGGTCACAAAATACATGGAGGACTACGTGGTGAGCTAAACCACTTCACTGCAATTATATGTCATGGAAAAGCTGAAGATGAAATCCAGAATCCAGAAACTTTTTTAAGGTGATAGAAAGGCTTTGCATATCATTCTAAATCTTTATTTTAGCACCTGTCGTACATTGCCAAATTAGTGAAATATGAGGTTGACACCCGGTTGAAACTAGTAAAGGCGGACAACTAACATGTGTTTTTGCAGGGTCGATGACTGAGAAGTGTTTCTGGCAAGGTCGATGACTAAGATCTCTTATCCAAACCCTGAAAGTCTAATTTGCTGAGCCAAAGGCTGCACTAAGAAATGATATATCAGAGATCGCGCATGGATGGTGACATTTTCAAGGAGAACTCACTTTGTAGAGTTCTTGTGATCTTAGAATTATTGAAGTCGGACATAACCGTGACGTATTCCTCTAGGAACTAACCGCCAGAGTTGGGATGAACCAATCTAAGGAAATTGACCAAAAGCTAGCATGACATATTAAACAGTTGAAGCTCCAATAACACATAGTTGTCCGTTAAGCAATTATTTGATATTACCTCTCAACAATCATTAAAAAAAATTTAAGAGGAAAGCTAGACCTCCACATCAAAAGCAGCAACATTTTACAAAAGACGTCATTAAAAAACAAAACGTCCAGTACAACTTCAAACAGCATTTAATGGAGGTAAACCTCCCAAAAGTACAAATACAACTGCAAGCCAGACCTAATAATCTATCTAGTGAGTTGCAGCCTGAGACACCAGTTATAACTCAGCTTAGATCGACATGCAAATCTAGTCTATCTGTGTCCAGCAGGAGCATATGCACCCAAGCAGCAGGCACATGTCCATCTTGGGGCTAGCCTTCCAGACCAGCGATTACCTGGAATTTGAAGATAAAGCATGTCACACAAATACTTAAACAGCAACTAAACATACCTTATCCGATGCAGACATGAGGAGAATAAATGTTAACCAGAAGGCAAATAAGAATATTTCTAACAAACACACATACAGGATTAACGCCATAGCCAGCTGGATAAGGATTTCCGGCATAACTAACTTCAGGATTGTTGTTAGCTGCATTGTGGCCTGCACATGCAGAGACAAAGAATTAAATGGTTGAACAACAGAGAAACAGGGACCATTTCTGGCGGAGCAATTAAATGTGACAGTAATAGCCTCATTTTCATGTGCTGAAGATGCAACGTAATAAAACACAAATAACTTAGTAGACTATACTGTATGTAGAACTTGGTAACCTGAATAGATTAGGCAATAAAAACACGTAGTTCCTTCATCTACTTTTACGTGAGTATCTTACAGTTCAAGATCAATTGAGCTGGCCAGAAGCAACCCATGTTAAAATATAGCAGTAGTGGTACTACAAATAGGTATGTGGAGTCTAAAATCCTGATTTGAATTACTGTCAAGAAAAAGATGTCCTTGCGGATCACAAGAAAAGAAAACAAGGACCTTTAACAGATAGAAAACGTTGGCTGACATAGATTCTGATCAACAAGAACGTTCATTCCTCTGGTTCTTCTAAGTGAAGTGAAACAAAGTTCAAATTCTTTTTTCCTTTTCCTTCATACCGATCATGTGGCACCACTACAGTACTACAATTTCCTTTCATAGACTAAGAAGTTAAAGTAGGTGGGAAAACAACTTTTTAAGAGGTGTATCTGTATCAAAGTTTTGTGTGCGAGCGACATACTCTATACGTCAGCAAAGTTGCACTCTCTTGAAGGTATCATAATTCTCATGCATATAATTAGGCAACATGGAGATCTCTTCCTCTAGCAGCATTATTTACTACTTCTGCTACACCCCTTATAGACTTCATCTGCTCTTTCCTGTTTTTGGCTGCTTGATCGGTGACATTGCTTTAAGGTTTAAAGTCAACATAATTTGTAAGTGAGGCTACATTTAGGAGTTAATCTGAAATCAAAACTGATGAAGGGTAACTTATAATGCCATTATTTGCACAAAACTTTATGCCAAGATTCTCCTAAAACATAGAACAATCGTAACAAAAAATTTGCTTTCGAGTAACGGTTGGACTTTGTCATTAGCAATTAGTGTATGCAAGTTGCATGAGGATCTAGTTCATGAGGATATAGTTCATGCGAATTTTACCAGTTACTTGGAGTTCTTTGATTGCAGTACCCAATGTTCTCAACATATTATATAAACGAAGTTAATTTACCGTTTTAGATATTATTCACTCCCAGACATATGATTTACTCGGAGTTCCTTGATAGTTTTTTTTTCTATACCAATAGGTGAACTTTGAAACTGTGCACCTTTGAATATATATTCCCAGCAAAATTAATGGAAAACTAATCCATGCAACTTAGGGAAGCACACTAGGTTAGTTATTCAACAGGATCATCTTTGTCTTCATTATACGCCCATCACCAATTTCAGGCAAAAAATCGGTTATTCTTCTGGGAAAGGAGAAAGAAACGAAGATACCGTAAACTCAATAAATTCACATATTCTAGCACAAAAAGAACTCCTGTTTGCTTGTTCATCCATTCAATAAAAATTTTGGCAGTAACTTAATCAGTTGAGGAGATGAAACCTTATGGATTCACATCCATGATTCCAACACTGGCATGCCTCCTTGAAGCCATTCCGCCAAAGTTCAATTTAACAAAACATGCTCATCATTGAAATTTGAAACTGACTAGTAACAAATAAAAGAAAATTATGAAGAAACCACAAATAAAAGTAGCTGGATCACCAACAGCGGCGGCGGCACGAGCTCTCTTCTCTGCATTAGCAATCTCCGCTCGCAGCTTCTCCAACTCACGGGCCGTGGAAATCAAGTTCTGCTCCATCAACTTTCCATGCTCATAATTCTCGGTGCTTTCTTTCTTATCATACTCAATAGCAGCTCTGGACACCAACAAAACATGTGCAACATCAAACTTCCAAACTGGAATGCAGCCCTTCAAGAGGACAACCGATGCATGACGATAAATCCACACCTTGCGCTCTGCACTTCCTGCTTCATGGTCTCGATCTCTGGCCGCAGTGCTGGTACCTGCTATAGGTCAGCTGTCGTCCTAGCCAAATCTTGAGTCATTGCTTGCACCCTATAATTCCGTGCCCGTGCTGCAACCCCAATCTATTCATCAAGCTAGCTAATCATGAATTCTTGCTTCACCATCTTCCGCTCTCTATCTCTCTCCTTCTTCTTCGTTTCGAGAACCCACGGAAACGTTACTAGAATTGCCTCAATTTCATACCATGACGCGAGTCACATGACCATTAATATCGATGCTCATGTGAACAAAATTCTTCAGTAAACTTAGGCCCGTTTGGTAATTGGCCAAATAGTGAAAATTTCTGTTCTTCTGTACTCAGAATCAATTTGAAAACAGAAATTTGTTTGTTAAATATTTTGATTTTGGGCACAATTTTGCAAAAATTTGTTGCCAGAATTAGTTTTGGAACAAAATCAAGAATAAAAAAAGGTAGCTTCTTGATTCTAGGAACAAAAATGAGAATCACTTTTTTTTTCTTGGTTTATTTCTTCTTTTTCTTTTTCTTCTATTGGCTTGTGGTTGGTCGCCGGCTGGCGAGGGCGTCGTGGCCCTCGCCGATGGCGGGCGACCGCGAGGGCGGCGGCGAAAAATCTAACCCTCGCCAGATCCAACTGAGGGCAGCCCTTGCCCAGGCCGGCCTCGAGGGCAGCCCTCGCTGGCTCGATCGCCCAAGCCGCAAGGTCCAGCCCCTCACCCTCGTCCTCACTTGTGGTTGACGAGGGCTGCAACGCCCTCACTAGCGGCCGGTCACCGGCCGACGGGCAACCAAGCCATGGCCAAGAAGGAGGAGAAGAAAAAAAGAAAAATTGAAATATTTAAAAATATTATTAAAATATTAGTAATAAGTAGAAATTTTGTATCGTTATCAAACGCATTTCTATTCTTTTACTATTCTAGGAATAGAAATTTTGGACCGTTACCAAATGCCTTCAATTGCTCAGAATCAGTTTCCGGGCACAGAATCAAAAAGAATCATTTCTGAGCAGAATCAGATTCCGGGTATAGAAATTTTGCCATGCACACCCTTAGTGTGTGTGTCTATATATATATATATATATATATATAATATATATATATATTATAATGAATCGGATCATCAGATCCAATAGCACTTGTGTGAGCTCACCCCTTGCTGCAATTCAACCTAGCCTCTCTCTTTCTCTCTCTCTATGTGTTTGTTATATATATATATATATATATATATATATATATATATATATATATATATAAAATATTTCTTCGCTAGACTTTTAGAATGGCAGTGGAGGTAGGAATAAATGGGCTCACTCATCGGAGACGTGATAGTGTCTATGGATAATGAATGTCAATTTGAATCTAACTTGTAAGAGGCGTATTTTGAAAAAATGATACAATTTGGCATTGGGAATTGCAATATTAAAAGTGCATAATTGAGAAAAATATCAATTTTAAGCCAATATATGATGAATGAAAGAGAACAATGTCTCTAGCGAATTAGGTTGTAGTGTTACACAACGGCTTAGAAAGAGAAATCTATTGTCATTATATCCCCAAACAAATAGGCGTAACTTGAGCGAAATATTTTGGAGGGGTTCGATCCTTCCTTACGCCGATCGATGGTTGCATCGAATTGTACTGATCAAGATTAATATTTCAAAAGTATTACTATTAGTACCGTAGTTTTTGATGGAAAATTCAAAGCTATAAGCGCCACCAAAATCACTGTTATCCCATCTCCGTCTCTCTCTCTCTCTCTACAACGACATCACTGGGATACATGTTAGAACGCAACTCACTCATTGGACTTTGGTCAACGACCTCGTACGAGGGCAAATGCTTTCTTCCATCCTCTGTCCCCCTGAATATTGAATATTGATGGCCTACCTAATCCCAACTCCCGTCGCTTTAACGTTATGGAATGGAGAAGGGACTTCGATGTTTTAGTTTGAACCGCACCGGTTTGTCTGACTTGTCAAACATATCTTTTGACCCGACAAAAGCTAGTATATAATAGTTTTTCCCCGATTTAAGGCATCAACTTTATAAGTTTTAAAACTTTTAACTATGCCATGTGGGAATCAAATTTCTGATTGTAAATGTTCAAAACTTAAGAGAGCCCTCGAAACCCAATTTGCAATGGGCGCACCTTGTTTTAAATTTCCAAAAACAAGATTGCTAATTCGCCTTCCAAGCTGTGCTAATCTCGATTCCATATTTCCCATAAAAAGCATGTGCTAATCTCGATTCCATGTTTCTTATAAAAAGCATGCGATCATAAAATTGCTCGGATTTCAATATGGTGCCCCTAGTTTGATAATCATTTTGTTGAGGTGTCATTCATACTTCCTATCGATAGGAAGGCACGGGAATGCCGCTTCTTGGTGAGCGGGTGGGGATACAAGAGGGCTACCCCGGCAGGAGTTGTAGGGGAAACACCCCCGCGATGCAAGATGATCTTTATAATTTGCGCATGTATTTTATTGAAAGTTTGGGCTTGAGTCCATGAATAGCTTCTAAGTATATATGATATCTTTCTCTTATAATTGAGAAATGTAATAGAGAGATGGAAGATATAAAATATAGTGAAATTTTCTACTAGACATAGCCTTGGTTGAAGGGTGAACCAGGATAAAATCTTGTGTCTCGATTTTTCTTTATCGTCTTCGACTCTCTATTTTGTTGTGTTTGTGCGCCTAATCCTATCGCATCTAATGTTATATATCATCCATCATGTACATGTCATAAAAAAAATTATCTAGTCAGTCCTAAACCTATTGTACAGATATTAATTCAGTTCTAATTTTGCTAATTTAGTCCTAGCCTTTACGAAAAATTTCAATATATTCCTTCCGATCATTTTTATATACGTACAATAGGTTTATGATTGATTGGATAATTTCTCCTGTATCGTTGTGTAGAGTACATTTTACTAGAAAAATCATTGCGCGGGCTTAGTTTAATCCATTAAATCAATCACAAATTACCAAATGATGAGATCAGCGTGTCCTACATAAAATCTCTATAACTAGGATAAAAAACACAAATTCTAATCGATTAAATTAATCACATATTTACTGTCCGGATTTGTTTTCATACATGTACTAGATTTTCCGAATAGTTCTCACACCAAAACTATCTTTGGAGAGCAGACCTTGCTGTTCTTCTCCCAGTAATTCCGTGCCCGTGCCCGTGCCACAAGCCCAAGCTATTCATCATGAATTCTTGCTTCACCATCTCCATCTCTCTCTCCTTCTTCTCCTTCTTCTTCTTCTTCATCCAAATTTTCAGTTCTGAGGCTGCACCCGAATATCTGTATCATGATTGCCCAAACACCACCCTCTTCACTTCCAACTCCACCTACCAATCCAACCTCAACACCCTCCTCTCTTCACTCTCGTCCGCTGCCACCAACAGCACCGATGGCTTCGCCAACGCTACCGCAGGCCAAAACCCTCCCGACCGGGCCTACGGGCTCTTCCTCTGCCGCGGAGACCTTGACACTGCCACGTGCAGCGACTGTGTGGCCACCGGAAAACAGGAAATCCTCCAAAAGTGCCCAAACCAGCGAGTCTCCATAATCTGGTACGACCAGTGCATGTTGCGGTACTCGAGCCAGTCCATCTTCTCGGCCATGGAGCAATCGCCGAAGCAGATTTTGTACAACATCGGGAACATCACCGATACAACCCGATTCATGCAGCTCCTGGGAGAAACCCTGACGGACCTCACCACGAGGGCATCAGCTGGCGGGTCAGGGAAGAAGGTCGCTGCGGCGGTGGTGAACTTCACGAGCTTGCAGAAGCTGTACGCACTAGTGCAGTGCACGCCGGACTTGACCGCGTCAGACTGTAGCACGTGCCTCCAGTTCGGGATGGGTAATCTGGTTCAGGGGAAGCAAGGTGGGAGGGTGCTCACTCCGAGCTGCAACGTGAGGTATGAGGTCTACCCCTTTTATAACACCTCGGCCCTGCCGGCGCCGGCGCCGGCGCCTCCGCCTCCCGCTCCGATGATTGAACCTAAAGGTATATGTGTGTTTGTGTTGCTTGTCTACGCCGTCCAAACTCTCCTTTCTTTATAATATATATATCGAGGACTGAATTTAGTCCTCAGATTTAGCTAATCCCTCCCACTATGCTTGTGGATTAAATTTTGATTAATTATAGCGTTCGCCATCAGTAAAAATCCATTATGCAAGCGGTTCTGCATCATTGATCTGAGAGAGTGAAGACGTGAGGTGATCACATGAAAACTTTCTGGTCTTTAGCGCGTTTGTTGGTCCTGGGCTTTTAGCTTGAAGGTGGCGACTCCGGTGATTATGCAGCAACTTTTTCTGAAGAAAACTGTTGGCTGGGTTGAATGATATTATAAGTATTTCTGACAAGAAAAGACATTTATAAGTATTATCAGTTCTTTCGAGTCTCTAATGCTACAAAATCATGATGAGGCACCTTTTGGGTGAATACTTTTTCTTGGGTGGGTCGATTATTTCAATCACACATGCCAGTTGAACAAGGTGGGTTCTACCTCCACTTGTGAGATTAGATTTACATAACAAATGGTGAAAGGTCGCCTTTTGGTTAATCCCCTAGAAACAATTGGTGCACTCAGCATGGGAATCAGGAGAAAGAATAGATTTGTGAGTACAGATTATGGATTACAGCTTCATTTCATCTGGACATTTGCTCTTTAAGCGTGCTCTTTTTGTTTTACTCTATATTTTTACATTTGCTCTGGCCTATGGTAGCAATTCCAGTTTCTAGAATCCCATACTGTCATTAACACATATACTGATGCTATCAAGATATGGTTGTACATATGTAGGCAAAAGCAATAAAACTACCGTGATTGTCATCGCCGTTGCCGTTTCTGTTGGAATAGGCGTGGTGCTTCTCTTCCTTGCTTGTTGTTTCAGGCGGAGGAAAGTGACCAAGACGTACGAAGTCGTCCAAGAAGATCAAACCGGTATGAAATATGTACCTATGCCGTATACGTGGATAGAATGATGAAACCGCACAGGTGGGGATGTATTGTGTCTATGGTTTCGGTGAAATGACCATTTAGTGTTGTATCGTCGTGTAGGCGTGAACGAAATTACAGATGCTGAGTCCTTGCAGTACAATTTAGCCACTATAAAAGCCGCCACGGACAATTTCTCTCATCAAAACAAGTTGGGTGAGGGCGGATTCGGTGAAGTTTTCCGGGTATGGTTAGTCAGAAACTTGATTGAGAATGGCTTAAATATATTTGAGAGATCTTTAGTGTAAAAATATTTGAACATCTTTGATTTGGTGGGCTCAAAAAGCTGTGATCAGAAGCTATTTATGTGTACTTAAACATCAAAATACTAACCTTTCAGGGTAGGCTTCCAAATGGACAACAAATAGCCGTGAAGAGACTATCTCATAGCTCGGGACAAGGTGCCAAAGAATTTAAGAACGAAGTTGTACTGGTAGCGAAGCTTCAACATCGGAACCTTGTGCGGCTCCTCGGGTTCTGCTTGGAGGGTGAAGAAAAACTGCTAGTTTATGAGTTCGTCCCGAACAAAAGTCTCGACTACTTTCTATATGGTACGTTGCCTTTCAATATATTCCTAAGCGATTGCTTTCCATGTTGAGGCGAATATGTGATTAGCCTCAATAATGTTTAATGTTTCA
Organism: Syzygium grande; assembly: GCA_024733475.1. NCBI lineage: Eukaryota > Viridiplantae > Streptophyta > Magnoliopsida > Myrtales > Myrtaceae > Syzygium > Syzygium grande. Next base: position 16,295,789 of record JAMXDD010000002.1, on the reverse strand, counting down.
CTAGCTTTTGGAACCTAAAATTGTGCCATGCACAAAATTTGTTCAAGAGGATTTACAGCCGAAAATACCCGCAATCTCAATTGTGCATACATGCAGATCCTGAAAAGAGCAAACAATTGGATTGGTCGAGACGCTATAAAATAGTATGTGGGATTGCTCGAGGAATGCTCTATTTACATGAGGACTCTCGACTTCGGATCATTCATCGTGATCTAAAAGCAAGCAATATCTTGTTGGATAGTGAAATGATCCCGAAGATTTCAGATTTTGGCATGGCAAGAATTTTCGGAGTCGACCAAACACAGGCAAATACCAATAAAGTTGTGGGCACTTTGTAAGTATTGTTCTGCTTTGTTCTCTACTTTTTATGCTTATGTATGCTTATATTGCTAACGTACTATGGATTATAGTGGTTACATGTCACCTGAGTATGCAATGCATGGCCAATTCTCGGTGAAGTCTGATGTCTATAGTTTTGGTGTCCTACTTCTTGAGCTCGTTAGCGGTAAGAAGAATAGTTTCTTCTACCAAGAAGATGGGGGCAAAGATCTTGCCAGCTATGTAAGTTACACAAAGTGACTTTAACTAGTATGAAGATTGTTAAACTAAGCAAATTCGTATGTACTGAGGATTTTTTTTAATGAACTGTTTTTAGGCTTGGAAAAATTGGAGAGATGGTACGCTATTGGAAGTGTTAGATCCTGCCATTGGAGACTCATATTCAAGGGATGAAGTTCTTAGATGCCTCAACATTGGTTTACTTTGTGTTCAGGAAGATCCAATGGATAGACCCACAATGGCAAACATAGTCCTTATGTTAAGTAGCTACTCTATTTCTCTTGCACCACCCCAACAACCGGCCTTCTTCCTTCGGAGCACGACGGAGAGAACAGTGAAAGATCTCGGGTCGGACCAATCCACCAGTAGGTCTATGGCAATGTCGACCAATGAGATGTCAGTCACCGAAGTTTACCCCCGGTGAACGGTAATGGGAGCGGAAGTCTTTCTTCACGATTGTCTCACAAAGACCTTGATCTTAAGATCCTTGGCGTTCCATTGCGATCATTGATAAACAATAAGCAAACACCTATGTCCTGTATATCTGAAAGTACAAAGTGTCTTCTCATTGAAAAAATCATGGTTTGATCCACTACAGTGACATTTTTCTCACAGTACTTTTCATGATATATGATCAGATATATCCGATGGCAGGCATCGCATTATTTCCATCACATTTCCTATGTCTACGCAAAAATAAACACCTCTCTCTCTCTCTCTCTCTCTCTCTCTCTGAGATCAACTTCTAGCATTGAGTAGCACGATGGGATGATGAGCGAGGGAGCGAGATATTGGGCCGATGACCAGACAAGTAGTTAAATGAGAATGCATTAGTGTTCTAATAGCCTATGAAAGGTTGGCATACAAAAGTAATGTATAATTTGATCAACTTGGTTTGTGTAAACCTATTTCGTCTTAACATAACTAGATTATACAATTCTCATGTGGAACCCACTTAACTCGTGCCTTCGGATCCAATAATTTTCCGCACCTCAAGTCAAGGATGGTTCGAATAATTTCTCGTGTGACGGGACATCCAATCCAATCCATCAATCTTTGATTTTGGCGGGTCCGCCTCGGAAATTTCAGAGGTTGAAGGGTCGTAGAGCGCTATCTCTCTCTGTCGCCATCGTCATCACATGAAAATGAGATAATGGTCTTACATGTATCTCGACTTTGGTTGGTCAAGTCCTCCCCCACTCAAGAAGAGAACGCAGATCACGCAATTGATCTTGTCGATGACCCCGCGAACCATCCTCTCCGTTCATCTTGTTCTCTTTCTCCACCTGAATGTCAATGGCCTAGCCTAACCAATAGCACTTTAATAAGAAACTTTCCGTCGATCCAATAAGGTGTGAGGATGGATCATTCGGAACATCCAAAGTGTAAGTGTTTGGCTCTCAAATATATGTCACATTGACGTCCTACATTTCAAATCCGTTTCTTAGATTTGCTCCAACCTGTATGAGCAAATCAGCAATTGAAATTTCTAATTTATAATGCACTCCTATGAGATGGTTGCACATATGCAGGCAAAAGCAATAAATCCACTCCGGTAATCTTTGCCGTGGCAATTGCGGTTGGCGTTGCTATCGTACTTCTCTTTGTCGCTTGCTGTTGGCGTCAGAGTAAAACAACAAAGACGTATGAAGTTGTCCAAGCAGAAGGGGGTACATAAATACGGCGCATGCATATGCCTTATACTTGGACAGAATTTCGAAACTGTGTACACGAGATACACGTACTGTTCTATGCTTTTGGTGAATGAGACTATCTCCTGTTGATTGAGTGAGAGTTTCAACTCTAAGTGAAATTACAACTGCAGAGTACTTGCAATACCATTGAGCTACGATACAAGCTGCCACAAACAATTTCTCTCATCGAAACAAGTTGGGTCAGGGCAGATTCGGTGAAGTTTTCTAGGTATTATCAGTTAGAAATATTGATATATGCTTTATAAAAATCTTTGAATATCATTAATGTTTGTTATGTGAAGTTGTGGGCAGAAGCTATTCATGTGTACTCAAACAATCAAATTAACAAATTTCAGGGAAGGCTTCCGAATGGACAAGAAGAGCTGTGAAGAGGCTATCTAAAAGCTCAGGACAAGGTGTTGGAGAATTCAAGAATGAGGTTGTTTTGGTAGAGAAGCTTCAACATCGAAACCTTGCGGCTGCTCGGGTTTTGCTTAGAGGGAGAAGAGAAGACACTTGTCTAAGAATTTGTGCCAAACAAAAGTCCCGACTACTGTTTATTTGGTATGTCGCACACTTCAATAGACTCTTAAGTTGTCATTTTCCAGGTGGAAGAACCTGTATGAGTGATTAACATAAACTTAGAGTTGAAACTCTCACTAGCTTATGGGGAACATACTGAAAGTTCTTTGAGGATTTACCAACTCAGAACAATTGGGTTCTAATTGTGTAGCTATGCGGAAACTAATAAGAGAAAGCAATTGGATTGGTCAAGACGTTACAAGATAATATTTGGAATCACTCGAAGAATGCTTTATCTGCATGAAGATTCTAGACTCCAAATCATTCATCGTGATCTAAAACCAAGCAATATCCTATTAGACAATGATATGAACCTGATGATGTTAGATTTCAGCATGGTTAGGATTTTCAGAGTTGATCAAACTTAGGCAAACACTAACAAAATCATGAGAACCCTGTAAGTCTCAAATTCAAGTCTCAAATTCTTTCTTAGATGACTAATAATTTCTTGTTTATATGATCTATCTTATGGTTGATCTATGAATTAGAAACAACAGCGTGATCATATACGTGCCAATCCTCATAGTATATTCATCAAAATGGTTCATTCACAATGTTAAAATATGTCTCGAGTTTGAGCCTGATTAACGAAATTCGACTTGAGATTAATTGTTGTATGTGGAGATGTGAATATTTCAAATTGGATATTTTATGGACATCCGCATATAGATTTCCTATTTAGTGTCAGAGTCCAAGTTGGATAAAGATTCCATGCAATTCAGAAAAGGAAAGAAACAAAATCTGTTTTGAAAGCCATGGACATTATCCTCTGGAGTTGACCATGGAAAATAAAAGGGCAAAGTTGGACTTTGACCGTGAGATCTATGACCAAAAATTATCTGAAGGGAAAGTCCAAATCTTGGACTTGTTGACCGAATTATACGCAATTTGCATCTCCACGATGAAGTCGGCCACCGAACCTTTTTCGAAATATATTATACATTCTTGAACTTGGCTGTGAGCAGAATAAGTCTTGGTGCGCATTGTTGATAAAGAGTCCAGTGGTTTCGTGAAGCTTGTGCCCAGAACGAAGAATTGAGTCTTGAAGCACCGTTTTCTTTGAGTGACGTGAGTCATCCATAGGTGCTGAGTGTTTGGCATTGGATTTGTGGTTTTATTTGTGGAATTATATAAAAAATTCAAGTGTTTGTAGCGATTAAATATTGTGATAAGATTTGTATATAATTTCTTTGCAAAATTGAGAGATTATTTCGTGAGAAATTGCGGAGCTAAATACTGCGTGAGTTATTGGATATAAATGAAGTTTGGGAACGACTTAGAGTGTTTAAGTAACTCAAATGTGGTAATAATATCCGTTGTATCGCTTGATTTATAGTGAAATTTCGTGTTGCTCTCCTCGTGGATGTAGGTCACTACGATTGAACCACGAAAATTTGGTGTCCGATTTATTTTTTTATTCTGTCAATTTTATTGTTCGATCTCTTGGCTTCCACAACACACAAGTTGCTCATTTTATCAACTTATAATTTCATAATGGATGCTACCACCGATGTATTTTTGTTTGAATTGGTTACTTGTCTCCTGAGTATGAAATGTGTGGGCAAATCTCAGAGAAGTCCGATGTCTATAGTTTCGGGTGTCCTAATCCTAGAGATCATTAGCAGCAAGAAGAATAGTTGCTTCTACCAATTAGACGGGGTTGAAAATCTCACCATCTATGTATGATGCATTTGCGCTACTGCGACATATATTACTCTTCACCTATTTAATTAACTTGGAATTTCCTCCATTGAAATAATTTTTACAGGCCTGGAAGAATTGGAGAGCCAGTACACCGCTCGAATTGTTAGATCCGTTCATTGGTGACATATATTCAATAGATGAAGTGCTTCAATGCCTACACATTGGTTTACTAGGCGTTCAGGAAGATCCAATTGATAGACCCACCATGGCAACCATAGTCCTTATGTTGAGCAGCCACTCTGTTAAGTTTCCACAGCCTCGACAACTGGCCTTCTTCCTCTGAAGGAGCACGGAGAGATAGTTGAAAGAGCCTGAGTCAGATGAATCCACAAGTAGTTCTATGCCGCAGTCGACCAATGAAATGTCGGTTACTGAGGTGTACCCTTGGTGAATCGTGACGGGAATGAAAGTCCTTCATGATAGTCTCACAAAGACCTTGAGATCCTATCGAGGAACATATACAACTATACGGAGTTATATATTACATACATCATCTGTGTAAAAGATACTTACACTCACCGCCACATGAGCGACGTATGTACGTTTTGAAACCATGACTATTCACACCTAATGGTGAAAGGTTTTTCACGCTAACGGTGGATTTAATCACAATCCATATAAAACAACGTATCTCTGCCAAAATTATAAATATGATTGAAGAGAAGTGCTAGCACTGTAGTACTGCACTGCTATCTAGCCATCGTAATGTCAAGTGCGTTGGTTATTTTCTCTGTCATAACGAGAAATTAAAAGGGTGAGGACATGAGGACACAATTGTTCATATGAAAACATGATTATTCATAGACACAGAACCGTGATCTCCAATTCGCATGAGCATAATTCCTTAGATCAACATGACTTTGGGGTACGATAGCATTAATTTGGGGGAAATCTAATGTAGTGAAAGAATATTTATGTCCTAGAATAATTTCGGCAGAATATAATAAAGAATTATTTCTAAGCTATTCTTACATTGTTTTTGTCCTTGAGAGCACAGAGCAATTAATATTATCATACTTGATTCATAACTTATTGACTTAAGGTTTTGAGTGAAAGTGAATACAAGTGGATGTTGATGGGCTCGGATTTCGCCTATCTTGACAATCTCCCTGTGTATTCAGAGAAAAAGCCAAGTTGGAACAAAGGAAACAAAAATTATCCTGGATTTGTTCTCTCTATTTTGTTTTTTCGTTGGAAAGTTTCCATTGATTTAAATTGATTGTTTTCTCAATAAAAATTCACATCAAACACCTCATTTTGTCAAAATCTCGTTCATCTCATTTATCTTTTGCCTGTCTAATATGTTATAAACTCAAAAAAGAATTAAAACGCGTCATTTACAAAGGAGTGCACAAAATCAAGAATCACGAAAATTCAGCTGCTTACTCGCTCCTAAAGCAAAATGCCACCTTCATTCTCTATGGTTCGCTTGTCGCCAGAAAGTCCAATCTACATCTTTCAATATCGTTCTCAATCAGTTGGGTTCTCTGCGTACCATGGTGATCTTTTATTTTCATTCAGGAACTAACTGAATTAAACTGGACTGGACCGTCGCAATTGAGTGAGAGACGAGCCGTTGCAAAGGAGATATTTTTGCTAGAAAACCAATTAGTTCCATTCACGGCCGAGATTTTCAGTCGAGGAGCGGGTGGGACTGATCCTCCGCACCACGAGTGATCTTAGATTTTTGCTTTCTACTTATTTAAATATGTCATAAGTGTACTCATTTGGGATTTTTTGTTATCCAAAAATTAGTTTGGGAAAAACTTATCATGGATGTATCATTTTAGGGTTTTTGGTAACTCAAAAATTAGTTTTGTGTAAATTAGTCATGGGAGTTTTTGGTGACCCAAAAATTAATTTGGTGTAAATTTATCATAAGTGTATTCGTTTGAGATTTATGTGGTATTAACCTTAATAATTTTATAGACACATTGAATCTAGTAATTCAATTTGCTACTAATTCCGTGAAATCAAACGAGAAATCACAAAAATATTGTTGACACCTAAATTTTGGCGACCTAAGTAGGTATACATCGCATAGAAAAATTAGGGATTGATCTTGGTCCCTAAATAAATATATTAATCAAATTACATACAGATATTAGGAGCATTTTTATTAAGCCCTTATAGTTTGCATTTTTATCAGGCCGGCGGTGGATGGATTCAAGTGAACGGTTTTAAACTTTATTGACAAACGGGACTTAACAAAGCATGTAATTTTGGCCAAGCCCATTCAAAATCTTAATGATTGAAATTGCATAATTAAAATGCCTAGTCTTTTTTTGTCTGTTTTGTTTCTAACCTTACGCCTGTGATACAAGCGTTCCCCCCTTCCCCCCCTCCCCCCCTTCAAATTCCTTTTCCAACAGGACCACATGCCTATTGGTAAAATGCAAAGTTGGAAAATTGATATTTAGGGGTAAACTTGAGGAGCAATATTGCAATTTGAGTCACCCGGCACTCATGGCAACTCGCGAGCCTATTCAATTCCCAGCCGAGTTACACTTCTTGTTTTGCAAGTTTTCAAGCGGTCATCGTTGCCTTTCCGACAACTACAGTTCCCCGACGATATGCAACATTACTCCAACATAGTTGACATCATCATCGCGTCCGGTGGAATATTTTGCAGGCTCCTTGCCGGCCTGTGCCGTGCCACCCGGTCTGATTTGGAAACAATATTAGGAAATTATCTGATCCTAATTCAATTCAAATATTTTATTGCCTAATTCATGCTTTTTTTTTTGTCGAAGCCTAATTTATGCTTATCAATATCTAATGTTGCATATTTTGAGTGATAGACATATCCCAATTAGGAAACTTTCTTAATTTGCAATGTGCACATAATTGGTAATTCAATCTCTAAGGCCTGAGATGGGATTATGGACGGCTCAAAAAATCGATAATTTGATCTTTAAGCCTTAAAATTAGGTTATCGATTTTATTTGCCTCCAAATTTGATTCGGATGGATATTATTGCTATATTTGAGCCTATCTATTATGATATTTTGTTTATCTTGTTAGATTTGATGCTTATCTTGATATTTGCTTTCCGTATCTAAAAAAATACAAAAAATTTGCATGTTAGATTATGGTATATTATAGATAATATTGCATGTTCTAGATGATATTAAAATAGCTTTCCAAGATAGGATAGGATTTGGGTCAAATTATTTCCTAATCTAAATTAAATAACTATTCTTTCTAAATATTTTATTTTAGGTATGTATTAATTCCGAATTTTAATTAAAAAACCAAAAAATATGATGTGCATGTCATATAAGATTAGATGTCATAAATTCCACGTCATATGCCATGTCATTCATACATGTCATGTCGTTGCTATATCATCAATGCCACATCATATCGCTATGACATGCCATATTATCCATGTATGCCATGTCACCATGCCACATCATCTATGCCACGTCATCATGGCACATCATCTTGTCATGTTATCTATGCCATGTCGTCATGCCCTGTCATCATTATGTTACTGCCTACGCCATGTCATATATTCCTTTTCATCCATCATATGTCATTTAGGAATTGCACGTTAAGGTCATTTAATTAGAATTGCATGTCATTTTAGAATTAGTTCATGTCACATGTCATTAGAGTAGTACACCATGCATGTTAACCTTAAATTAGGATAGCATTGACTTAGTTCTCATTGTTTGAAAAGAAAACCAAAGAATATAATCAATTAGGATCGCATAATTAGAAACCGTGTTTAGGTTAAAGATTAATACTTTGTGGATTATTTGGAAAAAAAAAAAAAAACGCAATAAATTTGCGGTTTGCTTTGCTTCAAGATAAATAAATTCTTTTCCTATTATATCAATTTATTTAGCATTTTGATTATTGAGTATTATATTTATTGGCTGCACACTAACATGATTGTTGACACCTGATTTTTAGCTGACGCATCATAAAGGTAAAAATCTTGAGATTAGAGTTTTCAATTGCGACAAAACCCAATCTTTAACCAAAAATGGTCATTTAGCATTTGAATTAGCATTAGCCATTTATTTTCTAGATTTTTGCATTTCAATTTCAAAAGGTCAAAAAGTTGACTTTTTACATGAAGAACCCCAAAATAGTGTCAATTTCACTTTTGCATTATCAATTTTCAAAAAATACAAAGTTTGACTTATTAATTGACACTTTAGTATATAAGTACTAAAATGTTGACTTTTAACACATTGTCCAAAAAAATTCAAAAATTTCAAAACCCTTAAATCAACTCATTTTTAGCTTAATTTCACTTTGGCGTCATCAATTTTACAAAAATCGATTTAGAATCAACTTTTACCCAAATTTGCGGAATTTGGTTCAAATCGGCCAAAAATAAAATTATTTCATTTCTAGTCATTTTTTAGGATAGTTTCCTTCACGACATTTGATCTAGAGGTTGTATTACATTTAATTTTCAAATAAATTTCAAAATTCCAAGCCAAAGATGAAAACCCCCAATTTAGGCCCTAATCAATGATTCCGATCGTTTCTTCATGAATAGCATGTTCAAGCCATCAATAAGTCCATTTTCTTATATGAAACTCAAATTTGGAATCAATTTTGAGAAATTCACATGAATTTAAGTCAATTTGATCAATTTAACCAATCGATAGCTTGCGAAATCAAGCTAAATTGGTACAATTTGATTTGACCCATTCTAATCTAGTGTTCAATTTGATGAATTGAGCTCTAATTTGATTATTAGACTTTAATTCCTTTTTGGGTCTAAATCAAGTCATTGTGTAAAAGCCAATTTAAGCATTTTGGAAGGTTTCAAGCCTATCTAATTGAACCAATTGATCATTCTTTGAATCAATTAGGTTTAATTATAATTAATCTTTGCCAATTATGGATAAAAATTCCACAAATTATACCAATTGATGAAAATCCCCAATTTTGTGCAAAATAAGTCAATTGAGCTGGAATTGGCATTACCCATGTTGAAAATCGGACAAACTTAACCAATTGGACATCGGGATGAATTGGGCCAAGCTTAATCGACCGGGTTTGAGTAGATTATTTTGATTTGGTTCACAAATTTGCTAATAGGGCAAAAATTCTTTGCAATTTAGTCCTCTGAAGCATAAATAGGGTTTAATTGCATAAAATAAATTTTGAAAGGATAAACTGAACCAAGTAGAACCAACCCAAGCCAACATGAGCTAGCCTAAACTGGCTTGACCGGTCAAACCGACCAAAGCCCGTCCAACCAGTTCGCCGGTGATATGGTTGGTTTCCAGCCACCACTGGCTGGTTCCTATCCATCCCAGGTCAACCCAAGGCATGGCCAGCGGCCCCTCCCTTTCTCATGCACTGGAAATTACAAAAATGCTCATAGGTAAAAATTACTAAAATGCCATTACTTAAGGATTAAGCAAATTACTTAAAGGTTAAACAAATCAATCATGACCATTCATTTAGAATAGATCATGTCTATCCATAATGCCATGTCACCTATCCTTAGCTCATAAGAAATATTCTTAATCATTAAGGGAGCATTCTAGACCATTAAATTGATCCAAGGGCTAGAATTCAAAATTGGAGAGGTATATAAGCTTTTTCCCTCCAAAAATGGAGGGGAACTCTCATTTTTCAAAAAATTCTCTCTCTCTCTCTCTCTCTCTCTCTCTCTCTCTCTCTCTCTCTCTCTCTCTCTCTCTCTCTCTCTCTCAAACGGTTATTCCACTCATGCCACCCCCTTGCTAGCCGTTTTCCGGCGAGCCATCTCCTCACTGCCGTCCTCCATGGTGGCCCAAGGCTAGTAGCAAGACCAGCCACCTTTGGCCGGAGTTGCTCCGTCTGGCACCTTCTCTTCCTCGGCAACATTACCGGCGTAGGCGTCGATGATAGGATCAGCCGGTTCATCCAGCTGAACCGACTGGCCGACGTTTCCCTCTAGCGATCCTGAGCCTCTAGCGGTCTTCCTTAGCATCCTCCCATGGCTGTGGTGGCCGCCTCCCTCCAAACGGCTACCGGATTTCTTCGTTTTATTTAATTTTTCATTGATAGTTCATTTGATCAAACCGGATCAATACTCACCATGATTCGTGCTCTACTTTCAGAAGTTTGTCGAGCTTGCTGAGGCTTCTCCGTGATATCCTAAGGCTGTATACGGAGGCCGGATTGCTCGGTTGTACGTCGAAGAGTTAAAACACATGGTGAGTTCAAAATATGTGATTCTCAGATCCTGATGACCTGATTTCTTGCGTTGATGATTTGACCTCTGAAATGTTAGAATCTCGCAAAATGATGAACTAGAGAATTGAAATATACGTCATGAGCTTCGTTTTGATAGGTTGCATGTTTAAAACAAACATTGTTTACTATGTTCAAACTCTATCGAAAATTTGAAGCAGAATCAGGAATGATCATATTATGCTCTGTTCTTATGTGCTACTGAATGACTTTACTCGGTTTGATGATTTTTCTGATTTTTTGTGTTTGTTACTTGACAAAACTTCCTCATGAAAGTTGTAATGCACATCTAGATCTATCCATTGTAAAATTTTCATAAAATTCCAAGCATGTTAGGTTAGCACGATTAGCATTGTCATCTAGGCTCAGTTCCTGTGATAGATGAGTTTCTGACCAACCTTCACGTGTTCTTGATTTTTATAAATTCTTCTGTTCAAAATCTGGAAAAATGTTCTTCATAAAAGTTCACATTAAGATCCAGACCTTTCTGATGATAACAGTTTTATAAAAATATGAGTTCATTTGGATGTTCAAAGGAATTTTTCATGATTTAATTAGATTCTGTGTCCAAATCTGAAATTCCTTCCTCCGAATTCCGAACACGTTTCTCCGAATTTGATAAACTTAGATTCCTTTTTGCAAAAACTAAAAACTACAAAATTTCTCATTAGGGTATTATTATGTAGAGTGAAAATTTTTGGGACCTAATAGCAATGTTTAGAGGGTCAAATTGCTAAAAATCTCGGATAAGGTCTTTTCAAAGCCTCAAAAAACGATTTGTAAATGAGTGCTCGGTGAAAATCGAATTTTATAAAAACTAGGGGGCTTTTTAGAAAAAACTCAAAACATGAAATCTATCACATTCAAAGAATCCTAACTGTCCAAAAATATTTGGCAAGGTTTTGATAACGTTCACTATTTTTCCCACAAACTTTTTTGAATTCAAATTCAAACCGGGTCTAGACTGTCCCCGAGGGTAAAATTGTCATTTTCGTGAAAATCGGTGGGAAATTAGAAAAAAATGTTCTTCATTAACTTTGATCCTCATGAAATTATCTTTTTAATGACACTTGAATCACTTCATTTGAGCATCATTAAGCCAATTAACCACACTCAAACAGAATGGGGTCCAAATTTAGCAATTAATGATTGAACAAGTGGACCTCTCTTAAGGTCCAATATCCATTCCTTGTTTGGTTGAAAAACAAGGCCCATGGGCCTAAGTGCATGCTTTATCCATTGTCTTGCATGTGTTTGTTAGATGTATATTAGGCCCGGTGCATATTCGGCGGGTAGCCAATGGTGGTCACTTAGAACTCAACTTTAGGGGTTAATCAATATGAGTCATCAATGAATGCAAATGGTGGTCACTTAGAACTCAACTTTAGGGGTTAATCAATATGAGTCATCGCTTTGCGAATGCAAATGGTGGCCCGTTTTTGTTAACCATTAATCAAACAATGTTAGATGATTAAGTGGGTGGGTGAAGTGAAATGCATGCAAAGTAAAGGCCGATCCTGAGGCCCATATTTCATTAGTGAATTGCTTGCATCATTGCTTTGCTTTGGTTGCTCTTTTGTGCATTGTTTGTCATGAATATATCTTATGGATGTAAAAACCGACACTCGAGAGGCGGTCCATGGAAGAGATAATCCAAATTCATCAAAGACGTTGGTGATAGACCGATGTCAAATCCGGTCTCAATTTGTATTTAATTCATTCATTCCTGACCATGTCTTGGGTTTTCAATTTGTGTTGTAATAAACATCCGGCGAGTTACGGGTTTTACTTTCTCGCACTTAGAATTAGCTCATCTTTTCCATACTTTGTGTGTTTACTTTACGCAATACCTTTCGATACAATTGTTTCTTTCTTTCTTTTCTAGACTAAGATAAGGATTAGTTTAGAATCTTAAATGAAAACACAAAAACAATATGCATGATCACCTAGTGGACTAAGACTTTGACATGAAAAATGGTAAAAAAAAAATGCATGACAAATTAGATAACAACTATAATAAGTTTAGCGGTACCGAAATGGTGTTAGTGGAAACATTAACGTAAGCTAGTCCCGAACTCATAATCTCTTATTTTTGTAGAAACCGAAACGGAACTCCCGCGTTTCGGTTGGGTATTCTGGTCGACCCCCGACCTAGGTTAGTGGCGACTCCTAAAAATAGATAAAATTGATCCGCTGTCACTTGAGGTATAGATTTAGGGAAAATCCACGTTCATGATCAATGGACCGTATGGATGATCAAAAGATTGATGTTTCGATAAGCCGTCTTTTATGATGTGTCATACAGACCATTTCATGAACACTTACCTCTAAACCCACTTCATCAAGTTCGGCCCTCGAGAGGTTGGTCGCGACAATGATCACGTCTTACATGTTAGTGTCTAGGCTTAAAATAAATCCAAGCTGCTTAACAAATATAATTTTGAAAATAAAGGAGAAAATGTACTGAAATGGCGTTAGAGTAATCTAGCGTAATCGAGGCCGTGAATGCATAAATATCTAGTTCGTAAAAGTAAAATATTCCCCCAATTTTACTTATGACACCCTATAATGTTATGCGCGACACGTGTCCTTTTCGATTATTACTCATAATTATTATAAGTATGTGGAAGCACAACAAAATTTTCACAACACCTCATTCATGAAACTGCATGAGTTTAATAAATACATATATACTTCTTTGTTACACAAATATTAGTAGTTACTATCTTTAGACAACATTCAAGCAAAACATAGAATACATAAGTCCTAGAAAAAAGGGTCCGGTCAACTAGCACCTCGACACCCATACTAAACCAAAAGCGAGCCTATACATTAACCAAACCGCCATCCAACTCAAGGATTGATGGCCTCCGACATTATCTAGTCCCCTCCATCGGCATGTCTAAGGTTCCATCCTACAAATCTAAAAAATAAAGGTTGAGTCGAATCCCAATAAATGAAATCTATAAGTTTAAGGTAGGAGATCATCTTACCACATAGTCTAGTATAAAACAATGTGAGTTCAATGCAATTATTATCTTTCTATTGATGATACATTGATGGAAACCAATATCAACATTACATAAGGTTAATCACTCAAATGCAAATGCATGGCATAGCATATTATGTTGCATGATTATCAAGACTTAGTCACATGTGAATATATGCATTTTTACACACACATAGATATGCACCATATTCATTATTAACATATCGTTCATCCTAACTCCTGAGGCATCCTGACATACGAGACATCTCCACTCCAAGGCATTCCGAAACACTCCCCGAGAATCTCAACAAACGGGCATCTCAACTTCGAGGCATCCCAGCAAAAAGGGGCATCTCCACTCGAGATATCTTGAAACACTCCCCTGGGCATCCCAATTCTGGGTATTGTCACCACCAATATGTGGACAACGGAATTAAATTTTCATAATATTTCCCATATTTCATCATATAGCCATAGTGCGCATGATAACATCATAATCACATCATCACCATTGCATCAATAATGAAATCAACACTCATTTCAATAGTCGACATCCGATACACATTTTTTTATGTATATTATTACATTGCCCTTTTAATGATCATATCGTGGGTAATGATGATCACATGCTTACCACTTTTCATTTCTCATCATGCCTTTCAATGATCACATAATAATGAAATGTTTACCTTAATTCATTTCCCATGCAAGCAATGATAATATACTCAAAGAATCAGCAACGTGAACATTGACAACCCAAATAATCGGCAATGTGAATATCGACAACTCAAATAATCGATAACGTGAAAATCGGCAACACTTACCTAGTAAATCGGTAACTTAGTCGGATTACAAAACTATCATTTTCTAGCTTAATTCCACCATTTTTACTTTTATACTACCGAATCTTACGGAATTCAATTAATCACAACCTCAGCATGCAACAATTCATTGACCCAAATCAAACGAACACAACAATTCAACACGTAATCATTACAACTTTCTCACACTTAACATCAAAGTTCAAACCGAAATTAACAACCACCAAACAACCAAGTCAAAAGTACTAAGCAGATCAATCTAACTTAGCCCTTAAAGTTTTCACTTACCTTGAATAAAGACTTAAATAATTCAAAGCCTTAATCACCTTGTAAATACTTGAAAGATGATATTAAAAGCTCAAACAAATGAAGTTGAATAAACTTTAGAGCTTAATTAAAATTTAAGGAGAAGTTTTTCTTGTTGTTTTGGAAGGGAAAAGAGAAATTGCACTTGAAGATAAGAAAGTGAAATTGCACTTCCAAGAAGGAGAAGGTAAAATGAATCTTTCTTCCTCCTTCACTTATTTTAAATAATAACTTCAACTCATGTTAGTTAATTTGGGTTATAATTATGAAACTAGAATTAGAACATTAGGTTAAGTTCAATGTCACCATTTAAGAGTATGTGGGTTATTATTTAAGTGACAAATGGCAAGATTTTGGATGGATATGATAAAAAATCACACATGGCCATATTTGATTTGCTTGAACAAATAACTAGACCTGTTAAACGGGTGGGTCGAGTCGAGTTTGGGTCGAGTCATAAATGGTCCGACCCAAATTGACTCATTAACCCGTTTATGACCCATTTATTCGTAGTATAAATATCTCGACCCATACCTGACCCAACCCATACCCAACTCGTACTCGATGCGACCCATATTGCTAAAACACTTTTATATTTAGCCTAATCTAGGAATACTTGTTTCTTATGACTTTTTTTTTTTAATTATACTGCTAAAACATTTTATGCAATACAAAGCAAGTGAAAAATTTTTATATTTTTTTTAAAATTGAGGTTTTGTTTGTTTTGCGAAAAATGCAACATTTCTAGAAAATATTTTCCATAAATTCATTATCCAAGAAAATAAAAAAAATTTCTGATGTTTGGTTGAAACTTGAAAATAAACTAGAAAATATTTTTCAATAATTGGTATATAAAATCTGATTTGATTTTACTTTGTGCATTCATTTTAATAATATTAATATTTTTTAATTTTTTAAATCGAATTTCTAATTATTTTTTATTTTTGTTTTTTTCTTTTTCCTTTATTTTTGGCCGATCGCCAGCCACCATGGCCGGCGACCGACCACAGGCGAGGATGAGCTTATCGGAGGCTGACGAAGCTTGTTCTTGCCGATCTGGCGAGGCCCAGGCCTCACCGGCCTCAAGCAAGGCTCTAGCTTGCCCGATTCCAACGAGCCGAGCCTTACCAGCCTCGGGCGAGGCTCCACCTCGCCAGATCCGGCGAGGTCGAGCTCAGCCGAGGCCGACAAGCTCGAGTCTTGCCAGATCGGCAAGACTGGAGCCTTGCCACAGTCGGCAAGGCCGAGGCCTCGCCCGAGGCCAGCGAGGTCGTCCCGCCCCGGTGGCGGGTCACCGTGGCCGACCATCGGCCTAAATAAAAATAAAAAAATAAAGAAAATAAAAGGAAAAATAAAAAATAAAAAATAAAAGAAAAAGAGAAAAAATAAAAATAATTAAATTTTGATTTTTTTAAAACATTTTTATAAAGAGGGTGAGAGTGTGTGGATGGGTCTAGTGGGTGGGTTTAAAATGGGTTACAAACTCAACCCATTTAGACCTATTTATTTTTAAGTTTTAAAGTTTAAAACCTATTTAAGGTTGACTCTTTAAAATTAAAGTGGCCCATATATGACCCATTTATTTTTAAATGGGTCATATATGGGTTTAAGATCCATTTTGACACCTGTGAAATAACTAAGGTTAAAATAATTGATGATCTTGGGTCAAAAGTCTCGGGCATGAAGAAAGATAATAGTGTTTCAATTTAAAAGGTACAAGTGGCTTAACAAGATTAGCCAAAAGGAGATATTTTAAGAGAGAGCCTTCTTGGCGAAGTCAAATGAATGGATGAGAGTTAATCTTCTTGTCCAAGTAAAATGAATGAGTCATCAAGGCATTAATGTGCTATGTTGTCATTAATGATGTAATTCATGATATCATTGATAGCGGGAGAAGAACAGCATTGGTGCCAAAACTTGTGTACAGAGGCCACTTTGGTGCCAAAACTTTCATTTGGGTCACTTAAGTGCCAAAAGTTTACGTCGGCGATCACTTAAGTGCCAAATCGGAGAAAAACGATTACTTAAGTGCCAACGGCGAGAAATTCTGACCAAACTTAATATGTAGCTTTTATATTTAAATTTTAATGACACATGGCATTTCCATGTGTATAATTCAATTTTTTAAATATTTTTTCTAATTTTTTTCTTTCTTTTCTTTTTTCTTTTTTCTTTTCTTTCTTTTCTTTTTCTTTTTTTCTTTTCACGACGTCCATTTCATGAACGATCCACCGCCTTCATTCTCCCCACCTGTCCATCGGCATAAGAAAACCACCAAATAGCAAAATCGGCATCGGTTTCGTCTTTGGCGGAAGCACGAGTATCGACCCTCCATATTGCTTGTTTGAATTGCTTTTTGGCCCCGGGCTCCCAACATATCCGTGAGTGGTAAGATGCGAATATCCCCGGACTTTTTCGACCTTCCATTGGTTGATTACAATGGTATTCTCGGCCGAGTCCATCCGCACACTCCCCCGCCAGTTCCCGCTGTGCGAAGGCACTTTCTCCCGCTGAATCCGCCGATGAAGTGTTCCCGCCCCGATCATAGGTAAACCACTTTTTGCTCCAAACGCGGTGCCGTAATGGCATGACGACCCTACGCGGGTCTTCTTGTACTGGCCTCATGGAAAGGTTTAAACCGCAGGCGGCATACTAACATGGAATACGGCAAATGATGACAATAAGAGCATCTGTTCTATCCAAGGAATTTAGTGCCCGGGTGTCGATGCACATCCGTGAGTGGAATTACCATCGCGTCGATTAGTTTCCAGGCCAAGGAATGACCTTAGAAACGTCAAATCCTTGGCGGCTTTTCCAAGTCCACAATGGCCTCGATCTTGGCGGACCATCCGAAGTTGTCGTCCACCCCGGCGAACTGCCCCCAATCCCTGGAACTTGAGTTGTGCGAAGGCACATTTCTCCCGCTTGACAAATGTGGTCGATGTTCCGTAGAACTTGAAGACTTGTTTTAAGATGCTCGGTTTTCGAAAGGATCCGCCTACACTACGATATCATCAAAAGGTAAGCCACTACAAATTGATCTAGGAACGGGTGGGCACTTTGATGAAAATCGGGGGCGTGTAGTCAACCGAATGGCATGAGTCGTTACCCTCCTACCGGTTACCAAGCGGTCTTTGACTCATCTCCTTTTCGCAATCCCTTAGTATCCCCATCAAGATCGCTTGGTGAACCACATTTGCTCCTCCGAGCTGATCGAACAAGTCCGCAATGGAGGATCGGGTACTTGTTCTTGATTGTCAACTTATTTAGTGCCCCATGATAAATGAATCGGGAGGACAATAAGAGCATCTTTTGGAATAGAACCCACTGAAAAGCGATTTCGATGGTTGAATATACCCCGCTTGAAAGCAACTCTTTGAGTTGTCTTCTTAGTTCCTCCACATCGGGCTGCCATGCGATGGTGCCATGGCGGGTGGTGAGCATGGCTTTTTGTGATCCACCTCCCTTTCAACCGGAAGCTTCTTGAGGAGTTCGGTGGCATTCCGAGAAGAAATCGGAGACTTGGGTTACCTCCGTCGGAGAGCCCACCCTTTGGGTCCTCGAAAAGTTGCTAGGAAAGCAGTCCCTTTCTTGGCTCGGTAACTTGCATTGCCGGAATCTTTTTGTTCACTTCTCCCGAGTCGTAGGTTTGTCCAAGATACAAATACAATCGGCCATAAGAGCATCTATTCTATCAAGCCTCGAAAGCCAATACACGAGCCAAGTGAATTAATGCGTCACTCTTCCAGCCTGGAAACACTTGCATTGCACCGCCTTAGCTCTTTTGACTCTTCCATTGAGATAAAATGCCCTCATCATGGTTTTCCTTCCACCGGACCCTGGGTTGGAATTTGGACTTGGGCGGAAATTCCTCAGTCGGGCTTCCTCTTTGTTCCTTGGTGGAATTTGATCCGCAACTCCCATGGCCTTGCGACCGTTTGGCCCCTTCTTGTGTTCGCCTCGCCCGAAGGAAGACGACGCCTGGCGAGGCCGGCCATGGCCGGTGGCTGGTGGCCAGTGGCCGGACGCCTGCCATTGGAAATAAGAAGGAAGAAAAGAAAAAAAAAAGGAAAAAAGAAAGAAAAGGAAAAAAAAAAAAGAAAGAAAAGGAAAAAAAATGCCACATCAGTCTCCGGCGAGCCACATCAGCCTCCGACGAGCCACATCAGCTTGAGAAATTAATAAAAAAAATGCCACGTTAGATTTCCGGTGAAGTGGCACTTAAGTGATCGTTTTTCACAATTTTTAGCACTTAAGTGATCCGATTGAAAGTTTTGGCACCAAAGTGGCCTCGTACACAAGTTTTGACACCAATGCTATTCTTCCCCCCATTGATAGCCATATTCACCGTTTCAAACTTAAGAGCATGTGGGTCAAAAAGCTTAGGGAAACATGAAAAGAGACATGCATATGTTAAAGAAGGCTTGATGACTCAACTATAGGGTTTTCTCAAATTAGATATTTTTTTAAGACACCAAAATATTTAATAAATAAGTACATAAATAAGGAAAATCGGTGTCCGTTCCAAGCATTACTAAATCAGAAAAATATTTTGAACTTACTAAAATTATTAGTATAAGATATCAGACCCTTGGAAAATCTCAATTCAGTAAATTTAAATTTGAAAATCATCAAAAATATAATTCAGAGCATATTAGTCCTCTTGCACAACTAATATAGCGGTAAATCAATTATTGTCATATCTACACCATCAACATGCATGCAAATATCTATTTAATCTTAACCCGTCAGACTTAGAGCGGTAATGTTTATGGAAAAAATCATTCTAAATACTATTATCGGAAGTCGAAATTCTGGATGTCACAGTATTTGGGTTTCTAATCAACCCATCAAAAGTTGATTAGTGGCGACTCCGAAATGAAATTGATTTGCATGTTAATAACTTGAACGTAAGCTGCGAATTGGTATGAGTTTGGGAGAGCCCGAGCTGGGTGTAAGCTTAATAATCTATTAGCCAAACCCTTAGGTGATTCACCGTTAGAGAAGGTCGCGACAAATACCATTTCATTTGTATGAATATGAAATACAATTAACCATCTTTGGACATATAAATGATTTCAAACAGTTACATCATTGATTGACCTAAGAAAAGACATGAAACAAGTTCAAAATTAAAGTACTCTACCTGAGTATTATACAGCTTTTTTATACATGTATAATCTGATTCACTCCAAAAAAAGAGTATTTTTCTTTAAATTTAGCAAAATGTGCGAGAACGGAAGTTTTATTCAAAATCACGTACATGCATATATTTTTAAGTAAGGTACGAGTATTTTATTAATAGAGTAGTCAACACTGAAGATGTAAAGTAGGTTGGCGAAATTGAAGGTTCCTCGCTCTCAAGATGTAGCACAGAACACCGTGCCGAGAAATCTTAACCGATGGAATGTTTTGGTCAATAAAACGATAGAGCTTGCTATACATTGTTTAAATTTCTTGGCGAATTGAACTCCATGGATAAGTTAAGCTTGTTCGTCGACCGAGAAGAGTGGAGGATCCACTACAACCCCACAATGACTTTAGTACAAGATGTCCACCAGCAAACATATATCTCAGGAACTCCTATAACTGATGCTGTCCAACTTGGGGTGAGAATCGGGTTCGTATCAACTCAAGAACCGGCCAGAATTGACTTGGTTGGTTCGGTTCCGAGTCAGTACCTCCAACCCAGTTGGTTCCTCAGTAAAACCAGTTTTGAATAAGATTTTAAGTATATTAAAAAAAATTTCCATTCACCAAGATTAGAACCATGTCTTCAATATGGACAAATAACACGTAAACAGTTTTTGTAGTAAAATAATGCAACTTTTATTTTTTATTATTATAATGAAGTTAATTTTTACCCAAAATATAAAAATGAGTTGGTGTAATAGGCTGGTTTGGAACCAATCGATTTGGCTCCCAATTCTAGATCAGAAATTGATCCATCCTAAAACTGATCGCCGTTATATACAACAACGACCACCAGAAAACAATCAACAACAATCTGATTCCTCATCCTTCATCAACCTTCAAAACTATACCTGGACCGCACAAGCAATTATTATGCCATCGATGGAAGGAAAAGTTTGGGAATGTAACAGATCATTTCTGGCCTTCCAGATGAAATAGATGCAGCAATTCCACAAAAATTTCACCAAACACCTAGGAAAATCTCTCCCTTTCATAGACTGCTGCATCAGGACAATTTAAACTCCCAATAACCAATATCTCTATTGGGAAAACAAAGCTGAAGAGAACTCTTCCAGACTTGCTTAGAGAAACTGCATTCAAAGAACAAATTGGATTTAATCTCAGTGCTTTCACGACACAAAAAACAAAGAGTTTGGCCATGATTAGACTAATGAAGTTAAAAGACAAAAAAATAGTGAAAACAGATTAATAAGTATAAACGCGGAAATTTTTCTATAGGCGCACATCACAAAGAGGTGCAACGGAGAAGATCCTCTCAAAGTCTCTAAGTCTTTTTTACAAAAAGAGGATTGCATGTCATACTGAACAACACAAACTAAGAATCTTCAGCAGCCAAAAGTAGTTGAACCAACCACTCGCTTGGGTGGCGCTGCTGGAGTCCGCACTCTTCCTCTCGTAAAAGGTTGAGTGTTCGAATCCCGGACGCCGCAGGGTGACTTAACCGGTAGCACGTGTGTGGTGGCTAGCATGTGTCGCCCCCAGGGTTTACTCCCCGGCTGTCGGCCGTGCGGGGGTTCTCTGGATTATCAAAAAAAAAAAATAGTTGAACCAAAAAAAAAAAAACAAAGAAGAGGGGCGGTTTTGATTTGGGGACAGAAGTAGAGGGATCGGTGATGACATCTCACTGATAAAGAAATAACAAAAACGGGAGAACAAATTTTGGAAAGGCCCAATAGAAACCCTGAAAAAATAACCAATCAAAGTCTAACGAGACTTACGAGTCTGATAGAATTAAACGTACTTTTCAACAAATGCTATTATTATGTCCAAAAAAAAAACCATGCTATTAGCAATGTTAGGAATATTAAAAGTTGCTTACTAAATTGGCTAGTCAAGTGATGCGGTACATTTTGTAAATGATTATCTAAATTATAGATCTGCACATTATTTAATTTAACAAATAAGTCTTGGTATATTTCGAACATACTCATACCATAGAGGATCGCATCTACTCATCTTGTCCTGAAATGAGTCACATTCAAGAACTTTTAGGTACTCACATTCAAGAACTTTTACACTGAATGGAAAGTTACTCTCCTTCAACAACCCCAGCTTGTCGACACCGTCAAAAAGGGAGAAAAAAACACTACCCCAGCAATACAAAGAAAGAAAAATTCACAAGAAAACATAACTCTATGGCTCTTTTAGATTTCACAATTGAAGGAGGAGGAGGAGGAGCTACAATCGCCGCAGGTGGCGGAGCAGGTGTGGCTCTAGTGATGGTGCTTCGTGGAAGACAATCTCGTTGTAGAACTTGTAAAGCTCAAACCTAACATCGCAGCTCGGGGCCCAGACTCTCCCTCCTGCCATCACTTGGCAGATTATCGATGGCCACTTGCAAGCACACCTTGGAATCTGCCGCCATCAAGTCCGGCATGCATTGCGCAAGCATGTACAGCCAGTCGGAGCTAGTGATGTCGATTTCCTTGACAGTAAACCTCTTCCAAGACCGATCGCTTGCTGCCCTCTCCGCCGATTCATTGGTCGTGTCCTTCAGCAACTGGGTGAAGCTGCTAGGGCTTGAAATGTTGACCACGTTTATCAATATGAAGTATGGTGATTCTTGCTTGACGGAGAAGAGGGATTGGTTAAATAGTTGATTAGCGTAAATGACAAAAATATTTATACATTTCTTAGCCGGCCTTTTGGCTTGTTGTATAGTTCATGCTGAACCTTTCTATGACCTTGTGTGGACATTTCTATGCCCTAATAGGGTCAGGAGTTGGTTTAGGCTTTGGATTGTATTTGGTGTTTTGAAAAGTAATACATATTCTTACCTTACCAAAAAAAAAATATTTATACATGAATAAAAAGCCAAAAAAAAACAAAAAAGAAGAAGAAAAAATCGAAAACCGATGCGAACCAAACTGAACCCTACTAAGGAAATTTCCTAATAGATTTTAAAGTTAACAAAATTATCCATGTTAATCTTGTAAATTTGACATGTACTCTGAAGTATTTTAATCCAGGTAAATATATTCTGGAAGTGGCAACTTTAATACTTTGAGAGAACTAAACTTTCTGGAAACCTCAAACTTTACGAGGTTCAAAAGGAAGACTTTAGACTTTACGAGATTCAAAACGAGAAGTTCAGACTCTACCATAAAAGTCACTCAGACTCCATTTAAGTAGACAAAAAACTTCAGACCTTACTTATAAAAGGTTTAGACCTTACTGAAGACCCACACTAACTTAGGTTATGAATATATATCAAGAACCAAAAGTTATTCAAACTCAAAACTTATTTAGAACGAAACATAACGGCTAGTGATTTGACATGGATTTTACAAAAGGAAAGTTTTGATTGACTCAATCTAAGGCTATAATTGATTGACAATCAAACATTATAGCAAATATATATAACAATAGATAAAGCTCTACTTATGGAAACCAAGATTCTGATTATATGGGCGACCAGATTCAGCGGGACTCAGATTTTGTCAACCAATGGCTATTCAATCAATTTTATACAAATCTGTCTAAGTTGAAGATTGGAAGATGATCATTTGAAAACTATCCAACGACTAGTTTGGAAGTGAAGGAATATAGAAGGAGATTAACGAGGAGCAAAATGTATCAAACGAAATCAAGAATCAATAAGTCCAAAGTCTGAATACATTCCAGTACTACTGTTTGTCTTTCCTGAGCTAAACACTGAGATCTCAAGAGACATCTTGTAAGAGTGATTGTGTGAAATAGAGAGTTTTATCATTCACAGAGTGTTATCACTCAGAGCTTGTAATTCTTCTTGATCATATAGTGAAATCCGCCGGTAAGCTATCAGCGTGGGAGAATGGACATAGACTTGATCTAAGCCGAACCATTATAACTTATTGTGTGCAATTTCTCTTTCCCTAAACTCTTACTCTACATACTAGCACATTGTCTATATAAATTGCTCATAATCTAAACATTGTTAAGACTTTACTGGTGATCAATTGTTTCTACTTTAAATTGTTCAAAATCTTTCAAATCACATATTCACTCCCCTCTAGGTGATTATTGCTAGTTACGTCAATTGATATCAAAGCTGGTTGCTCATTTATTGAAGTGTTTTACTTCTGAGCTAACAATCTTTATGGCTAGCATGAGTGCTCTAGGTCTCATTAAAAGACAGAGCAACACCAGACCACTATATTTTGATGGCAAAGAATGCAGTGTATGGAAAAATAAGATGAAGGCATTCATCAAATCAATTGATTACATGCAGTGGGATGTTATTATGAGAGGAGTCAATCCAAAACCTTCTACACTTGCATCTACCTCAAAAGAAAAGATAGTTGAAAGCAAACTAGCAGATCCTCCATTATCTCAAACTGAGATAACATAAAGAGAAGCTTTAGATTTAAAAGTAATTTATTCTTTTTACCGTGCTTTAGCGCCTATTGAATATATGAAAATTGCTTCTTGTGAATCAGCAAAGGATATCTGGGACACTCTCTACACAACATATGAAGTAACAAATTGTGATAAGGAAACTTAGATCAACCTATTGCTTGGGCAATATGAATCCTTCATAATGAAAACAGGAGAATTAGTTACTGATATGTATGACAGTTTTACTGATGTAGTAAATGGTCTTGCATATCAAGAACAATCAATCTCAGATGCAATAAAAGTGACTTCTGAGGGGATTGTCAAAGGAGTGGGACAACATAAAAACTTCACTTCGAGAGACTCAAAAGATCATGCCTCTATCAGTGAATGAACTGATTAGAACTCTTTAGTCATATGAAACTGAACAACCGAATGAGGAAAATGAATTTAGAGGTAAGAAGTTAATTGCTTTAAAATCTAATGTTGATTCTGATGATGCAGATTCAAAAGAAGAGGATATTGATAATGAAGAACTTGGCTCTTTTCATAAAGAAGTAAAAATGAATGAAAAAGAAAGGAAGAAACTTTAAAGGGAATAAGCAATTTGAGAAAAAGAAGATCCCTAATGAGACAGAAAAATCAAAGGAAGTAATTTGCTTCCATTGCAAGAAGCGTTGACACATCCAACCAAACTATCCACTATTGAAGAAAAAGAACAGCAAATATGAAAAGGTAAAGAAAGCCTTGAAAGCAGAAACTTGGAGTGATACAAAATGTGAAGACAGTGCAAACTTATGTTTGCTGGCCAAGTCAGATTCAGACTTAGACTCAAGTTGAGACTCAGACACTAAAGTTGAAATCGAGGTAAAGTATTCTGAAATTTCAATTGAAGTGTCAAATTATATTGATGAGTTATGTTCTGAATTTAAGGCTGCTCTTAAGAGAATCTCCGAACTGAAAAAAGAGAATTTAGTGCTGAGGTAACAGGATATTTCTCAAAAGGACAAAATCAATTTTCTGCAAAAAGAATTTCATCAAATCAAGGAAAATTGAGATTTACTTGCCAAAGAAAATTTTGTTTTGAAAAGGAAGTTTTCTGATATTACTTGCAAACTTTCAAATGGTTCAAAAACGCTGGAACATATACTTTCCATTTAAATTCCTTATTACAATAAATTAGGACTTGGTTTTGTTAAGGAAAATGATCATTTGATTGATTTTTCAAAAGTCAATGAGAGATTAAGGCAAAGACCTCCTAGACAAGCTTTCAAAAATCACTTTTAAAGGAATTTTGTAAAACTTGTTGGCCGAAGTGCACTTAAGTGCTTAAAATGTGGAGATCCACAGCACTTTGAGAATAATTGTCCTACCATCTAGAGATCAATTCGGAGAAACTTTGTAAAAACAACCTATACTACTAACTCTCAAGGGCCCAAACAAATCTGGGTATCAAAGAAAGCTCGAGTATATATGATTTTTGCAGGTTACCGGCAAGAGAAAAAGAAAATGGTACTTGGACAATTGGTGTTCAAGACATATGACAGGAGATCCAAGCATGTTTATCAAATTTCAAAGTCTAAATGGTGGAAGTGTTTCCTTTGGAGGAAATAACAAAGGAAAATTTATTGGAAAAGGAACCGTTAAGATTGGAAGACTTACTATTAATGATGTTTTATTGGTAAAAGGTCTCAATTACAATCCGATCAGCATAAGTCATGTCACGCCCCGCACTTCTCGGTGCGCCACATCCCTCGCAGAGGTCGATTCTTGTGCGACGTCTCAGGACGCGTCGCCGACCCAAACCCAACACAGAGAATTAAAGCACATGCGGAAGCAATTAAAACCACCCGTACAAAAATAAACGCATAACCAAGGGTAACCACTAGAATCAACACTTGTACTAGGACTAGGAATCATAAACAATATTCATTTACAGCCCCAAATACCAAAAATCAAAAACGATTCAAGGCCACTACGACTAGCTGGGGCTCTTCCCAAAAATGTATCAGTACGCCTGTCGTCCTCAAGGCCGGGGATCTGAAAAGTCGGTTTTACAACAACCGTGAGAATAAATCTCAGCGAGTAATTCCTTAAACCTAAACTAGGCTAACATGCACCTCCTGACAAGTACTAAACAGCACAATATACACACAAAACTGACTCAGGCCCTCGGGCCTAAATCTAATCCCACTAGACCCTGCAGGTTAGGCGTCAAATCAACAAAAGTAGCTACACGACATAATTTAATCACAGCACATACACGCGCATTTCTATGTCACAACGCATGTTATGCATATGCTAGTGTTCGCACTCATGCTCATGCCTCATCAATGCATTATCGCACACTTGCACACTAGCACTCACCATTTCTCAATTACTCCTCCGACCAGCGTTAAAAGCGCATCGGTGTCCGACCAGCGTAAAACGATCAGGGTCCAAACTTGAGATCGATCTCTGGCCGTAGGCTCATGACACACAGCCAGCGTAAAACGCGCATCGGGCGGACATCTTCCAATGGCCGGGCTCATGACACACGGCCCGCGTAAACGCATCGGTAGGACATCTTCCGGTAAAAAGCATCGCCCCGTAACACGCCTCGATGAAGGCATTTCACTCCCGCGTAACACGCGCCGGGGTTTATTGTGATCACCGCGTTCTCAAACCTCAATTTTATACGAACCCGCGTTAGGCGAGACCTCAATTTAGGTGATCACAATGCACATGTCAAAGGGCACACTTATAAATGCAAATGCCGTTAATGCTTGAGATGTGCAACCATGGCCATAAGGCTCACACTTTGGGCATCCACATTCGCGAATTCTTTTTAACACACTCAATTTGTGCCTATTGAATATTCAAATTCATAAATCCACACACCCAAGTCGATATACGGGACAATTTAAGTCAGCCATAGCATCAAATCAAAGACACCATCCATGCACAAATTCACATAACCAGTCAACAAGCATTCACACATTTGAAGCCCACCAAACTAATCCATTTCTAGTCCCGCTTAGACACGCGACAGACACCATCAAATTAACCACACTCGAGGCTCAATTAGCTTAGATCAATTACACCAATCGACCAATCCCAAGGTTGCACAATTAAACCTCAAAATAATCGTGCCTTGCCCGATCAAATCCAATCCAATCCAATCGTGACCAATCGCTAAACCACACATTCTAGGCCAATAAGTGTAATCAAATTACTCCATCAAACTCCCCAAATGTTATTCTAATTGACCACCACAAAAATCAAAATATGGCGCGACAATAATCCACGATCGAACCCGAACTTTTGAACTCGGGTCGATTTAATCCAAATTGTCCAGCCCACTTATCGATATTGAAGAACACTAATCTTTCCATTAATTAATCAAAATAATCCACCAAATCGACCACAATCAAAGTCCCTAATCAATTCCACATTTAACAATTTGAAAAAACCCTAATTAACCCCTAAACCGGTCTAGAAAAATCAATTATCCTAATTAATTTGGGTTCCATTGCAGGCGTTGACAATCCAACCAAACTATCGACTCTTGAAGAAAAAAGAACAGCAAATATGAAAAGGCAAAAGAAAGCCTTGAAAGCAGAAACTTGGAGTGATACAAAATGTGAAGACAAAGTGCAAACTTATGTTTGCTGGCCAAGTCGATTCGATTCGGACTCGGACTCAAGTTGAGACTCAAACACTTTGAAGTTGAAATCGAGGTAAAAGTATTCTGAAATTTCAATTGAAGTGTCAAATTATATTGATGAGTTATGTTCTGAATTTAAGGCTACTCTTAAGAGAATCTCCAAACTGAAAAAGAGAATTTAGTGCTGAGGTAATAGGATAAAGGACAAAATCAATTTTCTGCAAAAAGAATTTCATCAAATCAAGGAAAATCGAGATTTACTTGCCAAGAAAATTCTGTTTTGAAAAGGAAGTTTTTGATATTACTTCCAAATTTTCAAATGGTTCAACAACGCTGGAACATATACTTTCCATTCAAATTCCTTATTACAATAAATTAGGACTTGGTTTTGTTAAGGAAAATGATCATTTGATTGATTTTCTAAAAGTCAATGAGAGATTAAGGCAAAGACCTCCCTAGACAAGCTTTCAAAAATCACTTTTGAAGGAATTTTGTAAAACCTGTTGGTCGAAGTGCACTTAGAGTGCTTAAAATGAGGAGATCCATAGCACTTTGAGAATAATTGTCCCTCAGGAGTCTAGAGACCAATTCGGAGAAACTTTGTAAAACAACCTATATAACTAACTCTCAAGGGCCCAAACAAATCCCCTGGGTATCAAAGAAAGAGAAAGAGTATATATGATTTTTTGCAGGTTATCGGCAAGAGAAAAAAAGAAAATGGTACTTGGACAGTGGCTGTTCAAGATATATGACAAGAGATCTAAGCATGTTTATCAAATTTCAAAGTCTAAATGGTGGAAGTGTTTCCTTTGGAGGAAATAACAAAGGAAAATTTGGTTGGAAAAAAAACCGTTGAGATTGGAAGACTTACTATCAATGATGTTTCATTGGTAAAAATAACTCTCAATTACAATTTGATCAGCATAAGTCAATTATATGACACAAGCTTTAAAAAAATAAGCTTCCAAGAAAACATCTATTGTGGCTCTAGCAAAATTTCTATTCTCAAACCTTCACATGGCGAAAACATGGTAATATTTTTATCTTCCCAAAATGGGCCAAAATTCTGTTTCTACTCAATGCTTTAAAATTTCTATCAAAACATCTCTACTGAAGAAGACTAAACCTTCACTGTGGCTCTAGAGACCTAATATCTATCTTCTGAATGAAATTGGGGCTCAATGCGTATTTCATCAAGGAAGATGAAAACAAAAGATTGGGGCACATCATCATGAAACAAATCTCAAAGATCTCAAACAAAAAACTTGTTTGAGGTCTGCTAAGTCTAAAATACAAGAAAACAGAATTGTGCATAGCTTGCACCTTATGGAAACAAGTAAGAAATTCTTTTAAGTCTATATATCATGTTTTTACTAATCATGCTTTGCAGCTTCTACATATGGATCTGTTTAGACCAACCGAACTCAAAACATTTGTGGTAAAGAAGTATTGTTTAGTTATTATTGATGATTTTATAGATTCACTTGGGTATTCTTTCTTGCTCACAAAAATGAAGCCCTTTCATATTTTTCAAAATTTGCAAAAAGAGTTTAGAATGAAAAGGGTTATACCATTTCCAGCATCAAAACTGATCATGGGGGAGAATTTGAAAATCAAAGTTTTTCAGATTTTGTGAGGAAAATGGCTTTCAACATAATTTTTATACTCCTTATACACTAGAACAGAATGGTATTGTGGAAAGAAAAAATCATTCTTTGCAAGAAATGACAAGAATTCTTTTGATTGAAAGCAAGATTCTTTATCTTTTTTGGGTGGAAGCAATTTCTACAGCTTGTTATATTATCAATACAGTTTTTCTTAGACCCATTCTTGATGAAACCCCCCTATAAGCTTTACAAAGGTAGAAAACCCAACATTTCATATTTTCGTGCGTTTGGTTGTAAATGCTTTATACTCAAAAATCAAATGATCGCTCCGGAAAGTTTGATAAGAAAGCAGATGAAAGGTTTTCTTTGGATACTCCACAACAAGCAAGATATACAGAGTTTTCAACAAAAACTCTCAAACTGTGAAAGAAACAATGAACGTGAGATTTTATGAAAATGTTCAAACTCAAAAGGATGAATCTGAACCATCTCACAATGTTCAAGAGATGTCTGAAGCTCAACAAGAATCTCCAAAAATCATTCAACCTATTGAAGAAAGAAAGGAAGATTCATCGATTACACAAACAAAATCTTCAGAATATGATGGTGTT
Organism: Syzygium grande; assembly: GCA_024733475.1. Classification (NCBI taxonomy): domain Eukaryota; kingdom Viridiplantae; phylum Streptophyta; class Magnoliopsida; order Myrtales; family Myrtaceae; genus Syzygium; species Syzygium grande. The sequence goes on along the minus strand of JAMXDD010000002.1, from coordinate 16,265,530 downwards.
CAGAAGGAAAGATTCAACAGAAACTGGAAACATAAATCCAGTCATCGAAAAGATCTCATTATTGGAGAAATAGAAGATGGCATCAAGACTAGATCTAAACACAAGGAAAACATCAGCACATTGGCATTGATATCAGAGATAAAACCAAAAGGAATTGATGAAGCACTTACAGACAAAAGCCGAATAGAAACAATGTAGGAAGAACTTCATCAATTCAAAATCAATGAAGTATGAGAACTTGTGCCAAGACTCAAGAATCATCCAGTAATTGGAACTAGATAGGTATTCAGAAACAAACTAGATGGCAAAAGAAAAGTGACAAGAAACAAAGCAAGGCTTGTAGGAAAAGGATATTCACAAGAAAAAGGTATAGACTATGATTAAACCTATGCACCGGCTGCCAGCTTAGAAGCTATAAGGCTACTTTTAGCTTATGCTTGTTTTTATAACTTTAAATTATTTCAAATGGACGTAAAAAGTGCATTCCTGAATGGTTACATCAAAGAAGAGGTATATGCAGAACAACCCCCCGGCTTTGAAGAACGAAAAAAGTCTAACTATGTTTTCAAGCTAAAAAGACACTCTATGGTCTGAAACAAGCATCCAGTGCCTGGTATGAGAGGTTAAGTAATTTCCTTCTGCTGAATGAATTCATGAAAGGTAAAGTTGATACAACCTCATTCATTAAAAAAAAAAGGTAAAGATTTTTAATTGTTCAAATTTATGTGGATGATATTATATTTGGATCCTCTAATGAAATGTTTTGCAAGGAATTTTCAAAGTGCATGCAGAACGAGTTCAAGATGAGCATGATGGGTAAACTGATATTCTTTCTTTGACTATAAGTGAAACAGATCAAGGATGGTACTTTCATTTGCTAAGAAAAGTATGCAAAAAAGATTGTGAAGAAGTTTGGATTGCAAAACAGCAAGAAAACAGACACTCCAATGTCTCATTTGTCCAAATTAGACAAGGATGATAGTGGTAAACAGGTTGATCAGAAGTTATATAGAAGCATGATTAGATCTTTGCTATATCTTACTGCTTCTCGACCTTACATACTATTTAGTGTCTGTATGTATGCTAGATTTCAATCTGATCCAAAGGAATCACATCTTACAGCAGTAAAAAGGATAATCAAATGCATTGGAGCTTATCAAATGTTAGGTCTATAGTATTCAAAGAGATCAGATTTTACTCTTATTGGTTATTCTGATGCTGATCTAACTGGTTTAAAGTGGACGGGAAAAGTACTACATGAACATACCAATTACTTGGGAATATGTTGGTGTCCTAGTGCTTAAAGAAGCAAAACACAGTTGCACTATCTACGGAAAGAAACAGAATATGTGGCTTTAGGAAGTGTTGCTCTCAGATTCTATGGATGAAGCAATAATTATGAGATTTTGGAATAGAAGAATAAAGTATTGAAATCAAACGTGACAACACAAGTGCTATCAATCGACAAAAAGAATCCAATTCTTCATTCACGAGCAAGCACATTGAAATCAAGCACCACTTTATGAGAGACCATGTTCAGAATGATGATGTGAATATTCAATTTATTGATTCTAAAAATCAATTAGCGGATATATTCACAAAACATTTAAATAAATCTTCATTTGAATTTATTTATAATAAGTTATGCATCACTAATCATTTCGCTTGAAGAATCTTTTAAAGATAGGAATTTTTTAGGCTCAAATTATCTAAGTCTAAATGCTCTACTCAGACCCAAAAGGAAGGTAAGATCATTATTTCAAATTTTGGCGGGCATATTATTATTTTGGCTGGAAATTTTGGCAATATTCATATTTTATTTTTGGAAGAAAATCAAGTATGCATCCTCATTTATCAAATATTATTATCTGATTGATTAAGTGTGCTTAAAATATTTTTGTCTATTTTTTTTCAAAATTCCTGAATAATTGGATCACAATTTATAACTTCCAAAAAGCGGTTCTCTTTCTTAAAAACCATCTCCTTTATAAAAAGCCCTAAAAGGATCTCGTCTATTCATTCCCAAATGTCTTCAGACCTTGCTTCTCCTCGAACCCAAAATCAAATCCTTCCTCACAAAAAAACCTCAAAGAATCACCATGCCATATCAGAGAAGATTATCGAGAATTCTCAACAGATAATCCAAGTCGACTAGAAGTGCAAAATACATGGAGATCACCGACTCATCTGAGACAAAATCGGACAAGTAAGCACCTTCAAAAGCAACTCCTCAAGCATCTCAACAACAGTCTTCCCAAAAATCGTCCGGTAAAACAGACTTTCATTTTAAAGATCTTAACTTTGTCCGGAAAACTTATGAAAAGTTGAAGAATAGCAATGCATCTGAGTCGCTCTTAAATCAATGCTAAGAGACAATGGTTTTCGATTTGAAGTACAACTTGTGCAAATGTAGTCTTTGTTTCATTCTGAAATCGGTCATTCTAGAAAGAATCTGTCTAGCCCTGAACAAAATGAGAGTATATCAAGGAAATATAAAGAAAATGTGGGAGAATCATCTAATCCTATTTCAAAGAAACCTATTTTTCCAAGCCCTAAGTCCAAGAGTGGCTCCGAATCTAAGTTTGAAAAGATAATGGAGGATGATGATGCAAGACTTTTCAACAATTTTGATATGAGTACAGGAACTTTTGGAGTAAAAGGAAATGGAAATCTGTCTAGAAATCATATGCACCATGAGTATTACAAACTTTTGCTATCCAGAGGAATTATGAACCACAGAAGCATTGAATTTGACTATCTGGAAAGTGTGGGTATCATGGTGAAACAACACTTTGAAAAGTTGGGTATGTAGAAATTTTGTCTTCAATCTGCACATGTATATGCTGAATCGACTGCGTATTTCTACTCCAATTTATCCATTGTCTCCTGACTGGCTCCAGTTTACAATGGGTGATAAGAAGTATGATTTGAGAGCTGATAGATTGGCTAACATTATTGGAGTAAAACGATCTCAATTTATTCCAATCGAGGTTAGTGTAGAAGAAGCTTCCAAGGCAACCTCAGAAAATCCAAATTTTCTAGAGGTTCAAAAAGAAATATCTCCTATTCTGATATGACGAAGAAAATAATGATATTACACAAGATCATTATAAATTGCTTGAGGCCCAAAGTATCATCCAAGATAGACTTGTCTAAATTTGAAGTGAAGCTAATCTGGGAAATCTTGAATGAAGTTCCATTTTCTCTCCCTCACGTTTTAATTCTTTATATGTACAAAACTTTTGTTGAAAGACAAGGGACAACTTCCTTATGGTGCACTAATCAGTAGGATTTTCATTTACCTCAAAATTGATATTCCTGATGAATTGAGCAAAACTTTTGTTCCCCTAATGTATGTTGGAGAAAAATGCTTGCTAAAATGAATATCAAGCAATTTGATATCAGAAAGGAAAAATAGATTGCTGGAAGTAAGTCCACAGCAAGATTGGAGAAAATTCAGAGGCTAAAACCGAAGGAAAAAGGACAGAGGGAAGGAAAGTAGCAAAGCCATCAAGAGAAAAAGAAGGATCAGACTCCATCAATAAGTCCTTATCTGGTTTACAGGAAAAGAAGGAAACTCTTGTCATACACACCTGTAAGCTCCTTAGGGCGCGAATGATAACCATTCTGCTCCAGAAATCAAAGTTTTGCCAGAAATTGATTTTCGAAATTCTTGCCAGAAATTGATTTTTTTAGAAGAAATCTGTTTGATAAAACATGACTAATTCTGCTCCAAAAATTGATTTCTAACAGAAATCTTTTTTTATTTTTTTTATTTTTTTGGGCACCTAAAAAAAAAATTTCACAAGATTTCTAAGCCATTTTGTAAATTTTCGGTTTTTTGATTTTTTCCTAAAAAAAAATTAAATTTCACCATTTTGTGAAGTTTTGAAATTTTTGATTTTTTGATTTTTTTGGGCACCTCAAAAAAATTAAATTTCACTCAAAGTGGGTGCCCAAAGGTATTCTAAGTCATTTTGTGAAGTTTTGTAAATTTTTTATTTTTTATTTTTTTGGGCACCTCAAAAAATTAAATTTCACTCAAAGTGAGTGCCCAAAAGGTATTTTAAGCCATTTTGTGAAGTTTTGAAATTTTTAATTTTTTTGGGCACCTCAAAAAAATTAAATTTCACTCAAAGTGGGTGCCCAAAGATATTCTAATTTATTTTGTGAAGTTTTGAAATTTTTTATTTTTTGATTTTTTTGGGCATCTCAAAAAAATTAAATTTCACTCAAAGTGGGTGCCCAAAGATATTTTAAGCCATTTTGTGATTTTGAAATTTTTTATTTTTTGATTTTTTTGGCACATCAAAAAAATTAAATTTCACTCAAAGTGGGTGTCCAAAGGTATTTTAAGCCATTCTATGAAGTTTTGAATTTTTTGAATTTTTTATATTTTTTGGAAAAAATTCACCAAATTTCCTATTTTCCCGAAATATGACTTTTTTTTTTTCTGGAAATTTTTATGAATTTTTCTGGAATTTTTCATTTTTTATGCATTTTTTGAAAAAAAAATTAATGAGAAAAAGATAGAAAATAAGGAGAATGCATTCTGGAAGAGAGAAGTTACAAAAAGTAACTTCTCTTTTTCTTGCCCAAAACTCATTCTGGAATCAAAAATGCATTCTAGAATCAAGAATGCATTCTGGAATCAAGTATTTTTAACAAACGTGTTTTTATTCCAAAATACAAAAATTGCTCTAGAATGCATTTCGGAAATTTTTTGACAAACGCATTTTTGTTTCGAAATGCATTCTGGAGCAGAATTTCTACTCCAGAATGGATTCCATGCGCGCCCTTAATATCTGCATTGACCTGAACAAGCTCAACCCTCATAGTCTCCACTGTACGCAGACCCACTTCCAGCCTTACTGATTTGTGTTATACAGTTCCCTCATCCGAACGTACTTTTCTGCTCGTGAGGAATCCGGGATATGCACCCATTTTTCGAAACTCATATTAAGAGGCTTCCCGTTCCTGCTTAAGCGCAACATGCATCGCGGGTAACCTCTAAATATCCACCAAAAAGCCGTTGAATATCTTCATGTCGAGCAGCGAGATGCTGCTCGATAATGGCAGGGTAAGGAGGGCGCCGTCCTGGTCCTATGCTGAGCTGGGATACGCACAACTCCTCTAGCAAAGGTGGATGTGGAATTGAACCTCGGCCCTCTACCAAATGGAGGGCTCAGGGATGGAAGGAGGAAGGCCTGCATGCATGCATGAGTCGTGCCTTTCAGTGATAATTATACCTAAAAAGACTCTCAAAATCAATTAAAAAATCATAAGGCAGCCATTGACAGACTCAGGAGGAGAGATTGCCCATTCGATTGAATTATTTAGATGTTTTTTTTTTTAATTCTTTAATTCCAGAAGAAATCCATTTTCTCTATAAGAAAATGTTTTTTTTTTGCTTAGAAAATTTCGTTTGGTATTGAACGTTCTGTCACCGGTATGAAATTTCTATGAAACGCTCAGGATGGGATCGCCGACGCCAATTGCCCATTTCTCACTGTTTTTCCTTGGTGCTGATGAGCGTTATTTGTAACTTGGTTCTGTAAAGACAAATTTCCCCTAGTCAATTGCAATTTGGCAGTACTCCGTCGTACGTTCCACGCACCCTTGAAGTGTGCTTAGTAGTGCCCGAAAGTATATATATCTAATTCGCTCGGATGACTCGCCCTGAATCGCAACAACATCACCATCAGCAGTTTAAAGAGTCAACACAAAGATGCAGTCTACAGCCATACTCTCATCCTTTCACTATCCATTAAAAGCTAATCTAATAATCGATCCCCGCTTCAGTCAGAAATTACAGCGCAGACAGATATAAAAAAAAGCTTTCAGCTAATACAGCGAGAAAACGGATGGCATCCTTTGCAACTCAATCCCCGTCATCACTGCTTAGACCCCCAGCTCCAGTGATCCAACAGGATTTCCTGTTAAACATAACAAAAATTATGAGTCAATGAACAAGGAACAAAGACATGAGTTATATCACTTAGATGCATTCCACACAATATAGGTCCCCATGTAACGACCAAGCAATATCTATTCCCAACGGAAAACAGAAATACCACAAACACAATGGAAAGACACGGAAACCTGACCAGAAAGCTCACCGAAACAACCGCCGTCACATGGAAAAAGCTACTTTCTAAAAGTCAAGTCTACTTCCATGAAGGGAGATTGCATTCAATACAATCCAAAGCACTTGCAGGGAAAGGTAAGTGCCGAGCCTATCTATTTCCACACATCCATCATTCAGACACATATTAGACACCATAAATCCCAACCAAGGAGAGCTAACGTAATCGAAGGAAATATTGTTCGAAAAACGCGACATACCTCTGTCATTGGAGATGTCACTGGTAGTAGCTTTTGTCGAGTAATCCGTTGGCTTGTCCGGTGATTCCTCAGAAAATTTTCTCTTCTGCATTTCAAATCAAACCAGCATATAAGTAAGCTATTCTCTAGGCCCTCAACAGCAAAAGACAATTCCAATAAAATCAACAACTTACGCTCGCATCGGATCTAAAACGCCAGCAAAAATATCCTAACAAATCACATGAAGAAAAAGAAACCAGCTTGGTAATATGTAATCTTAGGTAGAGGGGAGATTCAAACGACACTAGTAATTCTTTTGAGTAGACTCAAGAAAGCACATGGAAGACAATCTAAACCAACAAAGCACGTCCACCTTTCCTTATTATCGAATCAAGTTAGTATCAGTTTTATCGACAGTGCATAAAAAATCAGCAAACCAGTAAACCATGCTGTTTCTGAGAAGTCTGGCAGATACTTGCATTAAGAGTTGGAAATACATGCAGGTACTCGGCAATTAACAGGCTCGCCTTTTGCATTAGATGCATATGGATTGAGGATTTGATCTGGATAGCATGCTTTTCTTTGCTTAATCCATGTCACCTTACGTGCTTACGCCGTGTCATGTGCATCGTCACACATTTGCATGTGGTCGAAGAATCATCAACTTCAAAGAGTAAGGAGTAATGAAAAATTACTTGACAACTCTCAGGACCTTACCGTGGATACACCAAGTAAAGCAAGACAATTGTAAACTCGATCCATAGTGAATCAGGGATTGATGTTAACAAAAACAGGGCATTTGCAATAGAGTATCTTCAAACGAGCTCAAACTTTTAGATATATCCATGGAATATGCGTACATTAAAGTACCATATGCATCCTACAAACTGATACACGGGGCACCTTATTATTAAGCAAAATCACCAGCTCAGCCAGAACTTATGCATAACACATTCGAGACTGTTCTAATAAAAGATTCCCCGCTTCGAGGTAGCCGACAAGGAAGCGAATATGCCGACAATAAGAGCATTACTGACCTCGAGAGTATAGTAAATATCAGTAAACAGTATCAGTCCAGGGACTACCGCACAAATCAAACAACAGAGAAAATAATGCAGGAAAGTTCAAAATAACTTACCTTCATGGAATTGATTTCATCGGGCGCGGCGGTAAGAATATCCATCTCTCTCTTGGAATCGGACGTGGGGTTGATGATATGGCCCATCTCTTCAGCCTCACTCCTCCTTTTCTCATTCTCCTCCACCACCTGCCCAAAACCACAACAAGTCACGTTCGATTCTTCCCAAAGTCTAACCAACTCTAAGAAACCCCAACAACCCAAAAGGCAGAATCTTCTACCCTCGTCGCCCCAGACTCCACCACGGAATCGGGATCCTGCGGATAGGTTTTGATGGTGAGCACAGCAGAGCACTTGGTGCATTTGAAGTAAAACCTGAATCTCGGGATCCCCAAGCGCATCTGCAAAAACGCCAAAGAAGAGAACAAAGTGGTCAACAAATCCACAGATAAGGAAACCCCACCCCCCCTCCCAAAAAAGCATCATCAACACAACTTGAACGTGGAAGACGGAAAACAGAAATTGAATTGAATCGAATGGAAGTGCACCGACCTCGCCGGCGACTTCCTCCTTCATGGAATGAAACTTGGTCCCCTGGCGAATGTGATTGTCGCAGGTGTTGCACCGGATGCTCATCGGAAGCATGATCCGAACCTTCATCGGCTGTCTCTTGGGCCTCCGAACCCTAGGCAGCTCCGAAGGCTCGAAACATAGCGGCGGGTACGAGTAACATTCTCCCATCTCCTTCCTTCCTTCCTTCCTTCCTTCTCCTCCCAACTCCCAAAACCAAGACGACGAACGCGAACGCTTGAAGATGCCACAAGAGATCGATCGATCTCTTTCTCTCTCTCTCTCTCTCTCTCTCTCTCTCTCACATCGCCGAGGTTTTGAAGAAGATGGGCGAAATCTTTTCAGGAAGAAGCGGGGTCCGACGGGAACCGAACCCACCCGACCCGGAAAACAAGGAATTTCATCTCAAAAAAAAAAAAAAAAAAACATACAAATGGATATTATTATTAACTACTTTTTATCATGGGCCTAGATCAACCCGACCTCTATATAAAAAATATTAGTAATTTACATCAACGTAATGTAGGCCCACATAATTTGCACTTTAATTGGCCAACGCCGAATCGGTGCAGGGAGCTTAATTAAATTATCCAAACTAAGGTGATAGGTCTCATGAAATTCGACCGAGCCTTAATCTTCTCTACTGACAGAAAATTGCTTGTGCTATGCACATGGGGGAGCGCCAAATTAGGAAATAGTACATTATCTGATCAAGATTGGGGGAAATAAGAATATTACCCTTGAAAATTTTAATTGCATTAGAATACAAAGTAAAGGATACTCTTTTTGGTCCAAATTTTGGCGCATCCACAGCCCCACTGCCGATCCATTGCAGCCCAAGTCTATACAAACTTTCCCAATTTTTCTCAAAATTTGGGGGACGTAGCTAGGAATTAAATCCAAATGAGAATTACATTGAGAGATTTTGTGCAAACTATATCACTTCTATTTTGAGCGAATTTGTAAATATTAGTTAAACAGTTTTTGTTGAATTGAGTAAAACGTAAAAATATATTATTCAAACACCATTTAGTTTAATTTATCCGTTAGATATATTTCTGAATTTAAATAAACTATAGCATTTACATTATACAGACCGAAGGTTAGAATCAATTTCTTTATCCATATATTAATTTTTTTCTTTCAAATCAAATCATACAATAAAAGACATAATTTGTAGGACAATAAATGTTGGAAAAACACAACAATCAAGACTGAATTAAAGCTTTCCGCCTATCCATTATTTGAAGATGGATACAGCTTTCACTTTCTACGTTGTCTAAAAGATACTACACGAGACAATCTATAAAAATTCTTTCTTTGTTTATTTATTTTTCCACACGTGCTGATGACAATTAATAAGTGAGAGATCCAGAGAGTAAAGGGCCATGTGATGAACATAAAAGCGAACCCTCTCTCAATTTCAGCTTTAATTTAGTGTAATAGATAGATTGAAAATTCGCAATAAAATTATTTGAAAATTCCAGATATTTTCTTTGATGCGAAGATCCAATGTTATATCAACACATTTCTTCCAAAGAACATTTTTCACATTTTAGATTACTCTTTTTGGGGACATTTCTTCAAGACAATCGGAGGAAAAATTGTTATCTATGATCGTGGGAGGGATACTATAAAGTCTTGAATGATTAGGTGGGTATTCATAGAAATTTAAAAGATAAAGGGCTAATTATGGTAGGCCCCAAAAGTTGGAAAGACATTTGCAATTCCCTAGCTTGTGATTAAAATAATTTGACCACTATTAGCAATCCTATTTTTACCACTTACTTTGTAGATGGGAAAATTAAATCCAAGAAGAGAGTAGAGAGCAAGCTCGGAAACCTCAATCGACATAATAATCAAACACATTACTTCTGAGCGGAAATATCACAAACAGCTTGTTCAAATGCTTTGAAACTGGTCATTAGATCACAACAATAATTGGATACGCCTTCTCGACGTCTATGATGCGAGAATTGTATCCCCCCAAGTAAGACTTTAATCTAGTTTACATGCATAAGCACGTTTGCTGAAAATATGCAAGTCACCCTACTCACCCACCATAAGACTAAAGATCACAGTATAAATTGATATATACAAAGGAAAATATGGTGCAAAATCAGAGGCAACCTCCCCAAGAAATATGCACCATAAAAGATCGAAATGTGGGTTTGTCAGAAGCATTGTAATGTACAATACGCCTTCAGTTCCTCTCACTCATACAATCTATGATGTCGCAATTCAAAAGAACAGGCATTTAGTCAAAGAGAGAAACTCAGGGTGATCACTCCAAAACGACTACAGAAAGAATTACACCGAAGACCGCAATCATAGAGAGAAAATGGGGTCCTATTGATGGCACTAGCTTCTAGAAATAATTTACTAAAAAGCATACAGAGAAAGTGCAACCCAAGTTTCTCAAGGACATACAATCCAATGAATTTTCAAAGGCTCTAAAAATGAAAAGGCAGGCTAATACCAATAATGCAGACTCGAAAAACATAGTTCCTAGTTAAACTACGGTGTGATGGCCTATCATGGAAGTGCGTGAAAATTATACGATTGCCCAAAGGCAATCGGATCATAACAACATGGAAAAATCGATATATACAATCCCATATCGTACTATAGGAATAGAAACTTGAACTAGTTGAAAAATGGCGGTGATAACGAATTCCATCTCTTTTACACTAAGATGATCAATATGTCCAATCTTAATTTCGACCGTGGATAATCGATGAGATCTATCATATGAAGTTTCGGCATCAACGCTCCTCCATATGTCCACTCGGAGCTTGACCTAACCAATCCATGAAGGATTCAAGATTCGATTCGAGAAGTCCCTTTTTTGCTGCCCTCATGGACTTCGAGAAAGCACAGGTTGATCCAGACGCTAACACTAGGCCCTAGAACCTGCATGACTGGTTAAATTTGCTGTGTTTTAGGAAGAAGACAAAAGGAAACATCATGCTTACACAGTGGCACTTGATTTATAAATTGGAGCGTCTTCATGCAGTTAAGAGTATAAAGGGTCCTTGAAACCGCATTTGCACGACTGAGATTGCACTTTCTCTCTGTCGTTTTTGCTGAAGACACTAATCACGACCAAGTCCAATGAGCATCTCTTCCTTGCTCGGCAGCAACGACATCAAGAAGAAGATGCAATACAATAAAGTTAATTGTTGTTTGATTTCTCATTAGATAGTAGGAAGTTCCAATACAATAAATTTATTAGAAGTGAGACTTTACAAAAATATTGTAATTTGAATGATCCTATTTCTGCATGTAAGTTTTTCTCATTTATAATACAATTAGTATAATCTTGTGATAAAATCGTGTTTCTATCTCATCAATGTAAGACCGAATTTTGTCACATACTTTGGAGGAAAGTGACCGTATATACTCATCCATATCTCGTTATTATGCAATTTCCGTCCAGTATATTATTACTAACAGAGCTCATTCCCTTTATTTTCCTTTAATTTTATCAAGCCAAATAAAAGAAATATTTTCCTAAGTTATCACTCCCTTTCATCTCCTTCTGCCTCCCTCCATCCAAATATGCCAGTTTCTCTATTTCAATCTTTTTTAGGAAACTTGATATTTTCTTATAATTGCCTAATATGCTGGGGATTACATCAACTATATTCTAAGCTTGTCTGCTTCAAAAATTTTCTTATGTGATAGTTTTTTTTCAAATTTCACTTGATCATGCTTATAATTAGACTGATGAAAGCTCGAATATATGTACTTGTGCGTGTATTGAAAATGACTTGTGAAATTATTCATGAGTGAAGACCGAAGACACACGTATAGAGAGGATCATGGGACCTTTTGGAGGTTTGGTGCAGCTAGAACGGGCATTGTCCTCCGCACGGCGCTTCAAAATCAAACAAATTACATTTAATACATTACATTGGATGATGCGGGCATGCAAGGTACCTGGGACGTACATTTGTCAGACTTTAGATTAACAGCTCCCCTTGTCACATCCGAAATTCACTTTTGTTCCTTGAACTTATGAATTTTTTCAATCCAAGTCTTTGAATCTTAATTGAATGCTTCTATCCAATCATTCCAGCTCCAAAGCAATATCGATATATAACCATCAGAAATGGTCATTTCGCACGTGTCGCAAACTTGGAAACTAGTTACCCTATTATAGCATGTCCGCATAAATTGCGGGCCACAGTGGCTAGTAGACAGACCATATTCAGGCTGCATAAGGGTGGTCATTCAAGCAGCATGGTCGCATATAGATATAGCTCACGTAAACCTATGTCTTCAGCAATATTCCCAAAAGAATTCATGTCGCAACCTATATTTATTCAAGAATCAAGATGGAGCTAATACGACAAAAGTTATAAATCAAAGATACCGCCATGACAAAATCCACGAATTCTGCATCATATCCATGCTACTATCCACAACATACATAACACAACAAATTTATTGTAGACCGTGATAATGTCACTCGATGTGCATGCCGGACACTTGAAAAATGTCTTTGGTGTGATTGAATGGATTTGGGTAATTCATGAAGCAGTTTTTTGTTGCACTTGAAATGAACCACATAAACCATTGTAAGAGAGACTGTAATAAGGTTGCGGATTGGGTTGTCAAAGCCCACCGCAACAAAATCTTGCCCTCTAATTGGGTGTCTTATCCCCCCCTTAGCCTTTTGGAGTTGCTTTGTTCCAAAGCTAATATTTTGTACTCTCAAGCTACTACTTAATGAGATATCGAAGCAATGCTCTTTCAACCACAAAAAAAAAAAAAAAAAACCGTGTCGTCAAGTCGAGGCAAGGTCATAAGATAATCGAATTGATCCTAACAAAGGATCTTCGGAGGAGTTTCACATAAACTAGTGCTTGCAGATCCTCATATTTTTAGACAAGCTCGGGGATAGGGCTCTCGACTGGGTCCGTACATCCGGACTTACTGTATCTTGTGGTGTCGCCACCATAATCTTGTGAAGATCAACCAACAAGTACAATCACACTGCCTACGGACTCTTCTTATTCGGTAAAGGGGAAGCGGAGAAATAGAATTCAAAGAATTTACATGATGAGCAGTGTTTTAGAAAGCAGAGAAGGTGGGGAGGTGATTAATTGTGGCAGTCAAATTTATGGGTAGTTTATTGGATGAAAATGGGCTCAAAACGGGAATGGTCCTCGACCTATATAAGCTTCTGTGGCATAGGGGATTTCATTCTCTAAGGACCTTAGTAATCAACGAATTATCCATTTTCTATGGGACATGAAGGCTCTCATCATCAGTAGAAAGTATTCTTAACGGGTCTCGCATGAAAGAGTGCAACTAAAAACAAAACCACGTGATTTACTATTTTTGTCATACTGAAAGGGTAAAACTGTGTAATTTTCCGGATTAAGTTACCCTTTCTTGCGTTTAAGTAACAAATGGAATGACAAGTCTTGCATGCAAGTACTAACAAAGAGATAACTAATTACCTCGTCGTAAGGCCACTGCTTCCTGGCAAAGCCTCGCTTGTAGACACCATTATCGATGGCGTCGCACATCCATTCGGTGGTCTCGTCGTCAATACGAGCTTGCAAGTGAAGAGGATATAGGTCAAGAGCAGCATTCTCTGCTATGTGATCGAACTCGGCATTAAAACATGCGAATGATCTCGAGCTTTCATTGTTAACAATTGTTTTGAGTTTCTTATCTCCCAGAGGACCTAATCCAAAAGCAAAAGTTTTACCTCGTAAGATGAGACGACAACAAATGAAATAGATAGTGCTGATCTTGAGAAGAAAGAAAGCACGGATAAACAGCACTCGTCAGCATAAGGTCGCTTACGGGGACCTTATACTTCCCAAGAGTAATTGGTACTAGCGAACTCGTAAAGCTCTCTCTCTTATACTTTTTGCGCTTGTGGTGGAAGTATAAAGCTCAAAACACCAACGGAAAAGCACATGAATGAAGTGGTACCTTATTCCAACAACTATCCGATGGAGTCTCGGTGAGCAAAACTTTTGCTCAAATTCGGAAATTGAATCTGTCCGTCACCTCAAATTTTATATTCATTTTCGCAAAATCATTGAGTTTAGTCTAGGCCAATCAAGATTTTACAAAAGATGAGCTATCGAGATACAAGACCCGAAATACATTTCGAATCTAGAAAGTGATTTCACTCATCAATAAAAATCTTTTGACACTCATATTCCCACTCGAATCCGACGGTCAATTTTATTTTACTTTTTACATTTCAGGACCGGTGCACTCGTTTCTCGCGGTGGCGAGAAGTTTGCCGTTTCTGAAAAATCGAAACTTATATTCTTCACGTGCCCTCCAATACTAAATTTTAGATGCTTTGAGTGGGCTTCCTAAAAAATTATCCAACCAAGCAAAAAATGTTGCATATCCTTTGCTTTATTTATTTTTGAAGTTAGCATCGATTTTGCCCGTTGCTGCAACACGCGCAAAGGTCATTCTTTATAATGAATATACCATGAATATGATATCCGTCGAAAATGATTATTTAGCCTCTATGGAGAGAGAAATATGAATCTAGTACGACAGAGGATGAAGTAATTGCGCAAAACTGTCAAGACATGATAATGCGTCGAGGACAATCGTAAGTAAGTTGAACATTAATGTTGTTCTTTCGATTCATACGAGTTTTTTTTTTTTTTTTCTTTCTATTTTCTGATAATTTACGCCTTTGCTTCTTCAGCCCAAGCCCCAACAGGAAAATCGCGGAGACAGAGATTTTATGTGTCCTGCTCCCGTACGTATTAAAGACAGCTGGCGTCGGACTTTTTATTTTATTTTATTTTTATTTTTTCTATTTTCTGACTTTTGCGTTTGCTTCCTCCCTTCCTCTCACCCCAACCGGAAAAGGTGGAGACGGAGAGTCTGTCCCTGCCGGCTCCCATGCAATGCAATGAAGACAGGTGGCATCGAAGTTTTTGTAAATTATTATTATTATATAATTTTTTTTGGGCCAGAAGTTTTTGTAAATTATTGGAAGGCATGAATTTGTGCATTTCGCGGATGATGAACTGAGAAAAGGGTCAAAGAACAGGAACTAAGCAAATGAATAATGATTTAGTGACCTATGCTGGAAATTATAGGCATTGATGAAAGACAAAAGTGGATGGACTTTCCATCCATTCGAATGAAAATAAGAAACATGCAGTGAAACACACCCCCCACCCAAAATAGAAAAAAGACAGAAGCATGTACAAAAAAGTATGCTCAATTCATGTTAGAAGTTTGCAAGAGGGAAGAGGCTTGCACATGAATCAATCGATCAAATTAGATGATCCAATAAAATCTTGGAGGAGCAAAACTTTTTTTCTTAGATTCAAAAATCGAATTTATCATCACCTCAGAATTTATATTTATTTTCCACAAAATCGTTAAATTTAGTTTAGATCGATCAAAATTTTACAAAAAAAATGAATAAATTCATATTTTAGATTTAATATGCATTTCGAGTCTTGTATCTGAACAGTCGATCGTTTTGACACTCGTATTGTCATTTGAATATGATATTTTTTTCGTCTAACGTTTCGGGACCGATAAATTCATTTTTCGGGGTGGCGGGAAGTTTGCCATTTTCCCATTTGAGGCTTGCTGCATATCCTACGCCTACTCCTGCTCGCATCGCTCTGGGGGTCGCTCTGTCCATCATCATCATCATCTTCATCGCCGATTCGTCAGAGACACCGTTCCCCCCCTCCCAAAAAAAAGTCGTTCTCTCTTCCTCTCTCTCGTCGTCCCTCCCTCCCGCACAAGTCCCACCGCCTCTCTCTCCCTTTCTCCTCCTCCTCTGCCTCCAACTACTCCGCCGATAAGCTCTCTCCCAACTCCTCCTCCGCCCACCCATGGCCGACGCCGGCGATGAGAGCAATCCTCTCTTGCAGGACTTTGAGTTCCCTCCCTACGACACCATTGAGCCCAGGCACATCCGTCCTGCGATTGACTATCTCCTGAAGAAACTTGTAAAAAATGACATTTCGTCTCTGGGTTTGATCGTGTTTGTTGACATTGTTGTTTGAGGTCTCTGTGTTGTGCCGCAGGAGAGTGATTTGGAGGAGCTGGAGAGGACAGTCGAGCCGACGTGGCCAAAGCTAGTGGAACCGTTCGAGAAGATAGTAGATCGTTGGACTATGGTGTGGGGGATTATCAATCATCTCGAGGCCGTCAAGGATACAGCCGAGCTTCGTGCTGCTACAGATGCAGTTCAGGTAATTTCTTCGCCTGGTGTCGCTTCACTTGGAGTGGGATCCTCTTAAATAAGTTTGTTGAAATGACATTGGGTGATGAAAAGGGGCGAAGTTAGAAGACTTTGAGTTTGTTCTGGAGCAAGGGATGGCCACACTTTGCTGCTTTTGGATGAGTGCCTTTTTCACTCTAGCAGGCGATGCGCTGGCCAAGTGATGCTTTCCTTGTCTCCATTTTGTAATGCAGGCAGACAAGGTTAAGTTCGATCTTAGACTTGAGCAAAGTGAGCCTATTCACAGCGCCTTTGAAGCTCTTCGAGAGTCGCTTGATGACAGATCCACAAAAAGAAGAAAAGAGTCTCCTGATTGGAAGATGTTGAGCGATGCTCGAAGACGTGTAGTGGAAGGTCGGTGAAACGTTTGTCCCTTGATCACTCTTTCTGGTAATGACAGTATCGTGTCTCATATTCAATTTTTATCACGGTATCTCATCGTTGTTTTCCCCTTTTAAGTTGCATTGTAATGCCCCGTACCTCCTGGTTAGATTGGTTGATTTTGAAATTATGTATTGCAGACCAAATAAGGAAACGAGTTCTTAATGGGGTTGCCTTGAAAGGCGGTAGAAGAGAAGAGTTTAACGAGATTGAGCAGGTGTGTTGCGTTTTATCAATACTCAGAATGAATTAAAATCTGTTAGTTGGTCATGGTGATAATGTGAAGTGTCTTTCTGCCAATGTATGAACTATGATCTCCCGTGATTTCGTTGGCTCTGCCAATAACACGTGTCAAAACTTTCTTAATATATCGTTTTGTCCCTGTTATCATGGGATAATTTGCTTTGCATTCATGTGTATAGAAACTACAATTTTCTGTGACTTGTGGGATTGAACAGCATGTGATGTCTGAGATGATGAAGGCACTTTTGAAAATTCCAGTGTCTGAGTGATCGGCATTACTAAATTTTGAAAACCTGTTATTAAGCCCTGTACTTGTAGTGGCGTCGACTGTGTTTTCTTTTTTATTTGTCACAGACTGTGTTTTCTTTATGAGCAAGAAAGTAGTAGAGTGGATTCTGTTATTTTAACATTTCAATTACCCGACCGCTGCCTTTTGATTAATTGGTTGATTACAGCAACTTCGAAAATTATCTCGAAAGTTTGATGAGAATATCATGGATGCCACGAGGAACTTCGAAAAATTGATTACTGATAAGAAGATGATCGAAGGATTGTCTTCTCTATCTCTTGGTTGGGCTGCACAAACAGCGGTGTCAAAGGTGATAATAGCTTCTATTTTGCCGTGCTATTTTTTCATATTTATTTGAGCTCTTTTTATTCAAAAGTTTGTTTGATCTTTCACTTATCACTTTTTGTCAGGGATATGAAAATGCAACGGCAGAAGATGGACCCTGGGTGATCACCTTGGATGAACCAAGCTATCGGTCTTTCATGGGAAGTGCTCAAAATAGAGCTTTACGTGAGGAAATCTACCGTGCCTATGCTGCTCGGGCCTCTAGCGGTGATACTGACAATTCTTTAATCATTGATGAAATCTTGAAGCTTAGATTGGAAAAAGCTAAGCTTCTAGGTTATGACAATTATGCCGAGGTATGAGTTTTTAGGGCTATTTATGAGAAACTTTTTTGTTTACATTTAATATTTGTATTTATTTTTATTTTTTCTGTTTGATGTTTGGATGGATAAGTGTGAAGCTTGTTAGACAAAATAATTTTGTTATCTTTGGGATGATACTGTTCGAATTAGTCACTAATTGTAGACCAACTCCAATTGTTTTTGGCTTTTGTCATGAGTATATGATTTACAAGGGAAAAGAGGAAAATTTATGGCAGACAGAATGGTTAGTGTAGGTACTTATGGAATTATATATATGTAATGTCTCTAAAATAAATTCTCAAGTATTTCTTAAGTATGCTTCTGGATGTCTCTTTTCTCTGTTTTCCTCGAATCATCCTGGAGGAGAATCTGTTTGCATGGGTGAACTTTTTATTGATAGTGCTTTTATCAACACATCTTAATGCAAGAGTCTCATCAGGTTAGCATGGCAACGAGAATGGCTACCATTGATAAAGTGGAAGAGCTTCTGGAAAAACTTAGGAGTGCTTCATGGGATGCTGCAGTTCAAGGTATAATGTAGATGAATACAGTAAGTATATTTAAGTCTTATCAGTGCATATTCTTTTACTTTGTAATCGATGTTGGTTTGTGCTTCACAAGTATTTTTACCCTCTTTCCAGAAACCTAATAAACTTTAGCGGGTTCGAACAAAAAAAGAGAAAAAAAAAAGCTTTAGCAGGAGTAATATGATTTAAAGGCTTAGTATCCCTTGTTTATATGGGAATATTGCCAGATCTGACGTTTCCCTTTTGTGTTCCCTTGTGATAAATATTCAAGATAGTTCTCTGCTGCTTCAAATGAGCATGGTATACCCTTCATTGCATCATATATGTTCTCTTGTATATATCCGGATGAAGAGGGTATTAATAAAACACACTCACTCTCTCATGATGTTATCCCCAATTTCTTTCTTTCAAGTCGTACTTATCCAATTGCCATTCAACATCTGGTTTAGCTAGCCGTCTGATCACTAGATCCACTTTTCACCAGCACATAGTGATCGAGCTAACTCAAGCAAACCTAGTCATAGTAAGGAGATGGGGAAAACTAGGAGCACATCTAGAATATTGCAAGAGCAATGCAGTCATTGTAACAATAGCATTTCATACAAATCTGAATGTGCAAATGGTGGTAACGAGGGTTGTGGGGTGGATTAATAAGTTGATGGGCCTGGGAAAAGTAGGGGTGGGGGGGGGGGTGTTTGCAGGGATGAACCTTTAATTTAGTTTGGTAACGTCAACGGCCAATATTAGGTTGCTTTTAGAGATTTCCTGTTTACTTTCAACTCAGCGTCCATATCTTGATATGTGTTGCCTTGATTCTTTAGATATGGAGGACCTAAAACGCATTGCCAAGAATGAAGGGGCAAAAGAAGGTGATGATATGAGCTATTGGGACATTGCTTTTTGGAAGTCAAGGCTGCTTGTGTCAAAACGTGACGAACTTGAGATCGCTGTTAGGAAATGTGATAATGAGATTGATTATTCAGACGAGGGGGACCCAGAAATTTGTGATGAGAATCAAGAGGATGATTTGAGCCTTCGTGACATCAACTTCGGGAGCGAGAGGCTGCTTGAAGCAGAAGATGATATCGATGAGGTTAACTTTCTGTCTCACACATGTGTATACAGAGTATTTTACATGGTGAAAATTGCATTACTGATAGTAAAGTAAATAAAGATACTTGCTCCTGAATAATCACGTTTAATATACATCATAATACATATGTACACAGATATACATGTATGTAAATGTAGGGCCCAGATGGGGTACCTTTTCTTTTGGGGGAATTTTGGGGGTTGGGGCCATTGAGAGTAGAGTGGAAGGGGTTTGGATAGGAGACCTGGGGGATACGGGGTGGGGGTGGACATGATAAATACAAAAGCGTCTTGAATATGCTGTCAGGCTTCTTACCAAGTCATGTGACCCTTTTCTGGTTAATTTTTCTTTTCCTTACAATTTCAGAAACATCATAATTTGACCCTGATTTATGTATGTGAATATGAATAGCCTCAAAACTTTCTGCAATTTCCAGGAGGATCCATGCGCGTATTTATCATTGCCAAAAGTGATGGAGGGCCTTTTCAACCTTGCAAGGACACTTTTTGGAATTGAGATTGAGGCTGCTGATGGACTAGCACCGGTAAATAAGTGTAATGCTTTGCTTCTGCCTTTCCCGTGCTGTTAGTCCATGCATTCTGATAAAATGCTTATTTATTCTCCAGGTCTGGAACAGCGATGTTAGATTCTACCGTGTGAAAAATTCTACTGGAAATCCAATTGCATACTTCTATCATGATCCCTTTTCTCGACCATCTGAGAAAAGGGGAGGAAGCTGGACAAGTGAGGTGGTTGGTCGAAGCCGCGTGCTGTCTCGAGATGGTGCAAGTGCAAGATTACCAATTGCTATCGTAGTATGCAATCAAACACCAGCTTTAGGGAACAAGCCGGCTCTTATGACGTTCGAAGAGGTCGATTTTCAACTCCTTTCCTCGGTATATTGACCTTCTTTTCTACTGTGTAAGTCCGAAATACTAAGCAGATGGAGGGTAGCTAGTGCAGCCATAAGCTAATGCAAGCCGGTGGGAATGGAATATTGCCATCAGAAATAGTAGATGAGGGTTCTTTAGTCTGGTTTCAACAATCTTAGTTTTAACAATTGGATTTTGGTAACTTCTCGTCGATTCTAGTTTAATTAGGGTTCAAAGTTCTGCAATTGTAGAGACATTTATGAGTCCACATATATGTTTGTCCTTATTCCACCTGCTAGGAGCAGGACTGCTGAAAGAATCGAGAAGTAGGTTCAATAACAGTTGTTAGCAAGAGAAGATTAGTTTCTGGAAGAAGACTAATGATGTACATGCCAAGCAATTTTTTGTTGGAGAATTGTGATGACAATCTATATTTTGATGTGAATCCATAGAACCCTTCTAGTGCTAATATTTTTCTGTATAATGCCTAAAGATGCGCACTTCTCTCCTCCAATGCCTGTATCTAGAAATGAATCTATTTTTCAACTTTCAGTATCACCTGCTCCCATTCTACGATCGTTCTGATTCACACCTGATACTTGGTGAGACCTAAGTTATTGACCATCACGGTTTGATATGATCTGTTGACCCATTCTTGTGCCACAATAATTTTACCCTTTCAGATGATTTTGTCACTGTTGCTTAGATGAATGATGAGACTTGTGACCTTATGCTCACTGTAGTGGTTACTTGTCCTTCATTAAATATCTTCATCCTCTGTTTGATGTCTGCCATTTAAGCATCCGTGGTAATATATGTGTTGCTGAAATTGGCAGGTTAAAATTGTTTTTCATGAATTCGGGCATGCACTTCAACATATGCTAACCGAACAGGACGAAGGCCTTGTTGCTGGCCTTAGAGGGATAGAGGAGGATGCTGTGGAACTCCCCTCTCTCTTTATGGAGAACTGGTGT
Source organism: Syzygium grande (assembly GCA_024733475.1). NCBI lineage: Eukaryota > Viridiplantae > Streptophyta > Magnoliopsida > Myrtales > Myrtaceae > Syzygium > Syzygium grande. The sequence goes on along the minus strand of JAMXDD010000002.1, from coordinate 16,244,284 downwards.
TACCACCGGTAATTTTGTCTAGCACTACTCTTATACAGCTTTAGAACTAATTGATGTGCCATCATGGTTGGATGTGTAATTTTGTCAAAAAATATTCCCAAAATCAGTTTTCAAGAATAAAAAAAAAGTAGCTTCTTAATTTTGGGAACAATTTTGAGAATCAATTTTTTTTTCTTCCTTTTCTTGGTTTTTAATGTAGCTTCTAATGTCTGGCCCGAGGACCACCCTCGCCGGATTTGATGAGAATAAAATATTTTAATAAAAATATTATTAATAAAAAATATTTTACTGGCCATGGCCTGATCGCCAACTATGGCCAAAAAAAGAAAAAAAATATTTTACCTGCCATGACCGGTGACCAAGCCACGGCAAAAAAAGAAAAAATATATATTTTTAATAAAAAAAATATTATTAATAAAAAAAATATTTTACCTGCCATGACCGGTGACCAAGTCATGGCAAAAAAATAAAAAATATATATTTTTAATAAAAATTATTATTAATAAAAAAATATTTTACCGGCCATGGCCAGAGACCAAGCCATGGCAAAAAAAAATTAAAATGTATATTTTAATAAAAATATTTTAATAAAAAAATATTTTACAGGCCATGGCCGGCGATGAGGCTATGGTCAACTGGACCAGGTAAAAATCATTGGTTTTTCTTGTGCGTAATATTGAAAGAAACAAATCCAATGAAATCCGTGGTGCAATTCACTGCAATTAGATGGTGGAGTACCGGTCCAAAATAAAACAAATGACATTTAAGGAGCCGCGGATAAATAATATTAGGTGTCCGATACGCAAATAATATAAGGTGGATTGGACTTTCAATTTGTACCAAAGTTTTTTTCGACGAACAGTTGGGCCATGGACTTGATTTTTCACCGGAGTCGCGTCGTTACCCATGATACGGTTGTCTCTCTGGATGAAAAGCTTTCGGTCGGAGAGGCATCGCATTTCATTTCGGTCAGTCATTTCACAACCTATTAATATGCTCTTAAAGATTATATCTCCAAAGAGCCTGCACTTCTCAAATCTTCATCGGCCAATACGGTTGTTCCCAAAATTGTTGTCACCGGATATGACATCCCGTCCCCGCCACCATTCATGGGAACCAAACTGAATTTTGGTCATTAATAATTCTAGGTTTTTTTTTCCTCCCTTTTTCATTTTAAACTTGCTCTTGGGCAAACAAGATTTCACCTATGGGAATCAAATCCCAGCGAGTGAGATTTTGATTTCCCAGGAAACCGGATAAAAAAGTCATCCGGTTTCCTTGGGAAATTGTGGGGTGCAGGCCAACGGACGAAACAACTTCTGAAGCTGCTTTTGTGGAGGTTTAAAGCTGGAAACACCAATAGAAAAACACATGGATGATGGAGTCCGGATGGGCAAAACTTTTGCTTGGGTTTGGAAATTGAGTCGCTCTGTCACCTCAAAATTTATATTCATTTTCGCAAAATCATTAAATTTAGTCTAAGTCCATCAAGATTTTACAAAAGATTAGCCACCGAGATTCAAGACCCGAAATACATTTCGAATCTAGAAAATAATTTTACTCATCAATAAGATCTTTCGACACTCGTATTTCCGCTCAAATTTGATAGTCATTTTTTTTTACATTTCAGGATCAATATGCTCGTTCCTCGCGGCGGCGGAAGTTTGCCATTACTCAAAAATCGAAACTTATATTCTCAACATGCCCTCCGATACTAAATATTAGATGCTTTTAGCGGGCTATCTAAAAAATTATCCAACCAAGCAAAAAAATGTTGCATATCCTTTGCTTTATTTATTTTTGAAGTTACCATCGATTTTGCCCGTTGCTACAAAGCGTGTAAAAGTCATTCTTTATAATGAATATTATGAACAGGATGTCCATTGAAAACGATTGTTTAAATGCTAGGCAGAGCAAGTATGAATCTTCTGCGACAGAGAATGAAGTAATTATGCAAAACCCTCAAAAGACATGATAATGCACCGAGGGCGTTTGTAAGTAAGCTGAACATTAATGTTATTCTTTCAATTTATACGAGTTTTTTTTTCTCTTCTTGCTTTATTTCTATTTCTGATATAGAAAGAAAATCGCGTGGACAGAGATTTTGTCCTGCTCCCGTACGTTAAAGACAGCTGGCGCCGAACTTTTATTTATTTATTTGTTTTTCTATTCTCTGGTTTTTGCGTTCGCTTCCTAACCCCGACTGGGGAAAGGACATTTTTGGCCCTTTTGGGACCCCCATACACACACAGCAGCACTCTTTTCTCGCGGGCGGCGGGAAGTTTTGCCATCTCCCGATTTGAGGTTGCACATCCTACTCCGGTACTGCTACGCCTGCTCGTACTCGCATCGCTCTGGGTCGCTCTGTCGCTCTGTCCATCATCATCATCATCTTCATCGACGATTCGTCGGAGACACCGTTCCCCCCCTCCAAAAAAGGTCCTTTTCTCTCTCTCTCTCTCGCTCTCTCTCGTCCTCCCTCCTCCCGCACAAGTCCCCCCCCCCCCCCCCTCTCTCCCACTCTCCTCCTCCTCTGCCTCCAACTGCTCCGCCGATGGCTCTCCACGAACTCCTCCTCCGCCCGCCCGTGGCCGACGCCGGCGTTGAGAGCATTCCTCTCTTGCTGGACTTTGAGTTCCCTCCCTACGACGCCATTGAGCCCCGGCGCACATCCGTCCTGCGATTTGACTCTCTCGTGAAGAAGCTGGTAAGGAAAATAAAATGATGCCTTTTTGTCTCTTTTTGTTGATGCCGTCGTTTGAGGTCTTGGTGTTGGTGATGTCTTTATGCCGCAGGAGGGTGATTTGGAGGAGTTGGAGAGAACGGCGGAGCCGTCGTGGTCGACGCTGGTGTAGTCGTTTCGAGAAGATTGTAGATCGATGGACGGTAGTCTTGGGGGGGACGATCGATCATCTCCAGGCCGTCGAGTGTACCGCTGAGCCGCGTGCTGCGCGAGAGACGAGGTCGAGGTAATTTTTTCTTTTGCTTTGTGTTGGTTCACTCGGAGAGGGATCTTCTTGAAATGACATTGGGTGATGAAAAGGGGCGTGGTTAGAAGACTTAAAAGTTTGTTCTTCAAATGCCGCTCTTGCTGCTTTTGGATGAGTGCCTTTTTCACTCTAGCATGCGATGCCGATCAATTCATTTTTATACCTTCTGCTTAGCTTTTATTGGTTTTCTGGTGATGCTTTCCCTTGTCTCCATTTTGTAACGCAGCAGAGAAGGTTAAGTTCGATCTTAGACTCGAGCAAAGCGAGCCTATTCACAGCGCTTTCAATGAGGCTCTTGAGAGTCACTCGATAATGAGACCCACAAAAAGATTAACAGAGTCACCTGATTGGAAGATATTGACCGATGCTCGAAAACGGGTTGTCAAAAGTGAATAATTTTTGTTGCTCTTTCTGTGGCAATATGACAGTATCGTGATGCCCCTACCTTGGCTTTTGAAAAAATTTTGTGTTGCAGACCAAATAAGGAAAGGAGTTCTCAATGGGGTTGCCTTGAAAGACGCTAAAAGAGAAGAGTTCAACAAAATTGAGCAGGTGATGCGTTTTATCAATACGTCCAACAAATTAAAATCTGTTAGTTGGTGATGGTGATAGTGCAAACTGTTTTTCGCCAATGTATGAACGGCAAATATGATATTGCGTGATTTTGTTGGCTCTATATCAATAACACATGTCAAAACTTTCTTAATATATCTCCTTATCCCTGCTGTCAGGGGATAATTTGCGTTAAATTCATGTGTGTAGAAACTAAAGTTTGCTGTGACTTGTGGAATTGAACAGCATGTGATGTCTGAGATGATGAAGGCACTTTTGCTATAGTTTGAGGGGTGTTGGATATGAGTTGTTCTAAATTCTAGCGTTTGAGTGGTGGGAATTACTCAATTTTGAAAATCTGTTAGTTGTGGCATTGACTGTATTTTCTTTATGAGCAAGAAAGTAGTAGAGTAGATTACGTTATTTGAACATTTCAATCATCCAATCACTGCCTTTTGATGAATTAGTTGATTACAGCAACTTTGAAAATTATGTCGGAAGTTTGATGAGAATATCATGGATGCCACAAGGAAATTCAAAATATTGATTACTGATAAGACGAAGATGGAAGGATTGTCTCCTCGAGATCTTGATCTGGCTGCACAAACAGCGGTGTCAAAGGTGATACACAATAGCAGCTATTTTGCTGAGCCATTTTTTCTCGTATTTCTTTGAGCACATTTTATCCAAGAGTCTGTTTGATCTTTTACTTATAATTTTTTTGTTGTATTCAAGGGGTATGAAAATGCAACGGTGGAAGATGGACCCTGGGTGATCACCTTGGTTGAACCAAACTATCATTCTTTCATGGGAATTTCTCAAAATGGAGCTTTACGTGAGGAAATCTACCGTGCCTGTGCTACTCAGGCCTCCAGCGGAGATACTGACAACACTCTAATCATTGATGAAACCTTGAAGCTTAGATTGGAAAAAGCTAAGCTTTTAGGTTATGACAATTATGTTGAGGTATGACTTTTTAGGACTATCTATGAGATTTTTTTTCGTTTACATTTAATATTTATATTTCTTTTTAATTTTTCTGTCTTATTTTTGAATGGATTAGTGTGAAGCTTGTTAGACAAAATACTTTTGTTATCTATGGAATGATACCATTCGAATTAGTCACTAATTGTAGACCAACTCCCATTGTTTTTGGCTGTTGTCATGATTATATGATTTACAAGGGAATATGGCAGACAAAATGGTTATTGTAGGCACTTATGGAATTATATATGTGTAATGTCTCTAAAATAAATTCTTAAGTGTTTCTTAAGTATGCTTCTGAACCTCTCTTTTCTCTGTTTTCCTCGAATTATCCTGGAGGAGAATCTATTTTGCATGTGTGACCAATTCATTGATATTGTTTTATCATCACATCTTAATGCAAGAGTCTCATCAGGTTAGCATGGCAACAAAAATGGCTACCATTGATAAAGCGGAAGAGTTTCTGGAAAAACTTAGGAGTGCTTCATGGGATGCTGCAGTTCAAGGTATGATGTAGATGAATAACCTAGTATATTTAAGTCTCGTCAGCACATGAACTTTTAATTTGTAATCGATGTTGGTTTGTGCTTCACAAGTTTTTTACCCTCTTTGGAGAAATCTAATAAGCTTTAGGGGGAGTAATATGATTTAAAGGCTCAGTATCCCTTGTTTATATGGGAATATCGCGTGATCGGATGTTGCCCTTTTGTGTTCCCTTGTGATAAATGCTACAAGATAGTTCTCTGCTGCTTCAAATGTGCATGGTATTCCCTGTATTGCATCATATATGTTCTTGCATATATCCACATGAAGAGGGTATTAATAACACGCACACTCTCTCTCTCTCTCTCTCATCATGATGTTATCCCCAATTTCTTTCTTTCGAGTCGCACTTATCCAATTGCCACTCGACATCTGGTTTAGCTAGCCATCTTGATCGCTAGATTTACTTTTCACCAGCACATAGTGATCGAGCTAAATCAAGCAAATCTAGTTTTAGTAAGGAGATGGGGAATAATAGGAGCACATCTAGAATTTTGCAAGAGCAATGCAGTCATTGTAACAACAGCATTTCATACAAATATCAATGTGCAAATGGTGGTAATGAGGGTTGAGGGGTGGATTAATGAGTTGGATGGGCCTGGGAAAAGTAAGGGGGGCAAGGCTGAACCTTTAATTTAGTTTGATGACATCAACGGCCAATATTAGGTTGCTTTCAGAGATTTTCCTTTTAATTTTAACTCAACGTCCATGTCTTGATATGTGTTGCCTTGATTATTTAGAAATGGAGGACCTAAAACAATTCTCCAAGAATCAAGGGGCAAAAGAAGCTGATGATTTGAGCCATTGGGACATTGCCTTCTGGACTGGAAGGTTGCTTGTGTCAAAACAGGAAGAACATTACATTGCTATTCGCAAAAAGAAATTGAGAGTGATTATTCAGACGACGAGGAACCAGAACGTTTTGATGAGAATCAAGGGGCAGAACAATGTGATGATTCGAGCCATTGTGACATCAACTTCGGGAGCGAGATGCTGCTTGAAGCAGAAGATGATATCGATGAGGTTAACTCTCTCTGTCTCACACAAATGTGTAGAGAGTATTTTATATAGCAAAAATTGCATTACTGATAGTAAAGTAAATAAAGATACTTGCCCCTGAATAATCATGCTGTAATATACATCATAATAATTACAGACACAGATATACATGTATGTACATGTAGGGCCCAAATGGGGTACCTTTTCTTTTGGGGGAATTTTGGGGGTTGGGGGCATTAAGAGCAGAAGAGAAGGGTTTCGATAGGAAACCTGGGGGATAGGGGGTGGGGATGGACATGATAAATGCAAAAGCGTCTTGAATATGCAGTCAGGCTGCTTACCAAGTCTTGTCACCCTTTTCTGGTTAATATTTCTTTTCCTTTAAAATTTTTAGGAACGCAATAATTAGAGCCTGATTTATGTATGTGAATATGAATAGCCTCACAACTTTTTGCAATTTCCAGGATGATACACATGAATATTTCTCGTTGCCAGAAGTGATGGAGGGCCTTTTCAACCTTGCAAGGACACTTTTTGGAATTGAGATTGAGGCTGCTGATGGACTAGCGCCGGTAAATAAGCATAATGCTTTGCTCCTGCCTTTCCTGTGCTGTTAGTCCATGTATTCTGATAAAATGCTTATTTATTCTCCAGGTCTGGAACAATTATGTTAGATTCTACCGTGTGAAAGATTCTATCGGAAATCCAATTGCATACTTCTATTATGATCCCTTTTCTCGACCATCTGAGAAAAGGGGAGGAAGCTGGACAAGTGAGGTTGTTGGTCGAAGCCATGTGCTGTCTTGAGATGGTGCAAGTGCAAGATTACCAATTGCTATCATAGTGTGCAATCAAACACCAGCTTTGGGGAACAAGCCGGCTCTTCTTACGTTCCAAGAGGTCGATTTTCTACTCCTTTCCTTGGTTTATTGACCTTTTTTTCTACTATGTGAGTCCGAAATACTAAACAGAGGAAGGGTAGCCAGTGCGGCCACAAGCTAATGCAAGCCAGTGGGAACAAAATAGTACCATCAGAAATAGTAGATGAGGGCTCTTTTGTCTGGTTTCGACGATCTTAGTTTTAACGATTTGGTAACTTCTTGACGATTCTAGTTTTAAATAGGGTTCAAAGTTCTGCAACTGTAAAGACATTTATGAATATGTCCACGTATATATTTGTCCTTATTCCACCTGCTAGGGGCGGGACTGCTGAAAGAATCGAGAAGTAGGTTCAATAACAGTTGTTAGCAAGAGAAGATTAGTTTGTGGAAGAAGACTAATGATGTAAATGCCAAGCAAATTTTTGCTTGAGAATTTTGTGATGACAATCTATTTTTTGATGTGATTTCATGGAATCCTTGTAGTGCTGATATTTTTCTTTGTATGATCCCTAAAGACACGCACTTCTCTCCTCCAATGCCTGTATCTAGAAATGGGTCTGTCGTTCAACTTTCAATATTACCTACTCCCATTCTAAATCGTTCTGATTCACACCCGATACGTGGTGAGTCCTCAGTTATTGACCATGACAGTTTTATATGATTAATTGAGCCATTCTTGTGCCACAATAATTTTACCCTTTCAGATTATTTTGTCATTGTTATGAATGATGAGACTTCTGACCTTATGCTCATTGTAGTGGTTACTTGTCCTTCATTAAATATCTTCATCCTCTGTTTGATATCTGCCATTTAAGCATTCGTGGTAATATATGTGTTGCTGAGATTGGTAGGTGAAAGTTGTTTTCCATGAAGTTGGTCATGCGCTTCAACACATGCTAACTGAACAGGACAAAGGCCTTGTTTCTGGCTTTAGAGGAATAGAGGACGATGCTGGGGAACTCCCCCTCGTTGTTTGTGGAGAACTGGTGTTATCACAGGTAATCTTGTCTAGTAATACTCTTATAGAGCATTAGGACTAATTGATGTGCCATCATGGTTGGATGTGTTTGCACTTCGCAAATATCTAAAATGGTTATGCATATACCGTGGATTATAACAAATGATCACTTCATGAAGCATTATGCGATGTTTGTGTTGTTTGGCCTTTGTACCGTCTCTGGATCTAAAAGTGAGGAAGAGAATATTGCCTCCTTTGTCTTCGGGCAAATGATAGGCCCGTGATCTAGATGTTACTATATAATTTGTGTGGCTCTTGTCAGGGTACGTTGAGATGAATCACAGTTGAGTTGTGAATTGCTCTATTAATATTAGCTTTGTAGGTTTACTAATTCGGCATTACTTAGGGATTCCTCCTTTCAGTATAACTCTACTTCTGGCTGGGAGGTTCACAGTTACTGGTTTCTTTTTAATATATTTTTCACAGTTACTGATGTTTACTCACTTGATCTATAGATAGGTGGAAAAAGGAAACAGACTGGAAAATAATGTTGAACTTATATGGTACATCTATCAACTATATCTGAAAGGACAGTCCTCAAGATTAGTAGTTTGAGTCCAAAAAAAAAAAGTCCTAGTCGTTAGAGTAGACAATGAATGTCCTTTACTTATCAACTCCACCTTCTCAATATTTTGTCATTTTTCCTCTTCAATACATACCCATTACATTATATTTCATCTATACTTTTTTTAACTGGCATACCCACATAGTTTTTATTTATTTGGACCTTTTGGATTCATTAATTTACATGATGCGTGAATAAATTCCATTTTTATCATTCTAATAATAGATTTTTTATTGATTATCATTTCATTGCTCGTAAGTCTTTTCCTTACTTTTTTTCTCTAGCATGTGTATAACAGACGTTAAGTATGGATATTTTATATTAATCCAGCTTATTTGCACTTTCTTAGTAGTTCCAATCATAAGTCTTTTCATTACTGTTATTGCGTTGTGTGTGGATAACAAATAAAGTTGTGATATTTTATCTTAATCCAACCGATTTGCACTTTTTTAATAGTTTTGCTATCCTCCTTTACTTCGTGTGCCTATTAGTATACATATTACGCATATGAAAAGGAAATACTACAAGAAATTGAGTTTAACGTATTCATGTGCACAACTAGGGAGATACATTGGGTTGATATGTACCTCCATAATGTCATTTTCTATTGGTTTTTTTGCTTTTCTTATTTCATGTTCCCAATTTTTTTAAGCTTAGTCGTTAAGCTCAAAAGAATAGGTAGTAAAGAAACCCTCACTAAGAATGCGTACTTATCCTTATGTCCACATCAGTACGTATTATGAAGGTTTTAAGCATATAAATGTAATAGTTTATATAAAGAAACAATGCATCAACTTTTTCAGTTATTAAATGTTGTAAGGTTCTTAAAGAGCGAGTATCCTGACTTTGTTCCCCTGCTGTTAAAACTCTTTTCTCTCACCTTTGATGTTAACAGTGTCAGAATGTTTGAATCTATAGTGATGACATATAAACTTCTACTTTCTGAATTGTGTTTTTATATTTGTGAATACTATACTCATGAAGCATAAGAAAGAAATCAACAAAATGAATATTTTCAACTTAATCTCCTGCGTATTAACAACATCGACAAGAAAACAAATTGCCATCCTCTGTTTGATGAAGTAGATTATGAAAAATATTGAGTATTTTGTTTCTCAAAAAGTTTTACTGTAAAATGAATTGAGCTCTTGCTTGAAGAAAGAACTTGAAGCATAAATAATATAACCAATTCTTTCCTAGAAACACGGGGAACACTTTAACTCCGTTCGCTTGGTAGAAAATATTTTTCAGAAAAACATTTTTTGGGTTTTCTGGTGGGGGCGGAAAACATTTTCTCCCGGAAAACATTTTCCCCTCAATGAGGGAAAACATGACCAAATTGGCGGAAAATGATTTCCGCTTCTCAAAAAGTGGAAATCATTTTTCGTCAAACTCCTTCCCTCCTCTGGTTGCCGCCGCAGGCCGCCGGCGACTACCCGTTGCTGGTCGCCGGCAGCCACCGGTCGTCGCGACCGGTTGCCGTTGCCGGCCCCCGCCGTCGGTCATCGCTGCCCGCCGTCGCCACCGGCTGCTGCCCATTGCTGCCGCTGGTCGCTGGCCACCACCGCCCGCCGGTCGCCGGCCCTTGCTGTCGATCGTTGGCTGCCAGCCAAAAATATTTTCCGAAACTTTTTCATATTGGTCGCCGAACACCGGAAAATTATGTTTCGGGAAAACATTTTCCCAAAAACACAATATTTTCCGCCAAACGAACGGAGTCTTCATCTCAATACAATATTTCTTTTATTTTCTTTATCATTATCTTTTACTATTTTGTTTCCTTGAACAAAAATACTTTTAACATCTTATGATTTTTAGGAAATACATTGAGACCAACATCATCTTTTTCACTTTAGTTTAGTCATAGTAAACAGGCCGTTGTATAAATTGACGTGCAAAGCTTTCAAATTCAACTGTAAAAACTTGTCATAATTATGTTCAAGAATTGTTCGTTATTGTGCTATGCTAACCTATGAACAATTATCAATGAAGTGCACTAATTGAATATACCTTTTGCAGCGTGGTGCAGTCATATTTCTAGTTGAAAGATGATTGTTGTGTCTTTATTTACCCTATGGAGATATTCTTGGCCATTTTGAGACTTTACTATTTGACATAGTAGAAAAGCCCCCCTCTCTCTCTCTCACGCCGTGCATGCACCCGTGCTTGCAGACACTATATATGAGTTCATGAATGGTGGTAACCTGGGAAAATCATTGTATTACCCTTGAACTGTAGGGATACCTTGATGCTCCTTGATGGGATACCTTGATGGGAATGGCAAAGCACTATAAAACTGGTGAGAGTCTCCCCTAAAGCTTCATGTCGATTGCTCTTCAACTCTACTTTTTAAGTAGACACCAAAAACCTTGGACAAGTTATTTTTTACTAATGCAAAATTGTTTTGCTTTGTTCTTTTGTACAATGTACATACATTGTTGAAGTTTTAGGCATGAATTGTTCGTTTTGTTTTTCCTTTTTCCTATGACTATTTTTCTTTACAAGAAAAAATATCGTATAATTTGGTGTACGAGAAACTTCTTTCAAAGCTTAGTTTTTGCTATTATTTACTTGAGCTGTCTGGTATTTAGCTAGGAACGTTCTTTATTTATTAACTATAATAAGTGAATTTTCTCTAGGTGGTGCTAAAGGATGTATATATGAGTTGAAAAGTAGATAAAATAAGTTCATGAGAGCCTATCGACACCCAGCATATTATACCAGCCGTAAAATGTTGTCATCTAATTCTTCCCTTTCCGATCTATCTTCCTGTCTTTTTCCTTTTGCATCTGTCACTTGGTTTGATGCCTATGGTTTTTAGGCATGACAAACCCCGGACCAAAGCAATTGTAGAATTGGTCTAGATCTGTTTTTCAGCTTTTTGTCTGGTTAATAATTAACTGAAGATGACTCACCATTTCCAGCTTCTTCTTCGACACCTTTTGAAGTTGAGACTATTTTAAATAGCTTCTGAAGAGAAGAAAGCTATTCTAGTTTGCATTGCCCTGTCTGCTAGGGAATTATCTCACGTGTACTTTGTCCTCGTGGTGTTGCATTTATCAAGAGTTGAATGTTGCACCTCTTATTTATTGAGGTTCCACCATCTATCCTGTTTGTGGCTATCCAAGCACAATTTTGAAATGACAACATAAAAGAAGAGGACTACATAACGTCATCAGCTCATGGCGGTATGGCAGTGAGGGAATAAGAAGTTTACTTTTTTGTTTAACCTTAGTGCAATCATGGTTTTTACCTTCATGTTTACTGTAAATACTTTGAAATGATGCAGATCAAATTAATTTTTCTAGAGAAGATCATTGCTCGTTAATAGAACGAACAGTAAAGTAAAATCAAATTATTGGGAAATCGGAAATTGTATATGCTGAAAAGTTGCTCTCACTTTAGGAATCATACTGATGTACATTTTGGTTTAACTTTGTTATTACTTGCTTTGTTGTTTGTGGAACTTTTCAAATAAGATGCGGAAGTGTAGATTTACAGCTTCATGCAAAATATGTTCCTGGTGGGTTAGAATCCGTACATGATGTGGATCGAAGGGTTTGTGAAAAAACCAAGGTGATCCCTACACTTCCTGTGGATCGATTCTTTTGTAGTTTCCGCCATATATTAGGTTTGTTTTCCTGATCGTCAACATGGTTCTTCAAGAGTATGTGTACCTTATTGTATCATCTTAATCTTACATGGGTATGCATTTATTTTTTCACTTGCATTCAGGTTTTTATGCAACTGGTTTTTACTGTTACAAGATATATGATATTCTTTTCTGTTTATTATGCCAGATTTTTTTTTTCAGGTTTTATTTATTCAGCTTCTAATAAATGATGAAATAATTTCTCTGCGTATAATAGGCCTCTTTTCCTTATAGTGGCTATCAGTTCTGAGTACTGGTTTATTCATATTCGTGCTTGATTGATTTATTTCCATGTAGTGTGGTTCTAATCGTGAATGTTTTGGTTTTTTAGTGGGGAAAGTTGCTATCTGTAGATGCTTTCTCTGCATTTCAGAATGCCGATTTAAATGATAGCAAGGTATGTCCGAGAAGTTGTGGATATATTTGAAATAAAAATTATGCTTGCTAAAAAGGTACCTTGGTCTTTGTGTTTGCCATTCATGTTTGGTTTACTCGTGTGTAAGGCATTGCTTATAATAAACATTCAATGTTGCTTTATCTTCCCCCTCTGGACTAGTGGTTAGTAATCCAGTGAACGTCCGAGCAAAGAGGGGAAGCTTGGTCAAAACTGATACCTTTATGCTTAACCACTTATGTCCATCGCTCTCTAATGACTGTACATCAGGCAGGCCCCAGATCTGTGGGATTGCGTGCTTGCACTCTTCTCACTTCTGCAGCACAACAATGCCTCATGATTCTTTCCATGAATGGATAGGGCCCAAATCCCGCTTCGATACCTTTTGAGCCTCAATGCATGGCTTATTTTCATATTTCAACTCTAGTGGCAACCAATGAGATTTCTTTTTTATCCAAAAACATGGCTGTTGCTTCAAAATTTTGGAAAAAATTATTATTATCCATGAGATCAAACAAGGAAGAAGTGAGCAATTGATGAGGAAGCTTGTTAGATGCTTTATATCTACATGTTTTGAGTTTGGGGTCGCTATTGCACCAACAATATCTTAAATATAGTTTCTCTGTTATTAGTGTCTTGCTTTTTCTCCAATTAAATTCACGGGCCCCACGGGCTTTCGGATAACACGAGAGCAAAAGCAAGATGCTAATAACAGAGAAACTACATTTGAGATATTATTGGTGTAATAGCGACCTCAAATTCAAAACACGTAGATATAAAGCATCGAATGAGCTTCCTCGTCAATTGCTCACTTCTTCCTTGTTTGATCTCATGGAGAACAATAATTTTTTTCAAAACTTTGGAGCGACACAGTCATGCTTTCGAATAAAAAAGAAATCTCATTGGTTGCCACTTGGAGCTGAAGTATGGAAATAAGCCATGCATTGAGGCTCAAAGGGTATATCAATGCAAGATTTAGGCCCTATCCATTCAGGGAAAGAATCATGAGGCATTGTTGTGCTACAGAAGTGAGAAGAGTGCAATCATGTAATCTCACAGGTCTGCGGCCTGCCTGATGTATAGTCATTAGAGAGCGATGGACATAAGTAGTTAAGCACAGACGTATCAGTTTTGACCAGGCTTTCCCTCTTTGCTTGGACGTTCACCGGATTACTCACCACTAGTCCAAAGGGGAAGATAAAGCAACATTGAATGTTTATTACAAGCAATGCCTTGCACACGAGTAAACCAAACATGAATGACAAACACAAGGACCAAGGTGCCTTTTTAGCAGGCATAATTTTTATTTCAAATATGTCAACAACTTCTCAGACATACCTTGCTGTAATTTAAACCGGCATTATGAAATGCGGAGAAAGCACCTGCAGATAGCATCTTTCCCCACTGAAAACCAAAATATTCACGATTAGAACCACACTTAATGGAAATAAATCAATCAAGCACAAATATGGATAAACCAGTACTTAGAACCGACAGCCACTACAAGGAAAAGGGGCCTATTATATTTAGAAAAACTGTTTCATCATTTATTAGAAGCTGGATAAATAGGACCTGAAAAAAAAATTTGGCATAATAAATAGAAAAGAATATCCTATTTCTCGTAACAGTAAAAACCAGCTGCATATGGACCTGAACGTAAGTGAAAAAAAAATAGATTCACACCCATGTAAGATTAAAATGATCCAATAAGGTACACATACTCTCAAAGAACCATTTTGATGGTCAGGAAAACAAACCTGAAAATATATGGCAGAAACTACAAATGAATCGATCCTCAAGAAGTGGAGCGATCACCTTGGTTTTTTCATAAACCCTTCGATCCACATCATGTACAGATTCTGACCCACCAGGAATATATTTTGCATGAAGCTGTAGATCTACACTTTGGCATCTTATGTGAGAAGTTTCGCAGACAATAATAAAGCAAGTAATAACAAAGTTATATCAAAATGTACATTAGTATGATTCATGAAGTAAAAGAAACTTTTTAGCATCTACAATTTCCGATTTCCCAATAATCTGGTTTTATTGTGCTAATGTTCATTCTATTAATGAGCAATGATCTTCTCCAGAAAAATTAATTTGATCTGCATCATTTCAAAGTATTTACAGTAAACTAAAAGGTAGAAACCATGTTTGCGTTAAGGTTAAACGGACAAGTAAAACTTCTTGTTCCCTCACTGCCATATCGACATGAGCTGATGACATATGTAGTCCTCTCCTTTTGTGTTGTCATTTCAAAATTGTGTGATAGAACCTCAACAAACAAGAGGTGCATCATTCATCTCTTGATAAATGCAACATCACGAGGACAAAGTACACGTGAGATAATTTCCCAGCAAACAGGGCAATGCATATTAGAATAGCTTTCTTCTCTTCAAAAGCTATTTAAAACAGTCCCAACTTCAAAAAGTGTCACAAAGGTAAGAAGCTGGAAATGGTGAATCATCTTTAATCGATTCTTAACCAGACAACTAGCTGAAGAATTGGGCTAGACCAATTCTATAATTGCTTTGGTCAGGGGTTTGTCATGCCTAAAAACCATAGGCATCAAACCAAGTGACAAATGCAAAAGGGAAAAGACAGAAAGATAGACTGGAAATGGAAGAATTAGATGACAACATTTTACGGTTGGTATAATAACCTAAGTGTTGATAGGCTTTCATGAACTTATTTTATCTACTTTTCAGCTCATATGTATGTCTTTCAGCACCACACAGAGAAAATTCACTTATTATAGTTAATGAATAAAAAATGTTCCTAGCTAATAACCAGACAGCTCAAGTAAACAATAGCAAAAACTAGAAAGTTTTGGAAGAAATTTCTTGTATACCAAATTATATAATATTTTTTTCTTGTAGAGAAAAATAGTCACAGGAAAAACAAAACGAACAGTTCATGTCTAAAACTTAAGCAGTGTATGTACATTGTACAAAAGAACATAGCAAAACAATTTTGCGTTAGTAAAAAATAACCTATCCAAGGTTTTTTGGTGCCTGCTTAAAAAGTAGAGTCGAGTAGCAATCGACATGAAACTTCAGGGAGATTCTCACTAGTTTTCTAGTGCTTTGCCATTCCCATCGAGGAGCATCAAGGTATCCCTGCAGTTCAAGGGTAATATAATGATTTTCCTAGGTTACCACCATTCATGAACTCATATATAGTGTTTGCATGCACGACGTGAGAGATAGAGGGCTTTTCTACTATGTCAAATAGTAAAGTCTCAAAATGGCCAAGAATATCTCTACAGGGTA
Source organism: Syzygium grande (assembly GCA_024733475.1). Classification (NCBI taxonomy): domain Eukaryota; kingdom Viridiplantae; phylum Streptophyta; class Magnoliopsida; order Myrtales; family Myrtaceae; genus Syzygium; species Syzygium grande. Next base: position 16,228,431 of record JAMXDD010000002.1, on the reverse strand, counting down.
AATAAAGACACAGCAACCATCTTTCAACTAGAAATATGATTGCGCCTACTGCAGAAGGTATATTCAATTAGTGCACTTTACTGATAATTGTTCTGCCTAACTGTTCATGTTTTTCTCATTCTCAAAGAATCAATGGAGTTCACTTGTTAGTCTAACAGTAGTTTCTGCAGTGGGTGATGTTAAGTTTGGTTGCGTTTATGACTTGATTGTCAGAACTTGTACTCCATGAGTTGGACTTTAGTCCAATTCCTATCCCTGACTTTGTTGCTATGACAGGAAAGGAAATTGGAGGAAGAGGATGAAGCGCTTGCTACAACAATAGTATTCCATGTTAGTAATAAATTGCCCCTCTTTATTTGATTTCACTTCTTTTTTTTATTCATTTTATTTATACTGATTGATTCGTTGAAACTTGCTTGTAGGCATCCAAAGATTATGTCCGTAGGATCGAAGATGAAGATTCAGAGGATGAGGAAGATCTGACTCAATCTACTGCTTGTAATGACGAATTATTGAAAAATCTTAAGGTCAGTAATGCTATAATTGTCAGCATATTCGCTTCCCTGTCGGCCACCTTTACGCGTGTGAATCTCCTGAGAACAGTCTTGAATGTGTTGGGCATAAGTTCTAGCTAAACTGGTCATTTGCTTAATAAGGGGCTCATGTTTCAGTTTATAAAATATATATGGTACTCTAATCTACATTTAATCCATTGGTATATCTAAAAGTTTGAGTTCGTTTGAAGATACTCCATTGCAAATGCTCTGTTTTTGTGATCATCAAATCCTGATTCACTTTGGATTAAGTTTACAATTGTCTAGCTTTACTTGCATTAGATGTATATGCATTGACATGTGATCTGTATAGCATGTTTTCCTTTGCTCAATACATGTCATCTTATGTGCTTAATCTGTGTTACGTGTATTGTCAGACATTTACATGTTGAAGAATCAGCAACTTGAAGAGTGAGGAGTTACAAAAATTACTAGAGAATTTTCAGGACCTAATCATGGGTCACCAAGAGATGTTCTTAAAGTTGTTAGATCATAGTCCGTGAATCACCTGTCATCAAGCAGAAAACAAGTCTGTTAATTGCCAGTACATGCATGTATTTCTAACTCTTGATGGAAATATATGCCAAACTACTCAGAAAGAGCGTGATTTACTGGTTTGCTGATTATGTATGCACTGTCGATAAAATGGACAGTATCTCGATTGGATAATTAGGAAAGGTGACGTGCTTTGTGGTTTAGATTGTCTTCCATGTGGTTTCTTGATTCTTCTCCAAATAATTACTAGTGTTCTTTAAAAATGCCCCTCTGCTTAAGAATACGTATTACCAAGTATAAACCAAAATCGATGTCTACAGCTTCGGGATTTTGTTGCTTGAATTGTTCACAAGGAGGAGATCCACTGAGAGCATGTATATGGATAACTTTAAACCTCCATGCTTTCATCAAAACGGCTGTTCCAGATAGGCTCCTGCAGGTCATAGATCCCTCGCTAAATTCGAACGAAGAGAGGGAGTTGGAGGACAACGGCAGCATATAGACAGAGACGACATAAGCACATGCTTGGCTACGATCCTTCGGATCGGAGTCATCCCTTCAGCTGCATCGGATGGACTTCTGAGACGTTATCACTGACCTGCAAGAGGCCAATACTTTCCAGCTTGGACGAGAGATAGTACCTAGTAACAGAGTGAGTGAGAGAGCATGGTATGGTAGTCTAGCCCTCTTTGTTGTAACATATCTGGAGGCTGAGATAACAAATGTCAATCAATGTGATTATATAATTGTGGAAAAAGTTGTCTTTCTCTCTTTTCTATTATTTCTTAAGTTACAAAGAAGATACAAAGAAGTATATATATAGGCTTTTAACCTTAAGCCTAGCACAATTACAGAAATAACCCAACTTGTTAACACTATAATAAATCATAAACTCAACACTCCCCCTCAAGTTCTATCTCTTCGGCTCCTCTAGCTTGTGCCACCTTCTCCAGTTCACGCAATGTGCTCTTGCTCGTGCGAGCTCTCCTCGCCTCCAGTTGGTGTGACTAAGCTACTCTAGCTCATGTGAGCTCTCTTTCTCGCCTCCAGCTTGTGCGACTAAGCTGCCTCCCTCTCCTGCTCACTGTGTTCTTGAGGATGATCGTGGTCCTCGACTTCATGTGGGACCTGGCCTTTGTGGTGGTCATAGTGGTCATGCTCTTGTCCGCTTTCAAGGAGAGGCCGTCTACTCCTTTAAGGCTGTGGCTCTACGGGTACGCTTTGCAATGTCCGTTCCACTTGGGGTTCGTGTGCGCCGAGTACCGGCAGAGGGATGGGGACCATGAGCTCGTGGGTGTGAGCAGACTGTCGCAGTTGCCGAGTCGCAGTAGGTGAGGCCTGTTGGAGGATGAAGCCAAATATTGTTATCAAGGACTTTTTTGTCTTTTCTAATAATTTTGCTTTTAGGTTAAAAGTTACGCTTTATATATCAGCTATTAACAGAAGTTAGCCGTCAAGCGCTGAGAAGAAAAGAGAAGAATAAAAAGTGGGTTTTTTTTTCTTTGTGAGTGTTCTTAATCTTTTTGCGCTCTGATCTTGAGAGAAGATCATAATTGTATTCCTACTTTCTTCAAAGTCTAGTGCATTTGCAGAGTGCCTCTGCGCAGAGATGTAGCCCAGGTTTGGGTGAACTTCGATAACAAATTCTCTGGTGTGTTCTTTTGATTTTTTTCTTTTACTATTATATTCTGTTAGTGAGGATTGTTTGCTTGGATTATTTTTCTGGAATCGGTGCTCGATTCCCAACAACTGATATAAGAGCTTGGTTGGTTAATCGAGAATATCGAGGGGTTTTTTAGTGACTTTTGATTGAAAGCAAACGGTATGGTAGAAGATAAAATCAGGATCGATAGGTTCGACGGTCAGGATTTCGGATGGTGGAAACTCCACATTGAGGATTATCTATTTCAGAAAGATCTCTATGCACCACTTGAGGGTTGGAAACCTGAAATAGCGGAAGTGGATATGACAACAGAATTAGGATGGAAAATTCTTGATTGAAAGGCATTAGGTGCGATTCATCTAGGGTTGACGAAAAAGACGGTACCACATTGTGAAAGCAAAAATTGCAAAAGAAGCCATGGATATTCTTACGAATATATATGAGAAGCCATTCACATCAAATCAGGTATTTTTGCTGAAGAAGTTGGTTAATATGAAGTTATCTGATAGAGGTTCCGTAGCAGAGCATATTAATAGTTTCACGCAAGTCACAGGTCAGTTGGAATCCGCAGGCATAAATCTGGATATGAAGCTTCAAGCTTTATTATTTTTATGTTCTCTTCCAGAAAGCTACAACACTGCAGTGCAGGGAATTTCAAGCACCATGAAGGATGATTTGACTCTAGAAGATTCTGTGAGTAGTATCATGGATGAAGAGATGCGAAGAAAAGTCTCAGGTGGAAATAATTTTTCGCTATCTACATCTTCCACGGCACTAGCAGTAGAGAATCGTGGGAGAAGTAAAAGCAGAGGAAAATTCAGCGGGCACGGTAGATCACAGTCAAGGGGAAAGAGAGGGGTCGCAAAAGATGAGTGTTGATTTTGTCACTAGATTGGACATCGGAGGTTTCAATGTGAGGCCTACAAAAAGAAGCAGCAGGATGACAATCAAGGAGCTAATGTGGTTAGTGATCAACCTTCGCTAGTGAACTTGTGTTTATTTGCAGGGTATGACTTGACGACAGATAAGTGGTTTATTGACTTTGGTGCTTCTTTCCATTGCACCTCGCAAAGAGACATTTGCTGATTATGCCAGTAGAGATTTTGGGCAAGTGGTTGTGGGAAACGGCCACATGTGTCCAATTGTTGGAAAAGGAACTGTGATTGTGAACATCTAAGGTGGATGACGTCTAGTTTTGTGTGAAACTAGACATATCCCAAAATTAAAGAAAAATCTAATCTCAACTAGTAAACTTGATCAACAAGGTTTGGTAACAAACTTTGGATGTGGAGAGTGGAAGATAATCTCAGGGACAAGAGTAGTAGCAAAGGAAAAACGTATGGGTACGCTTTACCTTCTCCAGGGAGACAATATTAGTGATATGGTTGCAACTACAGTGGCTATAGGTAATTTGTCTACTCTTTGGCATTATCGTTTGGGACATCTTGGTGAAAAGGTTGTAAAGCAGTTATACTCAAGGAAGTTACTTCCAGGTTTGCAGAAAGTTGAATTAGATTTTTGTGAGAGTTGCATTTATGGAAAACAAAAGGCAGTAAGTTTTCAGTTGAATGGGCAATAGAATAAAGGTAAAAAAATTAGAGTTGGTTCATACGAATGTGTGGGGATTGGCTCAGGAACTCTCTTATGGTGGTAAGAGATATTGTCACAGTCATTGATGATGCAACAAGGAAGACTTGGGTCTATTTTCTCAGAGAAAAATCAAAAGTATAGAGGATGTTCAAAATGTGGAAGGCCATGGTAGAAAAAGAGACTAGTTATCAGATTAAAGCTCTAAAATCTGATAATGGTGGTGAATACACGGGTAAGGAATTTGTAGAATACTTAAGCCGAGAAGGTATATACACGGGTTGAAGACTGTTCCTAGAACTCCTCAAGAGAATGGTGTAGCTGAGGGGATGAATAGAACCATTCTGGAACGTGTGAGATGCATGAGGCTACATGCGGGTCTTCCGCTACACTTATGGGCTGCTACAGTTGATGCAACTGTTTATTTGATTAATAGGAGTCCATCTAGTGCGCTTGATGGAGAAATACCGCAAGAGCAGTGGTAAGGTAAAAAGATTGATTATTCATATTTAAAAGTTTTTGGTTGTATTGCGTATGCTCTGATTGATAGGGAGGATAGGAAGAAGCCTGATGCTAAATCCCAAAAGTGCGTCTTTATCGGATATGGTGGCAATGAGTATGGCTATAGGCTTTGGGATTATGAAAATAACAAAGTCATCTGCAGTAAGAATGTGGTATACCATGAAGAAAAGATGTACAAGGATCATCAGATGGAGCATGAGAAGGCAGTAGAACCAGAATATGTTGAGCTGGACACAATATCTGTGAAAATAGTTCTAGCGAAAGAAAATGTACCTGAAGGGGAGGTTCAAGATGACCCTATTATCAGTGAACAGGGAGTTCAAGAGGAATGCGGTGATCCAGAACATACTAATAACCCTGAAGTACCTATCTTGAGGAGGTCTACACTCATTAGAAAGCCCAAGGTAATTTTTGATCCATTAGCTAATATTGTTTTGAATCATGTCTTATATACAGATTCGGGAGAACCGGAGACTTATGATGAGGCAAAGAAAGACACATTTCACATGCAGTGGGAGCGTGCTATGAAAGACAAGATGAGCTCATTACTGCAGAACAAAATTTGGGAGTTGACAGAGTTACCTACAGGTAAAAAGGCTTTGTTAAATAAATGGTTGTACAGGATAAAAAATGAAGTATATGGTAGTATCAGATACAAAGCAAGACTTGTGGTCAAGGGCTTTTCTCAGAAAGAAGGAATCGACTAATCCAAAATATTTTCACCAGTAGTAAAGATAACAACAATAAGAGTTTTGCTGAGTATAGTTACGATGGAGGATCTTCATCTCGAGCAATTGGATGTGAAAACGGCATTTTTGCATGGGGACCTAGATGAGAGTTATACATGGCGCAACCTAAAGGTTTTGAGGTCATAGGTAAAGAGCACATGGTATGTCGCTTGAAGAAAAGCTTGTAGGGCTTGAAGCAAGCTCCGTGGCAATGGTACTTAAAGTTTGATGGTTTCATTAGAGAAAAAGGTTTTACACACTGTGATGCTAAACATTGTGTTTATTTTCGCAAGTATAGTGATGGTGATATCATATATCTCTCTTTATATGTAGATGATATGCTAGTGGCTAGTTCCAATACGAAGAAAATTGTAGAAGTGAAGAAGATGTTGGCATCGCAGTTTGCTATGAAAGACTTGGGAGAGGCCAAGAATATCTTAGGCATGAAAATCATTAGAGACAGGAAAAATAAGAAATTATGGTTGTCGCAAGAAGACTATGTGAAGGTGTTAAAGAGATTTAACATGGATAAGGCAAAACCAGTTGCCACTCCTCTAGTGAGTCACTTCAAACTTTCTAAGGATATGTGTCCGAGTACTCAGGCTTTGAAAGATGAGATGGCGGCAATCCCATATGCATCAGCAGTGGGAAGTTTAATGTATGCCATGGTGAGCACGAGACCAGACATTACATAGGTAGTGGGAGTTGTGAGTCAATATTTGCAGAATCCGGGCAAAGAGCATTGGAATGCAGTAAAATGGATATTGAGATATCTAGCAGGTACATCAAATTACTCTCTTTGTTATGGAGGGACATCTCTAGAGTTGCAGGGTTATGTGGATGCAGATCATTCGGGTGATCGAGATAGTGGTAAAAGTACTACTGGATATGTCTTTACAGTTGCAGGTACAGCAGTGAGTTGGGTATCTCAACTACAGAAAGTAGTGGCTCTATCGACGACAGAAGCAGAGTACGTGGCGATCACGGAAGCCTCCAAGGAAATCATGTGGTTACAAGATTACATGGAGGAGCTACATTGAAAGTAGCCAGTGAGCACATTGTGGAGTGATAGTCGAAGTGCAGTACACTTAGCAAAGAATGTAGCTTATCACTCAAGAACTAAACATATTAAGAAGCGTTATCATTTCATCAGGTCAGCATTGAAAGATAATGAGTTAAAGTTACAGAAGATTGATGGCTTGAAGAATCCAGCTGATATGTTTACCAAGGTAGTAGACAGAGAGAAACTTATTCTCTGTACTACTACCATTGGTATTACTCCATGTTAATTGATGAGGAGTATCGCAGAGGCACAAGTTCAGGTTACTAGCTTTTGAAGTAGATGGATGCAAAGTTGCTTGGTGCATCAGGTGTATTTATCTTCAAGTGGGAGATTGTTGGAGGATGAAGCCAAATATTGTTATTAAGGGCTTTTTTGTCTTTTTTATTAATTTTGCTTTTAGGTTAAAAGCTACGCTTTATATATCAGCTATTGATAGAAGTTAGCAGTCAAGCGCTACGAAGAAAATAGAGAGAAAAGAAAAGAGAGAAGGAAAAAATTTGAGTTTTTTTTCTTTGTGAGTGTTCTCAGTCTCTTTGTGCTCCGATCTTGAGAGAAGATCATAACTGTATTCTTACTTTCTTCGAAGTCTAGTGGATTCACAGAGTGCCTCTGCGTGGAGATGTAGCCCAGGTTTGGGTGAACTTCGATAACAAATTCTCTTGTGTGTTCTTTTGATTCTATTCTTTTATTATTATATTCTGCTAGTGAGGATCGTTTGCTTGGGTTATTTTTCTGGAATCGGTGCTCGATTCTCAACAAGGCCTCGATTTGTGTCTTCTGAGACGTTTAGTTGTTATTGTGGTGTCATTTTGAATCGATCAGTGAGTTTTTTATGAGGTGATCGATCTATGTTGGTGATAGTAGTAGTTGGCTAATGGACGTGTGATCATTATACATTAGTTCTTTATTTGTAAGTGGTGTTGAAGACAGATTCTTGTTGGGGGTTTTCCGATTAGTCAAATTTGTGCATATGTCTACGGATTCAGCAAGTTCTCTGTCTAATGTTTCAGGGGTGATCCCCCCTAATGCTTGGTACCTATCAGAGTGGTACTCATGGTATGACAAACTTACACACTACCTGATTAAGTCGGATGGTACCAATTATCTTACTTGATCAATGGCTCTTTCTACTTTTATTTATGCTAATCGTCAGTCTAGATGGTTTGAAGAGGAACCACCTGCAAATCCAGCTAGTCAAGAAGAATGGAAGGTCACCGATGCTGCATTGCGTACTCTTTTATGGGGAAGTATGGCTGAATCTGTCCATCTTTTCATGGATTGTACGACAACCCGTGAGGTATGGACAAAATGTGCTTTACTCTTTTCTGGACAGAATAATATGAGTTGAGTTTGTGATGTGGGAAGCTTTATTTGAAGCTAAAATTGGTGATGTCGGGTTGGGAGAGTATTATGCTCGTTTTTCATCTTTGTATCAACGTCTCAAATCCTACCTTCCACTGGCTACCACGGTTACTCAAATGCAGCAACGAGAAGCAAATATGGTGGTCGTCCTCTTCCTTCGAGGTCTTGGTCCAGGTCACGGTGCCCTTCGACAATGGATTACTTCTTTGGACTCTCTACCTTCCATAGAAGAAGTGTACTCTCGGGTTGCTCGTTATACTCCAAGTCCCCAAACTTTAGTTATATCAAACAGTAGTGCTATGGTGGCTCGTGGTGGTCAAGGAGCTCGATGTCGTGGTGTTCAGGGCCGAGGTGCCCCTCGTGGTGGTGGTAGTAGCGGTTCTAGAGGAGCTAATGGGGGTCATTTTTGTACTCATTGTCAGCTTACATGACATATTGCTAATTATTGCTATGACCTCCATCCTGAGCTATGGGGTCTACATGTTTCAGCTCCTTCATCTATACCTCTGTCTGGACAGAATATGGTACATTTGGCTCGTGCAGAATATGATGAGCTGATTAGGGCACGACAGCTTGGTGTTCCTTCGGGTTTAGTTGCTACCTTGGCATAGCATAATGATCCTACTTGTCTCTTATCCACTACAGCGACCCCTTGTCCTTGGGTTATTGATTCGGGTGCCACTCATCATATGATTGATGATCAACATCTTCTTATCTCAACCTCATCAGCTTCGTCCACTTCAGTCACTCTGGCAAATAGTTCTCAGTCCAAAGTGACAGGTTTAGGTTGTGTATCATTGAGTTCTTTAGTGTCATTACCATTTGTTTACCATAGTCCAAACTTTCCTCATAATCTACTATCTATCAATTCTCATACCCGTGAACTTGACTGTGATATTATCTTTTCTTCTTCATGTGTTTTTTAGGATCGGAAGACTGGACGTCGAATAGGTGGTGGGCGTGAGGCTAGTGGATTGTACTTTTTGGATCTCGGGATTTTTACTGTTGCCACTACTGTTCAAAAGAAGGCTGTAGATGACTCCTATCGATTACATTATCGCCTTAGTCACCCTTTAGCATATGTACTCCGACTTTTTCCTTTTATGTCTAGTTTTAGTCTTCAGTTTGATTGTGAAACATGTCAGATGGGGAAATATCATCGTGTCTTTTCCCTCTCGTGTTTTAAGTTGTGCGTCTCAGCCATTCGAGCTAGTCCACTCCACTCTGATGTTTGGAGTCCTAGTTGGGAGTCTTCTTTTGGTTTCCGCTATTTTGTAAACTTTATTGATGATTGTACTCATACAACTTAGTTATATTTAATCAAAGATTGTACCGAAGTGTTTTCTTCTTTTTTCCATTTTTATAATGAAGTTCGTACTCAATATGGCTATCCTGTTAAATGCTTGTGCACTGACAATACTCGTGAATATTTTTCTTCTTCTACCTTTATTCCATTTCTTGCGTCGCATGGTATTTTACATCAAAGTTCTTATGCTCACACTCTGCAACAAAATGGGGTTGCTGAATGAAAGAATCGTCATTTGTTGGATGTTGCTCGTTATCTATATCTCCATACCCATATGCCTAAGTCATTTTGGAGCTATGCTCTTCTTGCAACATGTCATCTTATTAATTGTTTTCCATCCTTTGTGTTGAAGGGAGCTATCCCTTATGCTCTTCTTCATCTCGATCGTCCTTTGTGGTCTATTTGTCTTCATATTTTTGGGTGTGTCTATTTCGTTCATTCTTTGTCTCCAGGATCAGATAAATTATCATCTCTTGCTAAAAAATGTATATTTGTCGGTTACTCTTGTACTCAAAAGGGATATGTCTGTTATAGTCCTACTAGCCGTCGGGAGTATGTTTCCACTGATGTAACTTTCTTCGAGGATCAGGCATATTTTGGCAATGTTTCTCCTTAGGCGTCATTAACAATGGATCTTCTGCCACCTTCCGGACCTTATAAATTGTTGCCTCGTACTTCGACTGCTTCTCAGCCGGAACCATCGCTTGTTCCTTCTACCGATGCTTCGCCTAATTTAGGATACCTAGACCAACTCCACTTTAAGTCTATAGACGTGGTCTTTGCCCTATTTGGGGTCTTGCCTCTCCACCAGCAAATGTCCCACCACTACCTCCGGCACTGGCTTCTGATCCTCTTCCACCAACTCCTGCCGATTCTTCTATTGCTTACCGTACTCGGTCTCAGTATCCTCTTTCTCATTATGTATTTTATCATAATTTAACCCTCATATGTCTCTCTTTGTGTCATCTCTTGCATCTATATCTGTGCCCGGTAGTGTGTAGGAGGCTTTGGCCCATCCAGGTTGGGCTAGTGCTATGGAGGAGGAGTTGGCTACATTGCATTATAATAAGACCTGAGAGTTGGTCTCTTTGCCTCCTGACAAACAATTGGTGGGTTGTCGCTGGGTTTTTGTTGTCAAACACTGTCCTGATGGTTCAATTGAGCGTTTGAAGGCGCGTCTTGTTACGAAAGGTTATACTCAAACTTATGGTATCGACTATGATGAGACCTTTTCTTCGGTGGCCAAAATTTCTTCCGTTTGTATCATTATTTCTTTGGCTGCCCAGTTTAAGTGGACTCTTTATCAGCTTGATGTCAAAAATGCATTCCTTCATGGTGATATTCACGAGGAGGTTTATTTGGAGCAACTACCCAGGTTTGTTGCTCAAGGGGGAGAAGGTTTGCTGGCTATGAAAAGCCCTTTATGGACTTAAGCAATCTCCTTGTGCTTGGTTTGGCCGCTTTAGTGATGCGGTTATTACTTTTGGCATGCATCGGTGTAGTGTGGATCACTCCGTGTTTAATATGTCATCTTCAAAGGGGTGTGTTATTCTTCTTGTTTACGTTGATGATATTATTATTACTGGGAATGACGTGGAAGGTATACAGTGCCTCAAGCAGTTTCTACAGAAAGAGTTTAATACTAAAGACTTAGGTCGTCTTCGATATTTCCTTGGCATAGAGGTTGCCTATACTAATGACAGTATCACTCTATCTCAACGAAGTTTACTCTTGACATTCTTAAGGAGGTAGGCTTGCATGACGCTAGGCCTAGTGACACACCTAGGGACCTCGAGGTGAGGCTTGATAATGAACATGGAGAGCTTCTTCATGATCCCGAGAAGTATCGTCAGTTAATAGGTAAGTTAAATTATCTCACTATTACTTGTTTAGATATTTCCTTTGTTGTTAGTGTGATGAGTCAATTCATGAGCTCTCCCCATACTACTTACTAGCAAGCCATTCTACACATTGTTCGCTATTTGAAGGGAGCTTTGGGTCAAGGACTTGTGTTTCATAATTGGGGTCATCTTCATATAACTGGTTATTTTGACCCTAAATCTTTGGAGGTGACAGCATGCTTTGATACCATGTGGAAAAAGTTGTCTCTCTCTTCTATTATTTGTTAGGGTTAATACCACCAAAAACTCCAAACTGATACTCGTGTGACAATTTTATTCTGAACTTTTTTTTACCACAAAAATTCCTAAACTGATATATCTGTGATAATTTTATTCTGAACTTTTTTTATCACCAAAAATCTCAAACTGGTACACCTGTAACAAATTTATTCGAACTGATCACCAAAAATCATAAACTGGTACACCTATGATAATTTTACCCCGAACTAATTTCTTAATATTATTTTTTATTTTTCGAATTTTTTTATTCTTTCTTTTCTTTTCTTTTTCTTCATCTTCAACCTCTAGCCAGTCGTCGACCTTGCCGGTGCGGGTGAGGGCCGCCCTCGCTAGATTGGGCAAGGGCAACCCTTGCCTAAGTCGGGCAAGGGTTGCCCTCGCCGGTGTCGAGCTAGGGTCGCCGTCGCTAGATCAAGCGAGTGCGGCCCTTGCGAGATCCGGCGAGGGTCACCCTCGCCCGATGCCAACGAGGGTGACCCTCGCTAGCATCGAGCAAGGGCTGCCCTCACCCGGTCTAGCGAGAACGGCCCTCGCCCACGCTGGTGAGGTCGAGCCTCACCAACGGTCGGCGGGGCAAACTTTGTAGGCTTCCGCCTTTGGTTGGTCGCCGGTCCGATAGCCGGCCAGAGGTTGAAGATGAAAAAAAAAGAAAAGAAAAGAAAAAATAAAAAAATTCAAAAAAAAAAATAATATTAAAAAATTAGTTCGGGATAAAATTGTCACAGGTGTAGCAGTTTGGGATTTTTGGTGGTCAGTTCATGGTAAATTTATCACAAGTATATCAGTTTGGGGTTTTTGATAGTCAGTTCGGGGTAAATTTATCACAGATGTACCGGTTTGGAGGTTTTTTATGGTAAAAAAAAAGTTCGGGGTAAAATTGTCACACGCGTACCAGTTTGGAGTTTTTTGTGGTATTTACCCTATTTGTTAAGTTACAAAGAAGATACAAAGAAGTATATATACCTTAAGCCTAGCACAATTACTAAAATTACCCAACTTGTTAACACTATAATAAATAATAAACCTAACAATAATTAATGTGTTGTTAAATCATTTCTGTGCACACAAATCTATAGATCAATTACTAAATTTACAAAAAGAGTAGATACGATCCTACATGATTTTGTCTTATTTTCTTAAGGAATAGATCAAACATATAAGAGAAAAAAAAATACAAATAAGATTCTCAACAGGTGAATTTAGATGCATTGACCATTATATCAAAGTACATCTAAGCTAATAGCATGACATTATGTGCATACTAAGACTGCGATTCTATCAAGCATGAGATTGTGCACTGAGGATTGAGGAAATATTAAAACATGCAGTTTGTAATTTTCATAATTCATTCATCCCAAACCAGTTGCTCCTGTTGACCGCCAAGATATCATAGTCCTATTGTCATTTTCTCGAGACTATTTGGATGAAAACTACATGCATTCTTTTCAACATGCTACATACTCTGACGTCTCGATTTACCTTCTTCAGTCAGCAATAATCTGAACTTCCAGATACCGAACAATAGATATCTCGAAGTGGATTAAAGTGGCACCTTAAAAAACAATAAAACAAAATTTCATGACTGATATTAGAACTCTCAAACAAATTGAGCATTGCCATAGGGGTTTAGATTTGGTTTTTGTACCAAAGATGTACGTGCATAAAGTTAGTCACTCATCCTAGCAAAACAGAACAAAAAGCATGAGCACTTTAAAACCCAAAAGACTAACAAGAGTAGCCAATTGTCCTCATTTTCAAACCATTGGTGACACCGAGCAAGGCTAATGCAGCACAGAGATGATGGATCATTTCGGGCCCTTCTCCATTTACAAGATCTCCGAACATTCTGATCCCAGAGTTCTTTTGCTTTCCACCTCCATAGCCATCGTCCAGATGTTATCAATATTCCCAGGTAACCCCCACAGAACCAGCATAACCTGCACGAGACACCTCAAGAATGCCTCCGAAGTGCTTATACATCGAATCGCATCTTCCTGCAAGCCTCCCATTCATTCAACAACACCGGGCAAGAGCAGCGGCTGCTGCATCTATGCTATTTAATAGGATTGACAGATAATTTCTGGGTTGCGGAGATCTATGTTTTATTCTTCTGTTCTGTCAAATTAATTGACAACAGTTTAACTGTTCATGTTTTTCTCTGATGGGTTTTGTAAAAATTGGGCCACCCATGTTGGGCTAACTCAACCCATTAATCTTGAAAGAGCCCATGAGAGAGAAGTAACCGCCGAAGCAGTTATTTGTGAGGCAGTTATTTGCGGTGCAGAAATGTTATGTAACATTTTGAATTTTCAACCCTTTCCCGAAATTTATGAAATGAATATTTTGGCCAATGCACTTATAGTGAGATCTCACCCGGAACCGCGCATTCTCGGGATGCTAACTATAGGGGTAAGGCTATTACGGGATTTGAGTTCGCACGACCAAAGAACTCGACTTTGGTTCGACCTTCGACCATAAGAATTGTCGAGGGAATATTTTGAGCCAACAGAGACCGGTCTATTTGATTGATCGTGTCCGAAGGGAACTAACAATAGACCCTCGTAATTATATGACAATCGAGACCACCTTGATTTGAGTAAACTTAAACGTGATTTGATTTAGTGTCGGTTACGGGTCGAGAGCGCGTAATTCCAATAAGCCACCCATTAGCAAGAGATAAGCTAAAGTCGCGATTGCTCGATCTTAGTCATTTCTTGGAATTTGGGCCTGGGAATCGAGAATTTTGAAAGTGACAATTTTGAGCGGCCAATGGCATTATTGGCTTGGCTAACCTTGGGGCCACCCATTTTTGCAAAAAAATGGATTTCGATCTGGGATCGGAAAAATGACCATTTTGCCCCTGGGACTGCGAACGAATTTTAAGGACTAGATTAAGTTGGGGGACTGAGAATAATCCTGTGTGGCCGAAAATAAGAGGACAAGAATGCCCCTCTTCCTTTATGAGTAATTACTATTTTGCCCTTTGAATTATTGTATAAGGACAAATGAGGGCTGTTGAATTTTGGATAAGATCAAATCTTGACCATCCGATTGGAGGGTAGTTAGAAGGGTATTTTGGTAAATTCCGGAGCGTAATTATTGGGATCCCATTTAAATATCCATCTCTCTCTCTCTCTCTCTCTCTCTCTCTCTCTCTCTCTCTCTCTCATTTTCCACACTCTCTCTCTCCCTCACCCCCTACCCGATCGATTTCTCTCTCTCCCCTCTCCTTGTGCGTGAAGCCCCTTTGACCGCCCACCAGCTCGTCGCTGTTTGGTCGCCGCCTTCCAGCCGGTCACCACCGCCGCTTCTTCTCTTTTCCAACTAAACATCATCACCGCCCACCTGTCTCTCTCTCTGTTTCGCTGTTCCGTTCAGCTCAGCTTAGCCACCGCCGAGCCACCCCTAGCTGTCCTCCCTTGCCCTGTATGTCTCCATCGTCGCCCCCAGCAGGCCAAATGCCGCCCGCCAGCCACCCGACCATGGCAACTTAACCGCTCGCCTGTCTGGCCGCCGGCACCGCTGTTGGTTTGGTCATTCTAGCCTCTGTCCAGCTAGTTTGTCCCGTCTTTTTTTTTCAGGTAAGTGACTCCCCCAAACGTTACCTAGGACCTTGGGTATTGTTAGATATGTTTAGGGCTCGGTTTAGGTGATTATTATGGTTGTTTTGGGACTGAGATGAGGGCTGGATATTTGGTTGTTGTGGACTGATTTGTGGGGTGAAAATGCGTGGTTTAGTGGGCTTGGTTAGGGCTGTGATGGTGTGGAACGAGTAGGATTGAATTGTATGTTTGATTGGTTTGGAATGTGTTATGGACTGAGTGTAGTATGGTCGTGTGTGCCACGTGTGTGACTGTGAGGTGTGGTGGTGTGATCGCGCATTGAGGTCGCGTGCCGTGTGTGTATGGCCGTGTGGTGTTCGTGTGACGAGGATATGCATTTGTGATGTGTATGTGAGGTGTGAGGTTGTGTGTGACCGTGTGTACATGTGGCCGTGTGATACATGTGGAATGAGTGGAACGAAGGTAAAGGAATGTAGGATTGGTTGGAAAGGTTCTGTCCCAGGGTATGTTTCGCTTACGCGGAGACGATGCTGCCCCGACGAGGTGGACATGCCCGACGGACAGGGTGACGATGCGTGACGAGGTCAGATGACCGTTGGCCTGATGCATTTTACGTGGGCATGGTAGTGAAGGCAAGTTGAGTGTAGGATTCCGTCCAGAGGCATGTTCATTTACGCGGGACGATGCCGTCCCTGATGAGGTGACGATGCCTAACGAGGTCAGAAGACCGTTGGCCTCATGCGTGTTACGCGGGCACGTAGTGATGAAAGAGTTGAGAATGAGCTGGACTAGACTTAATGTGTGAGGATTGTGAAAGTTGACGCGTGGCGTGAGTTCGTGTGCGAGTGTGGCTTGCATCGCGTATTGTAGTGCTCGATTATGGGGTAAAATTTGCTAGGCATGGTATGAGATGTGCCCAAGTAGGTTTTGCCTTATAATCGGGGCTTACATGCGACTGTGATGCGTTGCTGTGGCATGTTGGCTGTGTTATTATTTAACTTGCAGGGACGTGTATAATGGGTTTCAGGTAGGGTCATGTGTGATTGTTAGTGTAGTTAATTGTTGTGTGTTGTGCGTATTTCGTCTGGCGGTACGTGAGAGCCTATGTGGGGTTTGGGGTTGTGCACTTATTGAGATTCGTCTCATGGTTGTATAACCACCATTTTCAGACCCCTAACCTTAAACCCGGGAGGTTCGCCACCTCTTTTTGGAGTTCGGGGAGCCGTCCATGGTGCCCAGTGGAGCTGCAGGTGATCCTCCGAAGCAGAAGCCAGAAGACTCAGGAGCAAATTGGAAGAGGGCTACCATTAGGTTTCCCTAGGGTATTTTAGGGGTTGCGCATAATAGGTCGGACCGGTCACCTTTTGATAGTTAGGCTGACTTATAGTGAAGTTAAGTTAACCAAGCCACCTGATCCTTTTGTTATTTCGGTGGTTTCGGATGCTAGCTTGCTAAATACGTTTGTATTACGATGTTTGTATGCTTGGTGTATTGGCATTGTTTACAAATGAATGTTGTTGTAATTTGACTGTCTAGTGGATCTACCCAATCATCGTCTTTTTAGTCAGGGGTTTTATATTCACTTCCGCATGTGTTTCTGATGTTTGGGTTGGGTCAATGATGCTCTTGGGACGTCGCGAGCTCGATGGGGTTCGGGGCGTGACATGTTACGTACGTTCTATCAATTTGAGGAAGTTCATTCTAAGAAAAGAAGAAACTCTCTCACTCAAAAAGGAAAAAGGGCTCTCACTCGACGATCGAAGAATCGTATTCTCTCAGCATTGCAATTGGAGCATTTGATCCGTGGAAAACAAGGTACGTCCTTGGTGATGTACTTTAGATGATCGGTGATTCAAGTTTTGACTGGGCACGTTTCTGCAAACATTTGATGTTACTCGATAGTTTGAGTTTCGTCTTTTAGGAATTTGTTTATGTTTTTCCGCAATTTCTAGGAATTCGTTTCCGACATTGGTGTCAAAGCGTGTGTTCTTGTTTCCTTATCGTTTAACATGTCTATAAAATGGATTGTTGGCCGAAATTCATGAAACTGCGCTGACAAATGCTCGGGTACGGAAAACCGACACCTGACTGTACTGTTCGGGATCGTTTCTCGAAGTTCCGTGTGATAAAATATATTTTTGAAAATGTAGGGTCGTAGTGCTCGTCGAGACGAGCAAAACGACGGGTGGCACACCGCCAGGGGAGGCCAGGCGCTCCTCCACCTGCGGCCGCAAACAGTGGCTTCGCCCGACACGTGCGTAGTGGTTACCGCCGCGCACATGCATGGCATGCGCCAAGCGTGCGCGTGTGGACATGGCTGATGTCAGCCATGCCGGTTATTCTTCCGGGTCGAAGGCCAGGCCCGACCCGCTGACTCGACCTGGTTGGTCCAATTTGACTTGGTTCTTACCCGTTGACTTGACTCGATCATCCGTTGATTATTGATCGGCATTGACCATCGTTGATCGTCATTGACCTGCGTTGACCATAGAAAAAAAAAAGGTTCTATCCACACGAATAGTCGCATGGGAGCTCCAATTGGAGCGTTCTTAGCAACGATATGTGCATATTGGAATGTCTATTATGATGTTCAATGGATTATGTGTTAATCCTTTATTGTTCTGCATTTGTTGCAGGAACAAAGGCGTGCCATTGACACACCGATAGTCGTAAGGATGGATGAACAAATGAATACTCTCGTGAAGTTGAAAGCTGATTTAGCTACCTATCGGTGGGATGGATGTCACATGGAAATGCACATCATGAAGGTTAACAAAATGGTGCGGGATATCATCTTGAATGGATACCATATTTTGGATTCAGAGAAGATTGATGCCCTAAGAACCACTCTTCCATACGAGTGGAAAATATTGATTGATGATTTGTGGAAGGGTCCGGAGATAATATTTTATGAGGATGGTGGATGGGATGACGGGGGTGATCCATGGATTCTAGAATACAAAAAGTTTGCTGTGGATTTTCTTAAGGAATTCATAAGGATTGGAGCGAAAAAGACGTCAACCCTTGGGATGAACTCATCCTGGCACAGAATGAATGCGCCATGGAGAAAACCCAAGGGATTCCGACGGTCTATTCATGGCTGCTCGATACAATCATCGATCTTTTAAAGGGTTTTGACAATGAGGAATTTCTTAAGTCTTTTCCTAGTTCTTAGGAAAGTTAGGAATCATTGACTTTATTTTATTTTAGTTTGGTTTTAGATATCCTAGGTGGATATTACTGTTCATGTTGATGTTCATGTTTCTTTCCTATGATGGATTGGTTCCTTATGTAATTAGTATTTAGTGAATGAATGTTGATGGATAATTTTTATTGTGAATAGTTCATAGTACTATTGTATTATAATATCTGTCTTATTAGTATCATGTGGTTGAGTGGGAGTTCTAAAAGTTTTAGTAACTTTAAAGAACGTAATTTTACCTTAATGATTATATTAACGATAATTTCACATTAGGATTTTAGATGATGATTGGGAACATAGTGAACTTTTAAATCTAAAAACTATGTGAAATTGCGCCATCTTGAGTTGGAAGAGGATCACCTCTTGGTGGCAAAACTAAAAACCGACATCTATTATGCAGGTTCTAGCTCACATGGGGCTTCCGAGCTCTAAGCGCAAGCGCGTTGAAAGGTTCATGAAATGGAAATGCAAGGGAGCAAGTTCTTTGTGTAAGAAACCGAAATTTAACCAATATGACAAAGGAAATCGTCCTTTTGTTAAGAAGATGTCAAGGGTAAAGTGCTACAACTGTAGCAAGAAGGGCCACTTTGCTCGCGATTGTGGCGAGCCAAAGAAGGTAAACACCCCCTTGCATTTTTGAGAACTTTGCTTATGTGTCAAGTTCTGTATTTCTAATTGAGTCTAATCCTTTGTGGATCGTAGATTCAGGAGCTACAAACCATATAGCAAAGGACAAAGATGCCTTTGTGGAGTTCCGACGAGTTCCAACTAGAATAAAATAGATATATGTAGGGAACAACTTCAAAGCTGAAGTTAAAGGGATTGACACCTGCTAGTTATTGATGTGTGGTGGACGCACATTATTCTTACACGACGTATTATAAGCTCCGGAGATTCATCGAAATTTAGTGTCTGTATTAGTGTTGGTTAAACTTGATTTTAATTTGAACTTTCATAATAGTGGTGTTGATTTGTATTTGAATAC
This sequence comes from Syzygium grande, assembly GCA_024733475.1. Taxonomy (NCBI): domain Eukaryota; kingdom Viridiplantae; phylum Streptophyta; class Magnoliopsida; order Myrtales; family Myrtaceae; genus Syzygium; species Syzygium grande. Next base: position 16,209,260 of record JAMXDD010000002.1, on the reverse strand, counting down.
GAATTACTATGGTTGTGGATATTTTCTAGATGGTTTTATTGTATTAGATGTTAATTGTGGTGATGTTAACGTTTGTTATTCCCTATTTACATTTTCCAATTCCTATGATAATGATGTGAATGTATGGCATGCTAAACTTGGTCATATTGGCCAACAACGAATGAATAAATTAGCCAAAGAGCGCTTATTAGGCAATATTGAAAAAATCGTTTTGCCTATTTGTGAGCATTGCTTGACGGGGAAAATAACAAGGAAACCATTCGAAAAAGGCACAAAAGCTGAATTTTCTTTGTAACTAATCCATTTTGACATGTGTGGTCTAATGAATGTAAGAGCAAGGCATGGGGCTGTATATTTCATCACATTCATATATGATTATACTTGATTTGGATATGTCTATTTGATTTCTCATAAATCTGAGGCATTGAGTTGCTTCAAGAAATTTATGAATTTGGTAGAAAATCAATTAGATAAGAAAATAAAAGTATTAAGATCCGATCGAGGTCCAGAATATTTATCTGATGAGTTCAGAAATGTGTGTGATGAAAAAGGAATAGAAAGACAATTGTCTATTCCATATACTCCTCAACAAAATGGTGTTGCCGAGAGGAGAAATAGAACCCTCTTGAAAATAGTTAGGTCCATAATAGCACAAGCTAACTTACCAATCACTTTTTGGGATGATGCTTTGTTAACTGCTGCCTATGTACTTAATCGTATACGTTCTAAATCAGTTACTTCCACTTTGTATGAGTTATGGATAAATAGAAAACCCGATTTAAGTTTTCTTAAACATTGGGATTGTGCTACTTATACTCATGAGTCCTCTCACAAGTATGGGAAACTGGGTCCCGGAGGCAAGGAGTATTTTCATAAGATACTTAGAGCACTCGAAAGGATATGTGTTTATAGGTGAGTAAGAAAGTGGGAGTGTAACTGAATTTGAATAACAAGATGTCACATTCTCAGAGAATGAGTTTCCTAAGAAGAGCGAAATAGGTAAAGACTACTCACTATTTGAAACCTTGGATCAAGATAATGAACTTAATGAAGTTCGTCCAAGTGGAAGCAATGTGAGAAGTGGGGAATTAAATTCGACTCAATCTCAATTGCAACCATTTGATGAAATGATATCGCCGTTATCTAATCCAAGTGTGAGTGTAATGGAGAATGATGTACCACGTATACAATGTCCCGTACGGTGAACAAGTCGCAAAAGTATTCCCCGATGATGTTTTGACATTGAAGGGGAAACTTTCATGATCCCTCCACAAGATGAAGATGAGCCAAGGAATGTAAATGAGGCTCTAAATTGCCATGACAAGGAAAAATGGATGATTGCAATGGAAGAAGAAATTGAGCCAAACTATGTTTGGGAACTTGTTGATCTTGCAAAAGGACGCAAAGCTATTGGGAACAAATGGGTTCTCAAAATAAAGCGAAAAACTGATGGCTCAATAGAAAGATATAAGATTCGTCTCGTGGTGAAAGGGTATAATCAATAGGAATGAATTGATTATGAAAAAACTTTTTTCTCCTATAGTGAGATTTACGTCAATTTGCCTTATTCTGGCAATAGTGGCAAGTATAAATCTTGAATTATATCAGATGGATGTAAAGACTGCTTTTCTAAATAGAGAATTAGAAGAAGAAATTTACATAGAGCAATCCGTTGGCTTCATTGTGAAAGGCCAAGTACAAAAAGTATGTCGACTTCTAAGATCGATATATGGCCTTAAGCAGTCTTCCGAGACAATGGTATATACGTTTTCATAATTCCATAGTGGCGTATGATTTTACAATAATTGGTGAAGATCATTGCGTATATATCAAAAAATCCAAAGATCAATCTGTGATCTTATCATTATATGTTGATGACATACTGATTGCCCGGAAACAATATGGAGTTGGTAAATATGGTAAAGAGTTGCTTATCGTCTAACTTTGAGATGAAAGATATGAGTGAGACTGCATATATTCTTGGCGTTAATATTTCAAAAGATCGTTCAAAGAGATTATTGTTTCTTTTGCAAGAGACTTATATAAACAACGTTCTTGAATGATTTGATATGCAAGATTGCAAACCCATTGACACTCCTATTGCAAAAAGTGAAGGATTGAGCCAAAGACTGTATCCCAAGACTTCACAAGAAAAGGAACAAATAAAACGTGTTCCTTATGCTAGTGCTATTGGAAGTTCAATGGACGCTATGATGTGTGCAAGACGTGACATATGTTTTGCAGTTGGAATGGTAAGTAGATACCAATCCAATCCAGGTCAAGCACATTGGAAAGCCGTCAAAAGAATCATGAGGTATCTAAAGAATACTGCTGATTATTCTTTGAGTTATCAAGGAAAGGATCTGCGACTTGAAGGCTACTCAAATGCTGATTGGGGAGGAGATTTAGATGAAAGGAAATCAACTTGTAGATTTGTATTCTTACTGAAAAATAGCGCCATATCTTGGAGCAATAAGAAACAAACATGTATAGCCTTATCCACCATGGAAGTCGAATTCGTGGCATTATCAGCAGCAGTACAAGAGGGAGTTTGGCTTAAGAAATTTTCGGATCATTTAGGTGTTGATGAGCATGCTGCAAGCTCATTATTGGTTAATTATGATAACCAAGTAGCGATAGCTTACACCAAGGATCTAAAATATCATGTCAAAACCAAACATATAGATACTAAGTATAACTTTGTCAATGACATGATTACACGAAGGGTTGTGAACTTGCAGTACATATCTACACATAGAATGATAGCAGATTCTATAACGAAGCCAATTCCTAGAGATGTTTTCTATGGTCATGTAAAATCTCTAGGACCGCGTAGACGCTGATGTACTGAATATTGTAATTTCCCTGAATGTTCACATTTAAAAGAAATTGTTATATCACTATTAATGCCTATGAGTTTAGTTGATATTTATGCATCTTACTGCGTAGTGCAATATGTTGAGAAAGTATGTCGAACTAATGAGATTAGCCCACTTGCATAGGTAATTGCCTCTATTTACTTTGTGATAAATAGAAATGAGATAATTTTAAGCTTATTATTTAGGTGATAATCGAGAGCTCAAGCTTAAAATATAAATATCGCCTTAGCTGAGTGTTAAGATGAGGACATAATATTTACTATGTCCAAAAGTAAAATAGCTCACATATTTTACTTTATCTGTCTTTGATGCCAAATGTGCGTTCTAATGGATTCTTTGGAAGAGTAGATACGTGAACTCAAGTTTAGACATTGAGTATGTCTAAACTATCATCTGTACGGTATTGAATGTGAAGACATACGCTCCATGGGAAAGGAGTTCATACCGTATTACGTATTTCATACTACGTATGCGTGAGCCGATCAATAAGAGTGGCAAAAGTTTTGATCTCAACTTTAGGCCGTTTGAGACTCTTGAGGATAAGAGTTCCTCATTTAGTGTCGTCATGACTCTGACTTATTCTCAAAGTTTCTATTCAGTGTTCACTATCTTAGGGTGTTGTCAATGGCCATGAATGATTTGATCTAATGAGGCATTTCTAGAAAAGCGAGCTGGACTGAAATGGAGAGATTTAAGAAAAGAGGAAGATTAATTTGTTTATGATGTCACATTCTATTTTTGTATTCACAGGTCGACCGATTATGATTTTGAGTAAATCATAGTTGTGAATACAATATACGAGATACTAAAAGAGATCAAGAGAGATATAAATGTGACTGATTGATCTAGAGTACTGTATACTATATCTACTCGAAAACGTTATGCCCAATTTGAGCTGATATGTATTCCTAACAGATGCATGGCAACAAGCTCTCAAAGTATGCTGGTCGCACGGATTTTTGCTAGTATGAACATTGCAGAGAAGAGGGAGTTATGTTTAGCCCACCATGTGCGAGTGGGAGATGATGGGTTTTGTAAATATTGAGCCGCCCATGTTGGGCTAATCTAGCCCATTAATCTTGAAAGATCCCATGAGAGAGGAATAACCGCCGAAGCAGTTATTTATGAGGCAGAAATGTTACGTGCGTTCTATCAATTTGAGGAAGTTCACTCTAAGAAAACAAGAAACTCTCTCACTCAAAAAGGAAAAAGGGCTTTCACTCGACAATCGAAGAATCGTACTCTCTTGGTGTTGCAATTGGAGCATTTAATCCGTGGAAAACAAGGTATGCCCTTCTTGGTGATGTACTTTAGACGATTGGTGATTCAAGTTTCAACTGGGCACGTTTCTGCAAACGTTTGATGTTACTCAATAGTTTGAGTTTTGTCTTTTAGGAATTTGTTTCCGTTTTTCCGCAATTTCTACGAATACGTTTCCGACATTTTCATTCTCAAGAATCAATGGAGTTCACTTGTTAGTCTAACAGTAGTTCTGCAGTGGGAAGTGGGTGATGTTAAGTCCGGTTGCCTTCCTGGTTGCCGTTTATGACTTGATTGTCAGAACTTCTACTCCATGAGTCAGACTTTAGTCCATACTGTGGTCCAATTCCTATCCCTGACTTTGTTGCAATTGGAGGAAGAGGATGAAGCGCTTGCTACAACGATAGTATTCCATGTTAGTAATAAATCGCCCCTCTTTATTTGATTTCACTTCTTTTTTTATTCATTTTATTTATACTGATTGATTCGTTGAAACTTGCTTGCAGGCATCCAAAGATTATGTCCGTAGGATCGAAGATGAAGATTCAGAGGATGAGGAAGATCTGACTCAATCTACTGCTTGTAATGACGAATTATTGAAAAATCTTAAGGTCAGTAATGCTATAACTGTCAGCATATTCGCTTCCCTGTCGGCCACCTTTACGCGTGTGAATCTCTTGAGAACAGTCTTGAATGTGTTGTGCATAAGTTCTGGCTAAACTGGTCATTTGCTTAATAAGGGGCTCATGTTTCAGTTTATAAAATATATATGGTACTCTAATCTACATTTAATCCATTGGTATATCTAAAAGTTTGAGTTCGTTTGAAGATACTCCATTGCAAATGCTCTGTTTTTGTGATCATCAATCCCTGATTCACTTTGGATTAAGTTTACAATTGTCTAGCTTTACTTGCATTAGATGTATATGCATTGACATGTGATTTGTATAGCATGTTTTCCTTTGCTCAATACATGTCATCTTATGTGCTTAATCTGTGTTACGTGTATTGTCAGACATTTACATGTTGAAGAATCAGCAACTTGAAGAGTGAGGAGTTACAAAAATTACTAGAGAATTTTCAGGACCTAATCATGGGTCACCAAGAGATGTTCTTAAAGTTGTTAGATCATAGTCCGTGAATCACCTGTCATCAAGCAGAAAACAAGTCCGTTAACTGCCAGTACATGCATGTATTTCTAACTCTTGATGGAAATATCTGCCAAACTTCTCAAAAAGAGCGTGATTTACTGGTTTGCTGATTGTGTATGCACTGTCGATAAAATGGACAGTATCTCGATTGGATAATTAGGAAAGGTGACGTGCTTTGTGGTTTAGATTGTCTTCCATGTGGTTTCTTGATTCTTCTCAAAATAATTACTAGTGTTCTTTAAAAATTCCCCTCTAGTTAAGAATACATATTACCAAGTTGGTTTCTTTTTCTCTGTGTAATTTGTTAGGATATTACTATAGTTGTTTTGGATTTGAGGCAAGCATAAGTTGTTGATTTAATATGGAATTGTCTTTTGTTGTTGAGGCCTAGAGAAAAGCTTACTTATATGTTTGATTTAAAATGCAGAAGAGGAAATTTCTTGAGGAATTTCTGGACAAGCCAACGGTTTCCTTGACAAAAGCTACTTCTAGCGACATCTGGAATGACAGAGGTATGTCGAATTTTTCAACATGTTTTCTTTAACTCATGCTAGCTCTTCTGAACGGTGGATGTGTTGAGATAGATAGGCTAGGCACTTCCCTTTTCCTGCAAACGCTTTGGACTGTATTAAAATGCAGACTCCCTTCGTGGAAGTAGACTTGACTTTTATAAAGTAACATTTTCCATGTGATGGTGGTTGTTTCTGCAAGTTTTCCTGGTTACATTTCCGTGTCTTTCCATCATGTCTGTGGTCTTTCAATTTTCCGTTAGAAATAAGTATTGCTCGGTTGTTACATGAGGATCTATATTGCATAGGAATAAATATTGTTGGGTTGTGACAAACTCATGTCTTTATCTCTTGTTCATTGACTCGTAATATTCTTGTTATGATTAATAGGAAATTATGTGGGTTCACGGGACCGGAGTGAGAGTAAATTGTTGTCCAATTCTTCCTCTGTGCGAATTGCTGTGGTAAAGAAAGCTGGGTCAGCTTCCAGTCCGAGCATTGCACTCCAGTCCTTATGTCAATACTCTGAAAGTAGTGATGATGAGGATTGAACCATTGGATATCATTCGTCTTCTTGCTATATAGCAGTTTTTGGATTCTATCTCCCCTTCAATTTCTCACTGTAGGAAAAAGAAATGCATAGTATTTTCTCATCGTCGAGATCATCAATAACGTACATCGCAGAATATGGCGAGTGTCGACCAAAGTCAATGTCTACAGCTGCGGGATTCTGTTGCTTGAATTGTTCACAGGACGGAGATCTGCTGAGAGCGTGTATATGGATAACTTTAACCTCCATGCTTTCATCAAAAGGGCTGTTCCAGATAGGCTTATGCAGTTCATAGATCCTGCGCTAAATTCGAAAGACAAGAGGGAGTTGGAAGACAATGGCAACATACAGATAGAGACGACATAAGCAGGTGCTTGGCTACGATCCTTCGGATCCGGGTCTTCTCTTCGGCTGCATCGTGAACGGATAGACTTTGGAAACTTCAACTGAACTGCATGAGGCCAAACTTTCCTGCTTGGACGATAGTTAGTATCTAGTAATATAATGAGTGAGTGTGACATCCCAAATTTCGTGATAGCATTATAAGAATTTCTATTGGAAATGACTAAAGGTTTATTAGACGATTAACAAAATGCTTCCGGGATGTCAATAATTAGGTATTTGATATATTATGACCCAAGAAAATCATCAGGATGCATTGGATAATTTAAAAGGACTAATATGTGGCCATATGCATAAGTTTAGGGATCAATTAAGGTACAAATTATTGGACATCAAGCAAGCGCCTAAGTGGACATCAGGTGTACTTAAATTGGACATTTGGGACACAAAAATTGTGCCCAAATTACCCCTGCATGGCTGGCCACCTATTCCCCCAAATTTTGATTTATTTCATTGATTTAGGCCAATTAATCATTGCATGCCACCCATTCCACCCAATGAGATTGCATGCAAAAAGGAAGAAGAGTGTTTAACACTCAAAATTGGACAATGATGGGAATTAACCCATTTTTCTCTCCCTTTTCCCCTCCCCTTCGGCTGACCACATTTTCCCCTCACCCTCTCATTTTCTCTCAAACTCACTCACTTTGCTCACTCATCTCTCTCCCCAGTTCCCTCCCTCACCGCTGTACCTCAGCCGTCCTCACCACCAAAACTGCCTTCATTCTGGCTTATTCTTTGTGTTTGGGCATGATCAACACCCTAGGGAAGGTGTCGCCAGTGTTAGACAACCCAAGGCAATGAGATGATGCTTGTTTCTAAGCCTATTCATCTCATTGCCCTTGGTTTTGCTTGTTTGTGGTTGTGGATGGTTTGTATAGTCTTGCATGTTGATTTCGTGATGTAATTTGGGCGTGCATGTTGCTGTCCAGGTAAGGATTGTGTGTGCATGTGAGTGTACAAGTTTTTATTTAGCTTGCATGTTGGAATTTAAGCCCTAAATGGCCTTGCATGTGTGTTTTGAGGTAAGATTTTGTGGTGCATGTGACCTAGATGGGTAGGGATTGTTGTATGGAGGTGGAAATGGGTATTGCATGTTGCTGGGTATGAGTTTTGTTGGGTCAAATTTGGAGGTTTTCCCATTTGGACTCAATTTGCACTCTTGTTCTGAAAAACCCAGATTTGGGTCCTTTGTACCACTTCGTATTGTTATTTTTGTGGAGACTTTTATGGACTGAATTTCTAGAAATTTTCTTCATAAAAGTTGTTTCAAACATCTTTGAGTTTAACATAATTTAATTTCATAATTTTTTGACTTGATTTGGTTAGTACGAAAGCCTAACTTTCGGACCATGCAAAACTGCCCATAATTGATGTTTCTATGATGTTTGCACTCTCTCAATTTTTTTACAATTTTTTTGGGCCGATTTTGAAAAACTTCCTTCACAAAAGTTATTGAGGACTTCTTCCTCTATAACATATAAAAATTTGAGAATTTTTGGAGATGTTTTGGGTATGGTAAAGAATTGATTTTTTGGAACAAAGGTTTTGTTCTAGTGGGAGATTTTTAGTCTGTATTTAAGTTAGTAAATGAGATACTTAAAAAGTATCTGGACTTTGGTTTCTTCATAAAAAATGTTTGGGGCAAAATCTAGCAAACTGCTAAGATTTGTGGTTAGTAGCAGGAGTATCGAAATAGATCTCTCTAAGATCAAGGCAATATACGACTTAAAGACTCCTTCTACGATAAAAGAAGTGAGAAGCCTATTGGGTCGATTAAACTACATTGCTCGTTTCATCTATCAACTTTTTGAGATTGCTAAACCATTCTTCAAATTGTTGAAGAAAAATGCCAAAGTGAAGTGGGATGCGGAATGTCAATAAGCCTTTAATAAGATCAAAGAATATCTTGTATGCCCATCAATACTGGTACCACCAATCCCTAGGGCTCTGCTAATCTTATATAAAGAAGATCAAACCATTCTTCACGATGAGTCGTTAAGAGCGGTGCTTGTATAAAGAAGATCAAATGATGGTAAAGAACAAGCCATTTATTGCTTGAGCAAGAAGTTTACAACATCATAAATGAATTACCCAGCAATCGAAACGACGTGTGTTGCGTTGATTTGGGTGTTACACAGATTAAGGCAATACACTCTCCATCATCAAAATTTGCTAGTGACTGGAATGATCCGATCAAGTACCTTCTTGAGAAATCCTCCTTAGTCGGGAATTTCGTAAAGTGGCAAGTCTTGTTATCTGAATTTGACATCAAAAGTTCATCCCAAAAGTCAGTTAAAGGACGTGCAATAACAGACATATTGACGGAAATTCGACGAATATCGTCAATCCTAAAGAACAACTTGATGATCATATATTAACACTGGTTGACAATAAATGGACCATATATTTTGATGGTGTTACTAACTTGTCTGGATCAGGAACTTAAGCAGTGCTGATCTCCCCAGAAGGCCAACACTATTCGATATCTGTGAAATTAGTATTTTCATGCACCAATAACGTCTTTGAATCTGAAGCATGCATTCTTGACTTGCAATTAGCCCTCTTAATGAAAGTAAAGAGGTTGCAAGTATACGGAGATTCTATGCTCATCATATTGCAAACAACTAGTGAATAGCAAATTTGAGATGCCAAACTAATTTCTTATCACAGATACTTAGAAGAGATGATAGAAAAATTCGAAAAAGTAACATTCGATTATCTTCCAAAAGTTCAGAATCATTTTGCAAATGCTCTTGCAACTTTGTCATCTTACTACAAGCTGAAAATGGTAAGGATATAAAATCATTGAGAATTAATATTTTTGAACAACCAGCTCATTGCATGATGATCCAGGCAGAGTTTGAAAACGAGCCATGCTTTCATGATATCAAAAGGTATCTTCAATCGGAAGAATTTCCTGAAGAAAACTAACCAGGTGACAGGAAATTTATAAGGAAGATAGCCAACAAATTCTTCCTTAGTAATTAAACTCTTTATAAGAAATCATTTGATTTAACCCTACTAAGATGTGTGGATGCTACAGAAACTGAACAGATCATGAAAGAGATTCATGAGGGTAAATATGGACCACACATGAATGGACATCTCCTAGCTCGAAAAATTATGAGGTTGGGATATTATTAGATGACAATGGAAACAGATTGCATCCAACATGTGAAATATTGTCATCAATATCGAGTTTATGGAGACATAATTAATGCACCACCAAATGAGCTACATCAAATATCTGAGCCATAACTATTTTTAATGTGGGGCATTGATATGATTGGTCCAATCAGCCCCAAGGCCTTAAATGGGCACCGGTTTATCCTGGTTGCGGTTGACTATTTCACCAAATGGATTGAAGCAAACTCCCACATGAATATTACTGCTAAGAATGTTGCAAAATTCATTAGGCGGGACATCATTGCTAGGTATAGGGTTCTAGAAGCAATAATTACAGATAGTGGCTCAAATCTAAACAACAAAATTGTGGATGATTTACTCGAACACTTCCACATCCGACATTTGACCTCATCCTTATATCGTCCACAAATGAATAAAGTAGTTGAAGCGGCAAATAAGAATATCAAGAAGATATTGGCCAAAACAGCTGAAAATTATCATGATTGGTACGAAGATTGCCATATGCTCTGATGGCATACCGAACTTCAATTCGAATATCAACTGGAGCAATTCCGTTTTCCTTGGTTTATGAAATGGAAGCAGTGCTATTTGTTAAAGCAGAATTTCCTTCATTAAGGATACTATCCAAATTAAAGCTTTCAGAAGCTGAGTAGATTCAATAAAGATATAAACAACTCAACATTATCGATGAAAAGAGATTAAGAGCTATAGCCATGGGCAAGCCTATCAAAGAAGAGTGGCCAAATCCTTTAACCGAAAAGTGAAATCAAGGCATTTCAAAACAGAGGATTTATTTGTGAAGAAACTCATCCTCAATAATTCAGATCGTCGTGGCAAATTCACTTCCAATTATAAAGGTCCATACATTGTCAAGAAAGTCTTTCTTGGAGGAGCATTGATTCTTGTAGATATGGTTGGAACAGAATTGACATATCATGTAAATGCAAATGCTGTCAAGATTTTCTACCCATGAAATAAAGACGAACATTCAAGAAGAGATTTGGGTCACTTTAGAATATGTGCATATCATGCATACCACGCATTTCATGAACATGTTTTTCTATTTTACAGAAGAAAACAAAAGGAGTCCGAACCAGTCATTAGTTTATGAATCCCCAATGAAGTTGGCAAATGATATAGGGAAGTATCATTTCCAATTCAATTTTTTTGATAATGTTCCCTAATGTGCTTTTCTTCTTTTTATCATCCCTAGGTAGACAAAGAAAGGGAGCAATAAAAGAAGAATTCCCAGTGGAACCAAAGCAAAAGCATGCAAACAAGAGAGATCTTGGTAAGTTAATCAGACAGGTATCCCTAAATCGTAAGTGCATGTGTTGAAGAAGTTGCCTTGCTAAGAGAAAATCGAACTTCTTCTTCCCCAAGCAGAATGATACTAAGACTGAGCAAAACAAAATAGATTATTTTGAAAAGAAAATACCTCAGAAATATTTTAAATCAAAAGTTTTGAAACATGCTTTCTTTGAGAATGCATTAAGTATCAAAATTTCCTAAAATGGGATAATTTGAAAAATTTTAAAAAAAAGTTTGGATCGAATCAAATGGAAAGACCTTCAAATGATGAAAGGTAAGCCGTATCCAAACATGTCCCTTGTACAGTCAAAGTCAAGTGAAGGAAGGAGCGAGAGAAGAAACTTATCCAAAGGAAATATGGGATTATTGCAATGATTACATGAATTGAAATGATGAAAGGTAGTCATTTCACTATCCCAAACATATGCTTGTCCCTTGCAAACCAAATTTGAGCTGAAACAGTAGAGAAGTTTTTTCAAAACAACTCTGTTAAAAATCACCCCACATTGGGACAAACCAGGAGGTTTGTGGTTGACAGCTATGGAGAATAGGATCGAGAAAGATTCTATTGCATACTCTTGCATCAATATTTCTATGATAACTTCAGATGAAGTCATATGGAAGCTCAAGACATCCCAAGAGGAAGAAGAACACTTCATTTCTTATACCCAAACACATTGCCTTTGGCAAGGCCCAATTGAGCATATATATTCATTTCATAACCCTAAATTGATGATCATCTCTTCGTACTGGCGCATGAGCATATGATCCACTTTGAATAGATAAGAAACAAAAGGCGTGACATAGAGTCCTTAGAACTAAAAAAGGTCAAAGACAAAAGAATCATGGGCATGAAAAAGCAATATACCTGGTAAAAGCAAGGCCGAATGCCCAAGAAAAATGAAAAAGAAAAGAAGAGTTCAAAATGAAAAAAAAAGGTCATGACAAAGCAAAGCCGAAATCATGAGAAATCATAAATCACAACAAGTGAGAATGAGCAAAAGAAAAGAGATCGTAATGAATGTTTAGGGGACTATGATGTTCATAAAAAGAAAGATCCCTAGTGAACAAAAGAGGAAAGGGGAAGTGATGCCAAGAAAATCACTAATTTCATAAAAATCCTGAATTCAAACAAATGAGCCTTTTTTGAGCTTACCCAATACGAACACTATAACCTCTCGTCAAAGACTCTTCAGATTGGGATGTTGAGAGTAGAAACATGATTTTATGACAAAGTCATCGCTTAAAGAAGTGTATGCAATAATATCTTGTCTTGTCCTCGAGGTTCTTAACTTGTAGACCTGAAGTAAGTTATGACGAAATCCTTTTTCTTGGCCTCAAAATGCTTATCCTTTGAATAGTCATTGACCAAGCTAACATTATAGTCCTCCGAAAGACCTTATCGGATCAATTGGATTGTATACATTATGAATATCTCCGAACACCTGATGATTGGTTAATAGAGATAAAATTGAGAGATATCGGACAATCCCCATTTCAATCAGATGAAGAAAAGACCAAGTTTATAGATTGAGACAAATCCTTTCTAATGAAGATCTTCTAAATGATTATTTCAAGTATTTCTTGAAAGATTGCAAGCACTTTATTCAAATAATTCCTTGAAAAGGAAATTTGATCATTTGAAATGCATTAATGCAAAGAATGCATATTTCCAGACCATGTTTTGAAAGTTTTTGGTCAACTTAAAACCAAGTTTTCAAACAGTTTGTGATAAGTTAAAAAAACACACTTCAAATAGTTTTTGATCAATTTCAAAACCAATTTTCAAAATAGTTTTTGGTCAACTAAAAACCATGCAAAGGTTAGTAAAACCTTAAAATCATATAACTCATGGTCAAGGCACTTATTGTTTGAAGCCTTCTTAAATCTTGCTGGCGAGGAGTTACCAGGCGAATCATCAAGATCTCAGGCGAGAAGCCCTAGGTACACATTGTTCAAGTTCTTTTCAAAGTCATACTGATGAGGAACCACTAGGTAAATTTTCAAAGTCCTACTAGCGATGAGCCGCTAGGCAAATTCTCAAAGTCCTATTGGCGAAGAGCCACTAAGCAAATTCTCAAAGTTCTACTAGTGAGGAGCTACTAGGCAAATTCTCAAAGTCCTATTGACGAGAAGTCATTAGGCAATTTCCAAAGTCCTACTAGCGAGGAGCCACTAGGTATATTTCCAAAGTCCTACTAGCGAGGAGTCACTAGGCAATTTCTAAAGTCCTACTGGCGAGGAGCCACTAGGTAAATTTCCAAAGTCCTACTAGAGAGAAGCCATTAAGCAATTTCTAAAGTCGTATTGGCGAGGAGCCACTAGACAAATTTTCAAGTCCTATCGATGAAGAACCACTAAGCAAATTTCTAAAGTCCTACTGATAAGGAGTCACTAGGCAATTTCCAAAGTCCTACTGACGAGGAGTCACTAAGCAAATTTTAAATTTCTACTGGTGATGAACCACTAGGCAAATTTCTAAATCCTCAGACGAGGAGCTTCAGGTGTTCATGGTTCGTGGGTTCGTCCTTAAACCATGAAATCAGAATAATCATCATAATCATCATTGCCATCAATTTATACTCTTGGATAAGCAACAAACAGACGCTCACAAACAGGTAAGTTTCTCTCCCTCAATCATTAAGAACCTCTCAAAATGTGTTCTGAAAAGTAACCTTTGGATTATATCACGAATTTTAAAAAGCAGGATCCCTAATCAGTTGTTGTGAAATTTCCATTTTGCCTTGTTCATTGAGTCAACTAAAAATTTAGGTATCACCTTATCGTTGAAATCAACCTCTAACGAGCTTAATCTCAAAAAGACGCAGCTGTTGACACCTGATTTTTAGCTCATTTTTTTATATTTTCAAAAATTTCAAAATTAGGATTAGGAATCTTGGACAAGCCTAGAAACCTATTTCTAGACCAAAAATAATTTTTTTAGCATTTTCCTGAATTTTTTCCTTAATTCTTTTAGTCAAAATGAGCGAGAAAATTAAGAAAAATAGCAAATGGAATCAGAAACTTCCATAAAAATAGTCATTAGTCTTCTTTTAAATCCAATTTCATTTTTTTTGGGTAAATTTAAATGCAATTTCATTAATCATCATCAATTTTTGAAAAATCTTAATCGGGAATGTGTTTTTCCCAAAATTGGGCAAAATCAAACCCGAATTCAACTAAAAATTCAATTAAATCCTTTCTAATCATTTTTAAGTCATAGTGTCTTCACAAAAAAATGATTCTGAGACATTGAATTACATAATGGTTGGTCCAATTGCACAATTTTTCAAAAAAAATAAAAATCCCCAAAATTCAATTGAAAATTTGGAATTTTAAGCCCAAATTGGGAATCGTGTCCAATTTGAAATTTTCGAATCATGAGACTATCATTTCTAGGGTTAATATGATGTGAGTCATTCAATTTTGGCATCAATTTTACTTAATTAGGTCATTAAGACATCGAATTAAATGAAACCCTAATAACCCGAGTATAAAAAGTTGAAAATCTAGGACATGATTATGTCAAAAATTGGGAAAAATCACATATTTGGGTTCAAAACATGATGAGGAATTCAATTTTGGGTTTAATTTTGAAAATTTGATCAAAATCAGGCTTAATTTGAATCTTTGGACAGAATCGGGCCTGCCAGGTCAACTGGGTCAACCCAACTCAACCCGAGATACCCTCCTCCTTTGCCCGACTCGCCCAAAATGCATAATGAACCCAGAAAATGCCTTCTCAGCCCCAGGACTTTGTCAACTTACTTGAAGCAAATGAACACGTGAAAATTGAGATGGCCAGCCGGAGAATCTCTAGTTGGCGCTAGATATTTGATCCAACTGATCGGAAGATGGTTCTAACTGAATTTGGACGGGAAAAATTGATCAAGAAAAAAAAAGAAGAACATTATCGCGCAAAAAGAAGGGTGTTTGACAAAATCACCGAGAGAGAGAAAAAATAGAGAAGTGGGTTGAGACTCCTTGAGGTCAAGTGATCGGCGCTTTTTCGATTGAAAAGCGTCAGCAAATCGGTCTCGTTGGTGAGTTTTCTCACCGGCAAACCAAAGTCGAAGTTGATCGTCAAGGTTTGGAAATGGATCTTGGCTGATGCATCCAAGACCTTCCTGGTGAAGCTGAAGTTCCCATCTCGTAGTCAAAGTGTTGAAGAACATCATCACAATCGCAGATTGGCCCGGAAAACTTATTTGATCACCAAACGAGATAGGTGGATAAACTTACATTGTGACATTCCGAAGTTTCCGCCAATTGGAAATTATGAAATAACTGAGTTTTATGAGATGTGCTCGCAGTAAATTCTCGCTCGGAAATGATCATTCTTGGGAATGCTAACCATTAGGGAAAGGCTAATAGGGGACTTAAATTCGCGCGACTAAAGGAAATTCGATCGTGAATGGATTTCGACCATTAAATCGCGGAAGTGATATATTAAGCCTCTGTTGGCCGATCCAAGGATAGTTAAAGGTCAGTTTGCTACTGTCCTAGTAGTGGATCGCGGGTGATTCCGTTGGACCACGAAACGACTTGATGAATGATTCTAAAATTATACCGAACGATCGTACCCCTCGGATCAAGTGATTGATTTTCACGATTTTAATGATAACCGAGGTCGTCACGCACCGAACGGACTTGCACGTGACTCGATTTAGTATCAGTCATGAGTCGATTTCATGAATTTCCGCAGTAAGCCGCTCGTTAGCTCGAGAAATGCTCGAGTTGCGTTCAATAGAATTTAACTATGGAATTTTGCCCAAATTGGACACCGGAAAATTAGGAAGTCACGACGAACGTTAGAACGACGTTGCACGTGACACGTGTGAATTTTTGGTGCGCTTAATTCCTTTGGAAAAATTCGATTTGGACAAGAAATGGAGAAAGTGACCAAAATACCCCTAGGATTTATTAAAGGGTATGTTTTAAGGGTAAAGGGTATTTTGGTAATTTTGCCCCAAAATTTTGATTGGACAATTTTACCCTTGGATATTTTGGAAATTACAAGTATACCCTTGGATATTTTTGTGCAAGAATCGATCTCGGCCGTCGGATCAAGATAAGATCGAATCGGGACCGTCGGATTAAAAATATGAGTAAAGGGCATTTTGGTCATTTCCGCAATTGGTCAAAATATATTATTTGAGTCAAGAATGTAGTCTTCCTCCCCCTTCTCTTCTTCATTTTCATGATCAGCCCCCTCCCCCATTTGGTTTTTTTTTCTCTTCTTTCCACCGTGGGCTTTCCTTGTTCGTTTCTCTCCACCGTCACTCGCCGCCGCTTGCCACACCGCCGGACCGCCACCTTGCCGTCGCCGTGCCGCCCTCCAACCTCACCGTCTCTCTCTCTTTCCCCTCTCTTTCTCTCTCTCCCTGTGACCCATTTCCGATCGTTCAAGACCACGCCGCCGTGCAAGCCGGGAGCCACCGTGAGTTGTTCGCCTTCGCCGTAGAGCGCCACTCCTTTTCGTTCTAGCCCTTTTAGCCTAGAACGCGGTAAGTCATACTCTAATCCCGATTTAGGATTTTGGGTATCGCCGAACAATTTGATTTTGGGTGAAATTGGACTTGTGCGAGTGCGAAATGTTAGGGCTTTAGACCGGGAATGTATGGCGGGCCTTGAGGAATTAATTTGGAATTTTTGGAGGACGATCTGAGGAAATTTTAAGCTAAGAATCACTGTTCATGAGCTGTGATTCACTGTTCACGAGGCTATGATGCTCGGTTCGGGACGTAAGTTGGATTTTTAGAATCGGTATTTAATGGTGAGAAAGTCCCATGAAGGATCGGAATTAATCCGACGCCACTAAAACGCAGGTAAGTCGCGCTCTAAACCCAAATTAGGACTTCGCGGGTATCGACGGGCGATTTTGGGCGAAATCTGTATAAAGTTAGGTGTGGAATTGCATGAATTGGTAGTGGAAATTTTATGGCGGGCCTTAGGATTTAATTCGGGCATTAATTATTGGAAATTAGAAAATAACAGTGGCTGTGATTTACTGTTCACGGGGCCGTGATGGGCTGATCGGGACGCAAGTTGGATTTTTAGAATCGAGAATCTACGGTGAGAAAGTCCCGTGAAGGATTGGAATCGATTTGGCGTCGTTTGGCGGGAGAGAAAAATAGCGATTTCTGTGTTTAATGTGTGTTTGGAAAATAATTTAGTTGTGGTGGTGGATTTGACCATGCATTTGTGCAATTTGGCTGATTGAAAATGCGTGTTGGGTGCATGTTGTGCCAGATTGAGTTAATTGATAAAATTGGCTATGTCAATTGTTCAATGAGCATGAATTACGCATGAATTATTGCGTGCACGGGCCGCGTGTGATGGGCCAATTGTGTGTGACAAGTGATTGTTGGGCGTGTGCGTGAGTGAGAAAGAAATGTGGTATGATTTGTGTTCATGAAGATTTTGTGCGACATGGCATATGTGCGATCATGAAAATTGTGCCGTCCTGAGGTATGTATGTTTACGCGGGTGAGAAACATGGCCTGAGGCGTGTACGTTTATGTGGGCTTGAAGTGTTGTGAGATGTGATCGCAGTGGACCTGATGCGTATACGTTTATGCGGGTTACTGGCGAGGGTTGAGAAATGTCCGGTATTACCGGAAGACTGCCAGTCTGAGGCGTGTACTTCAACGCGGGTTGCGTAGTAGGTGGTAGATGTTGAGCTTGAGGCGTGTACATTTACGCGGGCAAGAAACATGGCCTGAGGCGTGTATGGGTACGCGGGCCTGAAGTGTTGTGAAAGTGGCCACAGTGTGCCTGAGGCGTGTACTTCAATACTGGTCACTGGCGAGTGAAAGTGAAAAATGAATGATCGCAGTGTGCTTGAGGCGTGTACTTCAACGCGGGTCACTGGCGAGTGGATGCGAAAGTGAAAATGAGAATGGAAGGAATAGTGGGATGAGAAAGATATATATGCACGAGTTTGCATACGATGTGATTGTGATTGAGTATGGGTGTGCGCATGTTTGAGTTTGACTATATTATTTGATGTGCCTGCAATGTAATGGTTTGATGTGTACGAATGCACGTATGTCTATGTGATTATCTGGAGGTACGTGATAGCCTAGGTTGGGTTTAGGGGTGAACTTACTGAGAAGTGTTCTCACGGTTGTTTCAACCAAAAAATTTTCAGAACCCCGACATGATCCATAAATCTTCCGCCACTGCCACCAGAACGTTTTGGAGTCCTCAGTGGATGGGACGGTATAAGGGGACTCAGACTCAGAGGACAAGGAATCAGACTCAGAATGGGTTTTTGGCGAGCACCATTTTTGGAGTAGTAGTAAACCTAGGTCTTCATCCTTGGAGTATCGGTTTTTGAGAAAGGCGGTGTGCATATACATGTATGGGACAGTTTATAAATGTAAATATTATGGTATAAGAAGGAAATGAAAAAAGATATGTACGAAGGAAATGAAAAAAGATATGTACATTCTCCCAATTCTCCCCAATTTTATTTGTTCGGGTATTTCATGGTTTCCGTTTGCGAAATAAAATCTCTGATGTTTATTTGAGGTCGGCGACATTCCTGGGACGTCGCGCAAATAAATCGACTAGAGGAGGATGTCGCGAGCTCGATAGGGTACGGGGCGTGACATGCATAAACCGAACCGGTTGTCCATGAACCATCTCGCCGGAGTTCATCTAACCCCCGCCGGAGCATTACCATGGTTGTAGGGCCATTCAAGTTAGCCTCCTTAAGCTTTTTTGATGTTTTGTTAGTCATTAAAAATGATTTAGATGGCTAGGGCGGACTGAATGTTAGTTAGTAGATTTCTGAAGCTTATGTTGAATCCAGTTTAGGTTGGGATGTTCAAATTAGTTTCTCACCGGCTGACGAAAATCCAATGGCGAATCTGTTGGTTAAGAATGATAATTGGTAGTACGGAGTTGGTACAGAATCAAAAGATCAGGCGAAATAGTCACTGGAAGGTCGTCGGTGGCGGGCTCAAAGTCACGGCCTTGAGAACTTTAGCTCTGGAATTGTGCACCTTAGGTGCTCGACATAATGCCTCAATGAAAAATGCCAAAAACGACGCCTTTTTGGTATTGTGCTCACCGGAGGAGACGATCGGCACCGGCGCCAGCGAGGCTCAGTTCGACCAAGCTGAACCACTTTGAGCCGGGTCGGTCCGGTTCTCTCAGCGGGAAAATTCAAAAATATTTATAAAAAATCTAAAAAATAAAAATCAATAGAAAATTTAGAAAATTCATAAAAACATAAAAAATTTCGAAAAAATTTTAAAAGTTGGAAAATTTCAATAAAAATTCAAAAATTTTCAGAAAATCCATAAAAATTCAGAAAATTCAGAAAACACAAATAAAAAAATGTAAAAAAATTCAGAAAATCTAAAAAAGTTGGAAAATTCAAAAATTCATATAAAAATTTTCAGAAATTCATACAAATCAATTCTCAATCAATGAAATTCTTATAAATTCAATTTCCAAAATAAAAATTAAAAAATAAAAGATAAAAAAATTAAAAAAAATCAAAAAAATCAAAAAAATCAAAAATTTCAAAAATTCATTGAATGGTTTAAAAATACCGTGGCCAACCTTGGAAAGTGAAATTTGAATTTTTGGAAGTGCTCAAGCGGCATTTTTAGAAAATCTCAAATGCAGGGGTTATAATCCCTCAAAAACCCTAAAAAGACAGAAATCATGAAATAAATAAGCCTTTAGGTCTTCATTAGGATTTAGATGTTTTGGATGTATTTTGATTTTTAGAGACAATTTAGGATTGTTTGGTTTGATTGACATTGATTGCGCATTTAATTCTTGATTGATTTCTCAGCAATTAGAATGGATAGGATTAGTGGATAGGTCTCGAAAACTTGTGTGACACGTTAGACATCTATTGTTCTTAGGTACCGAAAGGGTATTAGAGATCTCAATTTGGGATCATTAACATAACTAAGTCCCCATATTCAGAATCTCTGATTCGTAAAATCATGGTATTTCTCCCATACCCCAATTAGGTTTCTAGTCAACCTACCAATAATGACTAGTGGCAACTCCAAGATCAAAACTTAGATCAAGTAGGAAATTATCATCCGCTGTCACATGAGGTATGGTCTGGAAGAGACCTTTGCACGGAAATACCTCCTTAGCGCACAAACCCCGAAAGTCTCAAAAAGCATGGCGCAACACCCTTAAATACGTGTTGAAACGTCTTCATGGACCATTATTTCTTGAAAAATGCCAAACTATGGTGGGACTGGAAAGATTTGTCTGAGCATGGCAGTTCTCTTTTGGAGAGGAAATATCATAATTAGTGACAAGTTCCTCATACAAAGCATGGATAGGTAATAGAAACAAGAACTCTGTAGGTAACACCAACCAAGTTGTGCATGTATGAACGGCAAACTTGCAGATTGGACCGCTTTACTTGAAAACAAGAAAGCACTATTACATGCAATACGGCTAGATTTGATTTTCCTAGTGTTGAGAACTAGATAGTTAAAAAAAAATGACTCACCAAGAACCTACCAATGACCTGTTGTTAACTGACCCGAGGACAGTGCTGAAAGTTAAGTCCAATGATGTTTGGCTGATTTTACATCTATACAATGAACAAGTTGCTCCATTTTTTTTATGCAAGGCTTCACGTTCCCAATGTATTAACCAAAAGATATTTTGCTTTTTGTCGATGAAGATCTTTCCAGGATTTTTGGATTCTGCAAAAGTATTCCTTGAATAGCGGCCGGCAACCTAAACTGTCCCCAACATAGTTTTTTCTCCCTTGGTTTAGCTATAAATTGCACTCTTCTTAAGCTCGTGTTTCACAACTATCCTCGGTGCATAAAGTAAACAATTTTTTGATTGTAAAGTTTCTACCTGTTATAACGAACAAATCTTTTGACTAAATTATCCCCCTGAAGAGGCGAAAAGGCATCTCTAGTCTAACTGAAATAGAGTCAAAGCAACTTCTTCTTTGGCATGACTTCTCAATAAATCAGATTATAGAACACGAGCTTTTGCATATGAGGACATATGTAATGGTACATATGTCTCTGTGAAATTTACGTCAACCCATTGATCAGCAGCCAGACAATATATTACAGCAAAGAAAGGTTGATTGAGCATAATAATCCGCCGTAACATTTCTTCTTCCCAGAAGTCAACATGTGTTGCTGTTTGGCTTTTGGAGCAATGATATGTCTTGCTGAACGGGAGAGTGATTCTTTTATAGAAGAGGAAGACTCTATTCTAAGTGTTGATCGCTGATATAAAAAGGGAACCTCGTAGGTGTCACATGGAAACGCGGGCACCAAAGTATCTAGTTGAAGAAATCTGATAACTTGTCTTGCATTTGGCCTTCTCTTGGGATCTGGATAAACACACCACAGTCTCAGCATCATCAAGCATTCCATTTCCTTCCTCAAAACTTGAATTTAAAGTCTCGTTAGCTGCTTCATGCATGTTTCCGGTTAGGTTAAGCCGCCAAAGCCATGCGTACAGTGGAACTTAAAATTCACCTTCCTTATAGCTCCTCCCACCACATGCAATTTCTAGAGCCACAACCCAAAGCTGAACATGTCAGACTCTTTAGTAGCCTTTCCTTCAGTTGCATATTCTGGTGCCAGATAGCCCCATGTCCCCACGACATCTGTCATTTGAGTCATGAACCGGGGGTCAACGCGCTTAGCCACTCCAAAGTCACCAAGCTTAGTGTTGAAGTTTGTATCGAGTGATATGTTAGCGGCTTTTATATCTCTATGAAGAACGCATTGCTCTTGTTCTTCATGAAGATAATTAAGGGCTAACGCCAGGCCTAGAGCTATCTTGTATATCACATCCCACGGCAGACATTTCCTAGTTCCAAAGAGATGATTATCAAGGCTACCATTAGGCACATATTCATAAACAAGCAAAAACTCACCTTCGTATTGGTACCATCCAGTGAATTGCACCAAATTTCGGGGTATCACGCGGCTTAGTATCTTTACTTCATTTATGAATGTTTGGATTCTTCAACGATTCTTTGACGGTGAAAAGGCGATCTAAACAGTTCAAAAATCCTTTGTAAACTTGGCAGGACCCTCCTTGGCCTAGTCTTCAATCACTTGCGAAGCCACTTGTAGCAACAAGCAACTCTTGATAAGAGAACTTCAGCGGCAATGCTACTTTCTCATTGTCAACGTCAATTAGAGCATGAAACTCGTACTTTTTCCTCATCTTGATCATAAAAAAGCAAGAACCTGTTGAAATAACCAGCAAGAGACATGCTACGGAAACAGTGATAAATGTTATAATCCTATACATCTTAGAGTTTACCCCCTTTTTTTGACGTATCCACTGACAAGCTACGCACAACATCCAAGTTTGAAGTGAACTCCCATGAATTGACACTGTGTCTCTCCCCAAGCACGCCGTACGAAGTTGAAAATGTGTGCCTTAGCGCTCAAACTGCGGAAAAATAGAAACTAGTTGAAGCACTTCTCCCAATCAAGTACGATCTTCTGCCATGTGATGCTTGGTGCATGTGAGATGTGCCTGTCTTTGTAGAAATTCATCTTCCTCCCCTTTGGTTTGTAACCAAGTTATTCCATTATATGACCTCTAATTAATAATGCCAGGGAATGCACATAGAGTTTTATTTTTCTCACCCTGAGGATTAGTTAGAAGTCAATATTTTAGTCTCGTTGGTCTGTGAACTCCTTTTGACTCTATTAGCATTCAGCATAGTACTATCGGCACTAACGTGCCACGTAAGTTTTCAAGCATTCGGGATACAATTTGAATGTCAGACCTATTTGGATAATGATCCATCCGAGTTATATGACGTATCTGCCGACACTGTGGTGCTGCAGCACAGCGTAATGTTTGACTTAGATCGGCACACCTGCATGCAGTTGTGCGTAGATTTGCAGTGGAGCCATATGAACATGCTATTATTTGTGATTCATATGATGGAGCTGTCCCCATCATGTAGCTTGCAATTCAGATTATAGTTCATCTGCTTGAACTCGTAGGTAATTGAGAATCTCCTTTTATTAGTTCTCTCTACCGGAACTTCCGTCATGTCTGCAAACTTCACTCTCCTCTTGTTGGGATCTACTTGGGCACTGAGTTTGAGGAGCACAAGCCATTCTCATACGGTTTGAGGGTAATTTTGTAACCTCCTTCATAGATAGTTAGTAAAGTCATTTGCAAAGCTCCTGACCACACCAATAACTATGAACCTTGGGGTCAGCCTTGTGATAGCCAGGCCCTCCGTCAGCACCGGCATATCGTGATCCAGTGGGCAAATTATGTTGCCTCAAACTTTATATTTTGACCGAGCATGATGCACAGGAATCCATGTCACCGCTCTGCTCGGAAGACATGCACCGCCGATCTGTTAATGCATTTGTTAGTTGCCAAGGAATCGAAGTCATATTTAGAATCTATCAAACTGCATGGAGAAAATTTGAATTGTGCATGGTGCGCTGCTCTCCTCTGTTGTCATTGAACGAGAAAGTGAAGAAGATTGAACGAGAGTGAACGACCATACCACGTCGTTTATGGAGAGTCCAGCCACCACATAGTCCACATTGAACTTGTTTTTTAATAAAAAAACCTCATATGAATTATCATTTAATTAAAAAGCCACGTAGGACTTTTGGCCAGAATTTGTCGTCGGAGTCACTTAAGTAATCCCTTTTTTTCCCAATGCGGCACTTAGGTGATTCAGCAAAAATTTTGATATCAAAATGAGTGTCATGCAAAAGTTATAGCACTTCTAATGTTCTATTCCCCTTAAATGTTGACATCTCTAACTAGATAGATTATTTATTCTAAAATAAAGCCATATAAGATTTTCAAGCGACACAAGTGGTCAATGTCATTTGAATGATCAACTTTTTAGCACTTTATTTATTGCTTGAAAAATTATGACAACAAAGTGAACGTCGTAAAAAAATAATGGCAATGTTAGTAATTTCTCCAATTATTTGAAGGGAGTGCATCAGACCAAACTGTGAATGCAATAACATGTTCTTGGACAGATTTCCAAAAGCATAATTCAAAAGGCACATGCAGGCTATATGTTCAAAGTACCGTGCCATTTTAAACGTTTTTTTTTTTTAGTTATGTTTGTCAAGTTTCAACATTGACTTTCACACATTGTCTTCTTGTTTTCCTCTTTTCAGTGCTAGTGATTCTAAAATCGATTTACTAAATAATGTGATATAATATATTTGGTTCTTTGAACAAGTAAGTTATATTCAAGAATCCATAATAAATGCCCGCCTTACTTAATAAATCGCTTTCATTAATCAGCCTTGACTTCGCTCAAATGTTACCATTTCTATTTTTAACTACACGAATCCCCAAATTGAGGGATACGAGTGTTTTTTTTGTCGTCAGTACCCTGAATTTGGTGATTAATCGATAATGGCAATATACATTAAGATTTCAGGATAGACAGATCTAGCAGTTCAGTCAGATCATAGAGTTAACCCATTCTTTGCTACTGCATCATCCCTGGCGTCAGACCTCTTCACTTCAATGTACCTCGCTTCAATGGCGATGCAAAGGACATACTCTTTGGAGGGCATGCCAGGATCCTATAGAGCTCCGTCAATCTCACCGTAACTGACGGTCACATGACTAGCAGTGCAGGTCGCCTCCAGTATTCCAATCGCTTGTATATATGGGATTCTTTAATGGGAAGGGAAGTGGATTTCTCGACCTATTTTCTCTTTCACCATCGAAAGATTTAGTCACCCTTCCTTGCTCCGGTTGGCTTTGTAATCCCACCCAACTCCAGTAATGCCTACTTAGGATTGTTCGATGAGAGCACTGTGGATCATGGCACAAAGAACCGATGAGAATTTGAGCCTTTATACCCGCACATTGGGATCAACAGATCACTTTCCTCGCTGGTCTATGGCAATTGGGATCCTGAGTTATATAATGTAAAGCAATTAATGTCTTGGTGACCTACAATTCCAGCTACCAACAGCCTTAGCGTGTTTTGGTCGTTCGATGACAACGCAGCTTTGCTCGACTATAAAACCAACTTTGCGCTTTCCTGCCTCATTGATCTCATGAAGTACTTCCCCGAAAAGGTTGTTATTGGGTTTTCAGCTTCTTATGACATCCATCAGCAAGATACAGCATCGATTCCTGGGAATTTACTTCAAACTTGGATGCTGTACGTCAGCAATCGACTAATGCAACCCTTTCTCTATCAAACTGCAAGATTCGCAGATTGACCATACTTTCTGACGGTTCTCGAAATCAATGGTTGCAACCGGTTATGCTTGCTCTTGGAGAAGAGGAAAAAGTACAATTCTCGAGCAAATCGGGGCACTGTCATTGACATTGATAGAGAGATAAGGAAGCGTTTCCAATGAATTTCTCTAATCACGAGTCATTTGCAGCTACTAATGGCTTTGCAAACGATCAGAATCTTGGCCAAGGAGCGTCTGGCCAGGTTATAAAGGAAAGCTGTGCCGCATAGATCATCTAGCAGCTGTCAAGAGAATCTTTCTGAAGTGGCATTAAAAGTGGCTTACCGGCATGGGTTACATTTTTTGTTCTTACCGCTTGTCTTTCTGAAGTGGCATTATTTCCTAAACTTGACCCATTCTGATTCTTAACACGACTTTACGACCTGCTCTGATCCTTGCTTAAATTTGAGCTGAATATACGTCTATCCTAGCAAGCTTTCCATCGAGTTCATGGGTGTCATGAGCTGTTTAAATTAATTGATTACATCTACAGTAGCGTTTTTCAAGAAGAAAAGCTGACGTGTTTTACTGAATTTTTTTACTTCCAACAGCACTAGGTTGGAGTTGTGAGGGTAATAACCATATAAATCACAGGAAAGGAAGCATATGAAGGACTAATTGAGGAACTTGTCCGACTCCTAGAAGATTGAAAGTTTTTGCACCTGAAAGGAGTTGAAGTCACTATTGACTTAGTTCTATGAATTCATCTCACAGAGGTAGCTGCTCTGTTTGATGGATGAACCTCGAACTCCACAGTAGGAAATAGATCAGAAGTATACTGAACATGAGATGCGCAACAGAAAGATTCAGAATTTCAATAGAAGTAAGAATGAACTGTAAACAGTCACTTTGTAATCTGCTTGAATGGTGTATCGAACATTTGGTTATGGCAATGTTTATGGCAACATTTCTGTGATCAATAAATACTCAGTCTCGGATATTAGATAAACACTGATTTTTTTTAACTGCCTGCTGAAGAGGCAGGAGCACACTGACAGATGTGAGAACTAGAGTAGCTTCATTTAGCATCACCGAGAAATGTCAAACGGACTCCAAAGATTTTCTTGCTTACTTCCTGGTGTGATCCTACAAGAGTTCATGAGCGATCCCTGTTCGCTATTATCTTTGGTGAATCAATCAACTAATACAATACATATGATACATTTTCCAAAAAGTCAAAATGTGTAGTTGTATGGCTTTAGGAGCCATGTTCTATCTTGCTTAACAGGAACTGAATTCTTCAATAGAAGACGATTCTATTCTTTGTGCTGATGTCTGATATGTAGTGGAAGCCTCGTATGTGCCAAGTGGAAGCTCAGGCACTCAGACTTCTTGCTGAAGAAATCTGATAACTCGTCCTGCTTTTGGCCTTCTCTTCGGATCTAGATGCACGCACCACAGTCCCAGCATCATCAAGCATTCCATTTCCTTCCTATCAAAATTCGAACCCAATGTCTCATCAGCTGCTTCAAGCATGTTTCCAGCAAGGTACAGCTGCCAAACCCACTTGTGCAGGGGAACATGAAATTCTCCTTCCTGATAGGTCCTCCTACCGCATGCGATTTCTAGTACCACGACACCAAAGCTGAACATGTCAGATTCTTTAGTAGCCTTACATTCAATCAAATATTCAGGTGCCAGGTAACCATATGTCTCAACCACGTCCGTCATTTGTGTCCTGAATTGGGGGTCAACGAGCTTAGCCACTCCGAAGTCTCCCAACTTAGTGTTGAAGTTTGTGTCAAGTAATATGTTGGCAGCTTTTATATCTCTGTGGAGAACACACTGCTCTAGATCTTCATGGAGATAGTTAAGGGCTACTGCCAGCCCTGAAGCTATCTTGTACCTCACATCCCACGGCAGACTTTTTCAAGTTCCCAAGAGATGATTATCAAGGCTACCATTAGGCATATATTCATAAACAAGCAAAAACTCACCTTCCTCTCGTCAC
Source organism: Syzygium grande (assembly GCA_024733475.1). Taxonomy (NCBI): domain Eukaryota; kingdom Viridiplantae; phylum Streptophyta; class Magnoliopsida; order Myrtales; family Myrtaceae; genus Syzygium; species Syzygium grande. Next base: position 16,181,857 of record JAMXDD010000002.1, on the reverse strand, counting down.
CATCCAATGAATTGCACCAGATTTCGGTGTACAATGCGGCTTATTATCTTCACTTCATTGGTGAAAACCTTTTCTGAATGTTTGGAATTTGCAAAGATTCTTTTGACAGCGACTAGCGATCTAAATGGTTCAAAAATCCTTTGTAAACTTGGCCGGACCCTCCTTGGCCTAGTCTTTGATCATTTGCAAAGCCATTTGTAGCAACGAACAACTCTTGATAAGAGAATTTCAGTGGCAATGCTCCTATCTCTTTGTCAATGTGAGTCAGAGCCTGAAACTCACATTTTTCCCTCATCTTGATCATAAATAAGCAAGAACCTACTAAAATAACCAGTAAGAGACATGCTACGGGAACTGCGATAAATGTTATCAACCTATATATCTTAGATTTTACCACCTTTTTCGATGTATCTGTTGACGGGGGATGCACAACGTCCAAGTTTGAAGTGAACTCCCATGAATTGAGGATGTGTCTCTCCTTAGCGATGCCATACAAAGCTGAAAATCCAATTGCTACTGATTCAGGAAGAACTTTAGCAAGATCAATTTGGCAAGAAAGAGAGGAACTATTGTTATCTAGAAAAACCGGCTTGTCATCAAATGACCAGAATACACTAAGATTCTTGCTAGTGGAATTGTAGGTCACCACAACATCAGTTGCACTGCCGTTGTGTGATCCAGCATTCCAACTGGTATTAACAAGCGACTTGAGTGAGTTGCTGTTGATTCCTATGTGCTACCCCGGAGGATCAAATTTCGGGTTGTACCAAGTATCGAACTCGACCATGACAATTTGGTTCCAAGGCCCATCATCAACTGTGCTTGCATTGAACAATCCTAAATATGGACCACATGAGTTAGGGGGGATTGTGAAGCCAACAGGAGCAAGAAAAGAGGCCATGCCATCATTAAATCCATTGGGGTCAAAAGCAGTGATGGTGATTGAGAAGCGAGAAAAGAAGTATGCTTGTCTCTCTGCAATAGAATCCCATAGATCGATGGGTTTGGAATACTGAATGCGGCCTACTGGATGGTATGGTTGTGGAAAAGTGCTGTCGGTTAGTTCAACAGATCCAGACACAATTCTCGCATCTCCTTGGAGCAGTATGTCACTTCCATTCGCGTCAAAGCTACGTATATTGAAGGAAAGAGAACTGATAAAGGGAAAAAGGACGGCAGAAAAAAAATAGAAAGGAATAAAATAATAAAAAAAAAAAAAGAGATTGTTCCATGGTTGCAAGGAGAACTGTATTCTACTACTGTTAAAGATGAGGTTTGGGCTGGTGTTCCCAAGCCCTGGTTTGAGATTTTTTGGGTACTTTATCCCTTATTTGAGACATACATTGAGCACTTTAGACCCTTATTTAACACTATGCTCACTTTGGGTTCTTTTTTGAGAATTTGACCACACTTGGGGTCCTTAATTGAAATTTTCCCTTTCTATTTTTAACTACACGAATCCCCAAATTGAGGGATATGAGTGTTGTTTTTTTCATCAGTACTCTGAATTTGGAGATTAATCGATAATGGCAATATACATTAAGATATCAAGATAGACAGATCTAACAGTCCAGTCAGATCATAGAGTTAACCCATTCTTTGCTACTGCATCATCCCTTGCGTCAGACCTCTTCACTTCAATGTACCTCGCTTCAATGGCGATGCAAAGGACATACTCTTTGGAGGGCATGCCAGGATCCGATAGAGCTCCGTCAATCTCACCGTAACTGACGGTCACATGAATAGCAGTGCAGGTTGCCTCCAGTATTCCAATCGCGTGTATATATGGGATTCTTTATAATGGAAAGGGAAGTGGATTTCTCGACCTGATTTGTCTTTCACCAACGAAAAATTTAGTCCCCCTTCCTTGCTCCGGTTGGCTTCGTAATCCCACCCAACTCCAGTAATGCCTACTTAGGATTGTTCAATGAGAGCACCGTGGATCATGGCACAAAGAACCAGACTGCATTTGTTGAGTTTGACATGTTTGGAAATAGAGAATTCGAGCCTTTATACCCGCACATTGGGATCAACAGATCACTTTCCACGCTGGTCTATGGCAGTTGGGATCCTGAGTTATATAATGTAAAGCAATTAATGTCTTGGTGACCTACAATTAGAGCTACCAAAGAACCTTAGCGTGTTGTGGTCGTTCGATGACAACGCAGCTTTGGTCAACTATAAAACCAACTTTTCAATTTCCTGCCTCGTTGATCTCATGAATTACTTTCCCGAAAAGGTCATTATTGGGTTTTCAGCTACTTATGACTTCCATCAGCAAGATACAGCATCGATTCATGGGAATTTACTTCAAACTTGGATGCTGTAGGTCGGCAATCAACTAATGCAACCCTTTCTCTATCAAACTGCAAGATTAGCAGATTGACCATACTTTCTGACGGTTCTCGTAGCATGTCTGTTGCTATCAATGGTTGCAACCGGTTATGCTTGCTCTTGGGGAAGAGGAAAAAGTACAATTCTCGAGCAAATGCGGACACTGCCATTGACGTTGATAGAGAGATAAGGAAGCGTTTCCAATGAATTTCTCTAATCACGAGTCGTTTGCAGCTACTAATGGCTTTGCAAACGATCAGAATCTTGGCCAAGGAGCGTCTGGCCAGGTTATAAAGGAAAGCTGTGCCGCATAGATCATCTAGCAGCTGTCAAGAGAATCTCTGCGAAATCCAGCCATTCCCAGAAAGTGTTCATCCATGAAGTGAAGATTTTCAGCCCGCATGATGCATTGAAACCTGGTACAATTTATTGGATGGTGTCAAGAGAAAGGTGAGTTTTTGCTTGTATAGGAGAACATGCCTAACGGCAGACTTGAATATCATCTCTTCGGGCATGAAAAAGTCTTCCATGGGATGTGAGTTACAACATAGCTCTAGGCTTGGCTTCGGCCCTTAACTATATTTATGAAAACCAATGCGTACTTCACAGAGACAAAAAGTCAAGTCGTGTACTATTGGAAGAAATTATCCGGACAAAGATCAGCAATTTCGGAGTGGCTAAGCTTGTCCGACCGCAGATAGAGGACTCAAATGACACGTGGTAGGGAAACGCAGTTATTTGGCACTAGAAAATGTGAACAATGGGAGGGCTTCGAAAGAATCTGACATGTTCAGCTTCACGGTTGTGATTATGGAGATTGTTTGCAGGAGGACCGACCCATCTGAGATCTCTAAATGTTTGGGAGTTCCTCTATTCAATCCTTTTCCTCCTTCTTGTCGCTACATATATTGCTTGTACACATCTTCTCTTTGTTTCCCGAGCCTATAGTGAGTTGCAGATTTATCAGGATGTGGAAATGCCATTTTTCACTAGTTAAGTGGGTTTGGCGGCTTTACCTGTTAGATAACATCCTTGACACTGCTGATGAGAAGCCCCATGAGGAATTGTTCAACCCTTCAACCCATGCCATTTCCCAAGGACAAAAATATTCTAGAGGAGGCTCTTTCTTTCTTTCTTTATATGTTTCTTTGTTGTGTAGAGGAAGCATTTTTGAAAAAAGGCATTGAGTTTTGTTTTTTACTCAGTTGATCCTTTGACAGAGAATGACCCTTGTGTGCCATAATCAGCCTCGGCCTCTTTTTAAAAGTGGCTTACCCGCATGGGTTACATTTTTTTGTTCTTACCGCTTCTCTTTCTGAAGTGGCATTATTTCTTAAACTAGACCCATTCTGATTCTTAACATGACTTTGCGACCTGCTCTGATCCTTGCTTAAATTTGAGTTGAATATACGTCTATCCTAGCAAGCTTTCCATCGAGTTCATGGGTCGTCATGAGCTGTTTAAATTAATTGATTACATCTACAGTAGTTTTTTCAAGAAGAAAAGCTGACGTGTTTTATGGAATTTTTTGACTTCCAGCAGCATTAGGTTGGAGTTGCGAGGATAATACCCATATAAATCACAGGAAAGGAAGCATATGAAGGACTAATTGAGGAACTTGTCTGACTCCTAGAAGATTGAAAGCTTTTGCACCTGAAGGGACTTGAAGTCACTTGACTTAGTTCTATGAATTTATCTCACAGAGGTAGCTGCTCTGTTTGATGGATGAACACCAAACTCCATATTAGGAAATAGATCAGAAGTATATACATTAGATGGGCAACAGAAAGATTCAGAATTTCAATAGAAGTAAGAATGAACTGTAAACAGTCACTTTGTAATCTGCTTGAATGGTGTATGGAACATTTGGTTATGGCAATGTTTATGGCAGCATTTCTGTGATCAATAAATGCTCAGTCTTGGATATTAGATATATACTGATTTTTTTTAATTGCCTGCTGAAGAGGCAGGAGCACACTGACAAATGTGAGAACTAGAGTAGCTTCATTTAGCATCACTGAGAAATGTCAAAAGCACTCCAAAGATTTTCTTGCTTACTTCCTAGTGTGATCCTGCAAGAGTTCATGAGTGATCCCTGTTCGCTATTATCTTTGGTGAATCAATCAACTAATACAATACATATGATATGTCTTTACAGCAAAGCGTAGGTCAATTGATCATAAATATTCTGTCACAACATCTATTTTATTTTCCGAAAAGTCAAAACGTGTTGCTGTATGGCTTTAGGAGCCATGATCTATCTTGCTGAACAGGAACTGAATTCTTCAATAGGAGATGATTCGGCAAAAGTACACCACAAGTGCCATAACTTGTGTACGGCGATCACTTTGGTGCCATAACTTTTTTTTGGATCACTTTGGTGCCAAAATCGGAAAAAAACGATCACTTTAGTGCCATTTTGGCCGGAAATCCGACGTGGCATTTTTCATTAATTTTTACGCCGACATGGCTCATGGGAGGCTTTGAGTCAACATGTCTGATCAGCATTTTTTATTTTAAATAATTTTTTTTTTCAGCGTGCACAGTCAATATTTTAATTTTAACTATTTTTTTTTTTTTTTTTTCTTCTTCGAGGGTCGGCCGCCCGCCGCCATGGGCAAGGCCGCCGCCTGTACCGCCAAGCTTCGCCGGTGGTCACGGCCACCGCAACCGCCCGGGAGGGAAAAAAAAAAAGGAAAAGAAAAGAAAAGGAAAGAAGAAAAAAAAAAAAAAAAAAAAAAATAGTTAAAATTAAAAATATTGACTGTGCACGCTTGAAAAAAAATTATTTAAAATAAAAATGCTGATCAGACACAAAAGGACTAGCCTCCCATGAGCCACGCCGGCGTAAAAATTAATAAAAAATGCCACGTCGGATTTCCGGCCAAAATGGCACTAAAGTGATCGTTTTTTTCCGATTTTGGCACCAAAGTGATCCAAAAAAAAGTTATGGCACCAAAGTGATCGCCGTACACAAGTTATGGCACTTGTGGTGTACTTTTGCCGAGATGATTCTATTCTTTGTGCTGATGGCTGATATGAAGTGGGAGCCTCGTATGTGCCAAGTGTAAGCTCAGGCACTGGGACTTCTTGCTGAAGAAATCTGATAACTCGTCTTGCTTTTGGCCTTCTCTTCGGATCTGGATGCACGTACCATAGTCCCAGCATCATCAAGCATTCCATTTCCTTCCTATCGAAATTCGAACCCAATGTCTCATCAACTGCTTCAAGCATGTTTCCAGCAAGGTATAGCTGCCAAACCCACTTGTGTAGGGGAATGTGAAATTCTCCTTCCTGATAGGTCCTACGGCATGCGATTTTTAGAGCCATGACCCCAAAGCTGAACATGTCGGATTCTTTAGTAACCTTACCTTCACTCAAATATTTAGGTGCTAGGTAACCATATGTCCCTACCACGTCCATCATTTGTGTCTTGAACCTGGGGTCAACAAGCTTAGCCACTTCGAAGTCCCCGACTGTAACAGCCCGAATTTCAATGTAATTCTGGGATTAATAAAACTGATATTAATTCGCACTTCATTTTAGTAAGTCTCACCCAGAGCCGATCACTCTCAGGATACTAACCAATAAGGTATGGCTAGCTAGAAAACGGTACGTGGACTGGGAACCCTATCGTGAAATGGACACCGATCACGAGAGACGCTGGGGGAATATTTTGGGCCAACGTGGGTCGATCGTAGGAAAGGGTAATGGATTGGGTTTGGTCAAGGCCTACGATGTATAATAGGGACGTAGGTAATTCTGCAAGACCGAAAGTATACTTGGCCAATCAGTCCTAAACCTGAACCAAACGATCGTGACCTCTGGAACTAGTGATAATTTCTCATTCTCTCAATGATCGAGACCATTACGATATGGATAGCCCTAGGTCGATACGGGTAATCTCTGAACAGCTGCCCATTAGTGAGAGACCCTAAAATTGAAAGTTTAGCGAGTTTTGTTCATAGAATTGAGCCCGAATTTCGATATTGATTTTCTAAGGCTTAAGAGACCATTTTTGGGAATCTGACGTCATATTACGCTGGCCACATACGTTTGGAGTTAGTACGAGTAAAAATTGGAATTTCGGTCCGGGGGTGAAAAATTACGATTTTGCCCCTGTGGGTGCCGGTATTGGATTTTGAGGCTGTTTGAGGTTATTTTTCGAGGCCGATGCCATTTTTGGGTGGCCACGCATACCGGGAGTCGTTACGGACAAAAAGTGGAATTTCAACAAAAATTAGAAAAATAATATTATTTTATTTCCGGAACTTTGCAGTCAATTTTCGAGGACTTAAAAAGTGAATTTCGTGATTCCGATACCATATTATGTTGGCCACACACATATGGAACGCGTATGTGCGAAAATTGGAATTTCGCCCCGGGACCAGAAAAATAACGGTTTTGCCCCTGGGCTATTTTCGGGTCCGAATTTTTTTTGGAAAATTTTTGGGATAATTATGGATGATTATCAGCTCAATTATTGAGGCCCAAGGACCATTTTACCCTCCACTTTTTGGATAAGAATGCATAGGAACCATTGGATTAGGGGCATTTTAGTCATTTTTGGCGGATGGGCGACACTTGGCACCCCTAGTCTACAATGTTTGATCAGGATTAAACTCTTTCTCTCTCTCCTCAGCTCCCCCATTCGACAGAACCACTAGAACAGCCCCTTCCTCTCCTTTTTTCTCTCTTTTTCCCTCATTTTCTCTCTTGCCGGAGCACATCGCTGGTCACCGGGCCTTGCCACCGCCGCCGTGCCCCACAGTAAAACCCTACTTTCTGTCACGGCCTGCCTCAGCCTGACCCTTTTCTCCCTCTCTCTCTCTCTTTCTCCCTCTTTTTCTCTCTTTTCCGTTCTGCAAACAGGGCCGCCGGAGCTTCAATCGCCGTTCCGTCGACACCCAGGTGTCTAGCTCGTCCATACGTCCCTATTCATTGCCGGCTGTATAGTATTCGTATGGTCGGCACTGTAGCTATTCGTACGGTCCGACTGTATGACCTGTCGCGGTCGTCACCGGCACCTCGTCGGCTACCCGTCCCGGCTGTCCGCATGGTGTCCGTAGACGGGACACTTTCACCCGCGTCCGTCGTGTCACTATTCACGCCCGTCCTGCGCCCGTGCCCGGAATTGTGCCACCGGTTTCACTGTTCACCAATGATCGATCGCCATTCTTCGTCGTCGTGACTTCGGATTAGGACTGATAGTACATTTTTCTGGACTGGATTAGGAATGCTAATACTAGCAAAGGAAAATTAGTGTACTGTTTTATAGAAATTATTATCGGGAAAAATGTAGTAGATCAATGAGAAATTTTTAGGAAGGATAATGGAGTTTAATGACTAATTTAGGAGCTCGTTGGTGAAATTGCTGGGTATACCCGGGTTGACTGATTGTATGTCAATTATGCTTAATTGTAGTTGATTTCGTACTGCTATGTCGTATGTGGTGTGGCTATTTTTGTGGAGTACGACTGGCCATTGTTTGGTTTATAATGAATTACTGATTTGTGAAATGTACGTTAGGCCACACGGTATTAATTGGGCCAATTAAGCACGTGTTGTGACATTAGGTGTTTGAATTATATTGGTGCTTGTGGTGCATTGCATTGCATAACATGGACACACATTTCGTATGCCAAGAGTGAGGCATGTGATGAAATTGTGTGAGAATGCGTGTCTGCCATGAGCATGTGATCACCTAAAATACCCTGACGCGTTATACGCTGGGTTCAGATAATAATGAATTGTGTGATCACCTAAGAACCTTCGGGTCGATATCGTCCTCGTGCACTTTGAAGCAGGACAATGCTCGGTACGTTCGGAAGACGACCATCCTCATGCACTTTGAAGCAGGCTCTGGTTTGCAAGGAAAACAGTGTTGCGCCTCATGCACTTTGAAGCAGGCTAGAGACACTGGGCCAGATCGGTTGCTGCGCCTCATGCACTTTGAAGTAGGCTAGATGCACCGGGCCGTGAAAAATTGATGACTCGAGTCGTAATAATAATGAATTGGGCAAGTGTGCCAGTGTGGGCCGGTGGGCCAAAGAAATGCGCATGGCATGTCAATAACATTTGCATGCATAAACATGTATTGATTAGCATGCGAGTGGGTGAGACTCGGTGCATGAGCATGTGTTTGGCGTACGTGTGACTGTGTGTGCCACGTATGTGCCATGATTTTTATATATTGAACTGTCTAACCTGTAGGGTCAGAGAATTGTATGATTATGGCTGTGTTATGGTTTTAAATATATGTTTCCGGTCAGGAGATTACATGTTAGCCTAGCCTAGGTTTAGGGATTGAACTCACTGAGATTCGTCTCACGATTGTGTAAACCGAAACTTTTCAGACCCCCGACCATAAGGATGGAGAGACCACTGCCTCTTTTTGGGATCCCTCTGCAGATCCGGACGTATACTACTACCTACCCTTCAGAAAATGGGGAGGTTTTTGTGAGGTATCAATCTGAAGTAGTTGTGAATATAGGTGAGGACTTTTATTAGAAATAAGAGTATGTGGCATGGTGCTATCGGGATGTCAATGGAAATGAGGGAGAGCCCCTTAGGACCTTTTGTGACATCCGGAAATTTCGTAATAATAAATAAGTGACGTGGGGAATTTTCTATGGTCGAGAATGATACGGGGATTATAAAGCCAAGAATTACTTAAGTTGGTATTTGTACGGACACGTAGGAATTTTCGTTGGATCGTATTTCGCGAAGCGCGGATTCGGAAACGTAATCGTACCGAGTCCGACGTGTTTAATATTTAGAAGTCGTCGTGCGCGTTAATCGTAGTGCGTTATAAATTAAACTATTAATATCTTGGTAACTAGTGGGTATTATTATTTTTATTATTATTATTAATGATAAATTTTGGTTAAGTAATGTTTTGCCGTAAGTAAAAGGAGGAAGAAAGGTGCCCAAAATATCTTCTGGACTCCCCTAATCCCTCACGTGGCCATTGAAGAAGAGTTGACCAATTGCCATCTGTCCCCTGAAACTAGACACCTAAGCTTGAGTAATGATTTTCCTTGGCCATCACTTCTTCCTTGATCTCTTACACGTAGCCATGATGGAAGGAGAAGATGCCACATGTGGGTGCATTGAATTTACCCATCCCTTTGTATACTCTCAGTTTCATCTTCGCCTGGGGAATGACCGAAGATATTCACTCAAACTAACATTCTCTTCTTCACTTTTTTCTCTCACCGACACCGATCGAGGATTTCCGAGAGAGTTTTAATCTTTGGGATGTTCAGATTCTGCACCAAGTAAGTGAAAACTCTAGGTTTAAGCTAAGTAAATCTACTTAGTACTTGCAACTTGGTTGTTTGAAAAAGGGTTATTTTGAGGTGCAATAATAAGGTTGTGATGATGGTTGAATCTGTTTTGCTGGTTTGGTGCAAGTTCAAATGGATGTGTTTTGTTTCTTTAAGGTATGGCGATAATCAGCAAGTGGAACGATTAAATCGGAACGTGTAATGTTAATTTTGAGGTGATTGTTGGATTCTTATTACTGGTTTGTGTATGTTTAAAAATGGTAGAAATTCGTTTTACTTAAAGTGATGATTATGTTTATTTTGATACTCAAAGGGATAATTTTGTTTTTGAAACTGGACAGATTTTAATCCTCAAAATTTGGTTTTGTGTACCTTGAAGCTGTTAAGACTTTATTATCAAAATCTGGTTCTGTGTACATTTGAAAAATATTCAGACTTTACTTTCAGACTTTATTTTCAGACTTTACTTTCAGACTTTACCTTCAGACTTTACTTTCAGACTTTACCTTCAGACTTTACCTTCAGACTTTACTGTTCAGAATCACTGTTCACATTTTACTGTTCATAGTTACTGTTCAAAAGTTACTGTTCAGATTCACTGTTCAAAAGTTACTGTTCAAAATTTACTGTTCCGGTTCTGAGTCTGAATTTACTTCTGAGTCTGAATCTATTTTTGAGTCTGAATTTACTTCTGAGTCTGAATTTGATTCTGAGTCTGAATTTACTTTTGAATCTAAATCTGCTTCTGAATCTGAATTCGATTCTGAGTCTGAATTTGTTTCTGAGTCTGAATCTGCCTTTGAGTCTGAATCAGTTTCTGAGTTTGAACTTACCTCTGAGTCTGAATCTGTTTTTGAGTTTAAACTTGCATATGAGTCTGAATCTGTTTCTAAGTCTGAACTTGCTTCCGAAAACTCGAATTTGCTTCTGAACCCTAAATTGCTTATGGGCGGAGTTTGCTTCTGAATTCGAAAGGTATTGTTTCATGTTTAAATTACTCGGATGTTGCATTTCATGGCTTTAAAGTACAAAAACCGTGATGGCTCGGTATGGGACGGGCCAAAACGGACTTTTGCATACAAATACTTGGTTATCATGACTTGCATGGGAATAATATTAATTCCGTCGCCCATTTAGTGGTGTGTGACGATGCCCCGTGTGTCGGGATGCCTCGTTGGTCGGGATGCCCCGGGGAGTGTTTCGGGATGCCTCGGGAGTCGAGATGCCTCGTTGGTCGGGATGCCCCGGGTGTGTGCCGGGATGCCTCGGAGTTGGGATGCCCCGTTGGTCGGGATGGCCCGGGAGTGTTCGGGAGGATGAAGTAACGAATCTAATCGCATGAGCATAAATGTTTTACATCATGCTTGCGTCTGAGTGAAAATATCATGATATGTTGTATTATTCAGACTTTGCAGCACATCCAGACGGAAAAGGTATACCTTGCATTCAAGTTCTATGCATATCATTTGCTATGCATGCGTATGTGTTTATGCCAGGGAAAGTGGTAAGTTGATTTTCCCAACTTAAAACTAGAGATTTTATTTGCTGGGCTTTGACTCATTCCTTTTTTTTCAGACTTGTAGGATGGATGTTCTACAGCCCCTACGTTTTGGAGTTCCCGTTCATTTTGATGCTAATTATGAGAATGTGTTTGCGCCGGAGTTTGATGCCGTATATACTAAGTGTAGTTCTACGATATGGGTTGATGTGGGGCTTCCGGAATGGGTTCCTTATCATTTTGTTGCTTGGTATTACAACTTGGAGGGCGAGTTGATTGGCCTGTTGAGGGGCTTCGACCTAGACGATGGTGGTTCCGCAGCGGAGGGTGAAGTGATTGACCCGTGACAGTTTCGGACTTTAGGCCGAATTTTGGATCCAAGATCTAGTTGGAGATAGGCAACCCTGCCCTACCCAGTTTTTGTTTTTTGGTACTTGTATGATGCTTTGTCTGGGTTGTAAATCTGATAAGGGTTTATTAATAAGAAGAAAAAGTATTTTGATCAAATTTGTGTGATATTCATGTTTAGTCTTTGACTTCCGCTGGCTATTTTATTAACAATATTAATTGGTACGTGTCGTGTGTGACGTTCTGGGGCGTCACACCTTTGATATCCCTATCGATAATACTGGGCTGATGCAACCAATTATAGCTGCTGATGAGGTGATAGACCCTGAGGTCACGCCCGAAGGGATGAGGCAGGAGGAAGAGATGAATGACGAGCCTGAAGTACTAGCGGAGGACCCCGAGCCGATGAACGAGGAGGAGGATGAACCCGAGGCCATGGAGCAGGACGTAGAGGAGGACGTGAGAGGTGGCAGAGTTAGGATCGGATGAAGAGGAGTTCAAGCTTTACCTAGACCTGGAGTTGGAGCCAGACTTCGAGGATGAGCGAGCCCAAGCGATGGATTCGGAGGAGTCAGAGTCTAGTGAGGACACCTCCGAGGAATTGTCAGAGAATTCTTCCGAGTCATCTGACCCTGATTGGGAACCTTAGGGTCACCCAATGTCCCTAGCTAGTGTTGAGGGCCGTTACTTTTTGAGATTGTTGCCCTCCCCCTGAGTTTTAGCCTAACCTCCCTAGCCACTTATCCCTTTTTGACCAGGTGGCTGCTGACCGTTTGTATCTTTTGTTGTACTTGTAAATATTGTACAAATGATTTTAATAGTAATATAAATGTGTAATTATTTTCTATAATGGTGTTTGATGTATGGCTATTCTTGGCTCTATTTGTAGTTGTCTGGGTCTGTTTATTGTATACTTCCGCTTGTGCTTGATCTCTGTATGGGTGTGGGTCGGTGACGCTTCCTGGGACGTTGCAATCAAACGACTGAAGGTGGGATGCTCGCGCTTCGTGAGGTACGGGGCGTGACACCGACCTTAGTGTTGAAGTTCGTGTCGAGTAATATGTTGGCGGCTTTTATATCTCTGTGGAGAACACACTGCTCTAGATCTTCATGGAGATAGTTAAGGGCTACTGCTAGCCCTAAAGCTATCTTGTACCTCACGTCCCATGGCAGACTTTTTCATGTTCCGAAGAGATGATTATCAAGGCTACCATTAGGGATATATTCATGAACAAGAAAAAACTCACCTTCCTCTTGGCACCATCCAATGAATTGCACCAGATTTCGATGTATCATGCGGCTTATTATCTTCACTTCGTTGGTGAAAAAATTTTCTGAATGTTTGGATTCAACAAAGATTCTTTTGACGGCAACTAGGTGATCTAAACGGTTCAAAAATCCTTTGTAAATTTGGCTAGACCCTCCTTGGCCTAGTCTTCAATCATTTGCAAAGCCATTTGTAGCAACGAACAACTCTTGATTAGAGAATTTCAGTGGCAATGCTCCTATCTCTTTGTCAATGTGAGTCAAAGCCCGAAACTCACATTTTTCCCTCATCTTGATCATAAACAAACAAGAACCTACTTAAATAACTAGCAAGAGACATGCTATGGGAACTGTGATAAATGTTATTGACCTATATATCTTAGATTTTACCCTTTTTTTGTTGTATTTGTTGATGGGGGATGTACAACATCCAAGTTTAAAGTGTACTCCCATGAATTGATTCTATGTCTCTCCGCATCGAGGCCATACAAAGCTGAAAATCCAATTGCTACTGATTCAAGAAGGACTTTAGCACCATCAATTTGGCAAGAAAGCGATGAACTTTTGTCATTTGGAGAAATCGGCTTGTCGTCAAATGACCAGAATATACTAAGATTCTTGCTAGTGGAATTATAGGTCACCATAACATCAGTTGCATTGCCGCTATGTGATCCAGCATTCCAACTGGTGGATTCAAGCGACGAGAGTGAGTTATTGTTGATTCCTATGTGCTGCCCCGGAGGATCAAATTTCGAGTTCGACAAAGTATCAAACTCAACCATGACGATTTGGTTTCGAGGCCCATCATCAGCTGTGCTTGCATTGAACAATCCTAAATATGGATCACCTGGGTTAGGGAGGATTGTGAAGCCAACAGGAGAAAGAAAAAAGGCCATGCCATCACAATATCGATCGGGGTCGAAAGTGATGATGGTGAATGAGAAGCGAGAAAAGAAGTATGCTTGTCTCCCTGGAACAGAATCTCATAGGTCGATGGGTTTGGAATACTAAATTGGGCCTACTGGATAGTATGGTTGTGGGAAAGTACTCTCGGCTAGTTCAATGGATCCATACACAATTCTCGCAACTCCTTCAAGCAGCATGTCGCCTCCATTCGTGTCAAAGCTACTTATATTGAAGGAAAGAGAACTGACAAAGGGGATAGTTGTGACAACCCAAGCGGCGGTGCGAGGGGAGGAGGGATGGCGGTGCGTGTCACGCCTCGTACTCTATCGGAACGCAACATCTCATCACGGTCGATTATGATGCAACGCTCCCAGGAAACATTGCCGACCCAATGTCCAATTAGAGATCAAATACATGCGGAAGCAACGTATATAATTAAATATATACACCCGTACAGTAAAACACATGAGACTAAGGTAAAACAACTAAATAGCAGTTAAGCACCTCAGAAAATATGTACGTTTTATACTATTATCAAAAGATCCTTTACAACCACATATACACACTGGGATAACAACAAACTAAGAGACAACAACAGCCACAGGCACGTCAAAAGTCCGAAGAGGGGGTTCAGTCACTCTGCCAGCTCCACTGAAGCACCACACCATGTACTCTTGAGTATGGTAATAGTCCCCTCCCACGTTCACAAACAAAACGGAGTAATATCTCACATAGGCTACTCCGTCTCCACAGGGATGTACACTCGACGACTGCTGAATATGATGCGGTATCCCAAAAAGAAGTGCTCTCCTCGGCATCTTACGGTTGGGGGTCTGAAATATGGGTTGATACAACCGTGAGACAAATCTCAGCGAGTATAACCCCCTAAACCTAGGTTAGGCAAACATGCAATTCTCTTGACAGATAACACATAATCACATTTCAAGTTTACTCATAAATAATTTCTGACCTAGGCTCTTTAGCCCAGATCTCTTACTTGGCTGACCCTGCAGATTATTCAAAATAATAATATAATCCAGTCACATATACGAGCACTCAGTTCACGCGTACGTCAAGCGTATGTTCATGCTCAATAATGATAACATCACGTACTATTTACCGAGTCCCGCACACTCGCATTCTGGCCCACGCATTCTTATGCATGCAAATGTCCACATTCATGTCTCGGCTCACTAGCCCACACTGGCAAACTAGGACTTTCTCAATTTATCATTTAATATGACCCGCGCAAAATGCATCAGGTCTCTTTATTTAATCACAACACTTCGTGGCCCACGTTAAGACGCATCAACTGGCCCAGTGTCTCTAGCCCGCGCCAAAACGCATCAGGCGCAACACCGATCTTCTTACGAACCAGAGCCCGTGTAAAACGCATCAGGATGGTCATCTTCCGGACGTACCGGGCATCGTCCCGCGTAACACGCATCAGGACGGCACACCCCGCGTAACACCCATCGGGGCGAAATGTGATCACACGAACATACAACCAATTATTATCTGAACCCCGCGTAACACGCATCAGGGCATTTAGGTGATCACATGCTCATGGCAGGCACGCATTCTCGCACAATTTATCACACGTCTCATTCTCGGCACTCAAAATGCGTGTCCATGCAATGCAGTATGATGTACCATGAGCATCAAATATAATTAGGCACTCAGTCAATTTCATGTCGCAACAAACGTTCACTGGCCAATTAATACCGTGCGGCCCAATTTCACAATGGATAATTCAATAATATTCAATAATCCAATCAAGCCATTGAATGGCCAATCACACTCCGCACGAGTCGGCCACGCAGTCACGCGACATGGCATTATTCAAATTTCCCAACAATTGGGTACAGAAATTAACGGGTCAATCAGTCCGGGCACACCCGACAGTCCAATCACATAATCCCCGATTAATCCATGCTAGCCCAATAATTATTTCTAATAATCCCACTAAATTCCTTGGATTTAATTTCCAACAATCGGCCCTTAATCCAGTCCGAATTATACACTGGTACTACCTAACCCAGTCCAGACTAAATCGATAATACCTAAGCCAGTCCAGAAAAACGCACTATCAGTCCTAATCCGGGTTTAGGAAATATACTCACCTAATTTTTGGACCACGACGACGGGAAACGGCGGCCAATCACTAATGAATAGTGAAACCAGTGGCGGAATTCCCGGGTGCATATTGTTCACGGTGTACTGTTCATGGACTGTACGGATAGGCAGGGGCGGTGGCCGGCGAGACAACGATGACGGCCGCGGCGACCGTACGGACGGGTGAACAGTGACCGTAGGGACGCAATGAACAGTAATCCGTACGGACACTGTATGGACAGGGCTGGATGGTAACGTACGGGTGGGCTGGATGGCTGAGTGGCGACAGAACGGCGATCGAAGCTCCGGCGAAACTCCGGCAAGGCTCGGACGCGGCGGCGGTGCTTTACCGGGAGAAAAAAAGAGAGAAAAAGAGAGGGAAAGAGAGAGAGAAAGGGCTGGACAGAGGCGAGGTCGAGGTTGGGGGACTGTGTGGTCGACATCGGGGCACGGCGGTGCGCAGCGGCGCTCCGGTGGCCGGCGGCGAGCTCCGACGAGACAAAACCAAGAGAGAAAATGGAGAAAAAGAGAGGAAAAAATGGGAGAGAAGCTACTGTTGGGGGCTGGTTCTGCTGAGAATGAGGGGAGGAGAGAGAGAGAAGATGGTCAGCTGGTCAAATAAAGCAGCCCAAAGTGCCACGTGTTGCTGATCCGTCGGTTTTGACCAAAATATCCATAATCCGACGGTTTTAATTCAATCTTATCCAAAAAGTGAGGGGTAAAATGGTCTTTTGGTCCAATAATGCAGCTGATAATCCTCTGGTAATTAGCCCAAAATTTTCCCAAAAAAATTTGGAATTAATACCGGCCCATGGGCAAAATGGTCATTTTTCTAGTCCTGGGGCAAAATTCCAATTTTTGCACATACGCATTCCATATGTGTGTGGCCAACATAATATGGCGTCGGAATCGCGAAATTCATTTTCTAAGCCCTCGAAAATCGACTGCAAAGTTCAGGGAATAAAATAATATTATTTTTTCAATTTTTGTCGAAATTCCCATTTTTTGTCCAAAACCACTCTAATTGTGCGTGGCCACCCCAAAATGACATCAGTTTCGAAAAATAACCTCAAACGGCCTCCGAATCTAGCCTCGGTGCCCACAGGGGTAAAACCGTAATTTTCCCAATTTTCATCAAAATTCCAATTTCTGACCAGACTAGCCCCAAATGTGCATGGCCACACCAAAACGACGTTGGTCATGAAAAATAATTGTAAACGTCCACAAAATTTTGACGTTGAAGTTTGGGTCCAATCTTGCGATTAAATTTGCTCATTTTAAAATTCTAGAGCCTCTCACTAACGGGCGGCTGTTTAGGTATTACGCGTATCAACCTAGGGTTGTCCGAATCGTAATGACCTCAATTTTCGAGAGAGCGCGAGGAATTATCACTAGTACCGGAGGTCTCGGTCATTTAGGTTAGTTCGGGAATTGTTCGCTATGTGTACTCTCAGTCATGCGGAATCACCCGCGATTCGATCGTACATCATTGGTCGAATCGAATCCGTCACCTTCTTAAGATTGGCCCACGTTGGTCTAAAATATTCCCTAGGCGTTCTTTGAAGTCCATGCCCAACTTGCGATTGGGTCCCCGGTCCACGTAGCTATTCCTATTTAGCCTTTTCCATAAGATTAGTATTCCGTGATTGATCAAGGTCCGGACGAGACTTTCTAAAATTAAATGAGAAATAATTTACACTTTATTGATCCCGAAAATAGGTCGAAATTCAGGATGTTACAGTGCGTCCATGCCTCGGTCCTCGGACGTGCATAGGGAAGGGAGGGGGAGCCTCTCTTGTCCCATATCGTTTAGGGGGAGAGTCCTAGACTAACTTATAAGGCTTAAAGTTCTATATTTGTGTAATGCGTTTCAAAGCTATAAGGGTCAGTGGTCCCAAAGCGGACAATATTACACAGTATAGACCTCGGGTGTTACAGGTGGTATCAGAGCCGATTCCCGACTGCGTGTGGTGCGTCTGCGCCTCGGTCCTTGGATGTGCGTAGGGAAGGGAGGGAGAGCCTCTCTTGTCCCACATCATTTATGGGGAGAGTCCTGGACTAGATTATAAGGCTTGGGGTTCTATATCTATGTAACGCGTTTTAAAGCCGTGATGAGGTTTGCACCATTCAACTGGTTTGAGATAGTATGCTTTATAATGAACCACACATTCCTAAAACCAATTTTGAACCCGTTCAACAGCTTCTTCGCAGTTTCTGCTGAACTCCTTGGACAAGTTTTGACCCATTCCTAAAACCAAGTTTTGACCCGTTCACTAAGAAAAATATCTAATCGGTCGCTTGGTCTTTCTCATAACTCAAATAACGTTGCTTTTGAAATGTCACTCCTTCACGTAGTCCCCTATGTGCAATAATAAATAACTCCATTCGTTGATCGATGGCGGCTCACATTTCAAACTTTTTAGAATCCCTTTTCCACTCACTTGCTCTTTTCCATAAACGCCCCTCACTTCTTCTGTTCTTGCTTCTTGTTAAGTTCATCCATCCCATTGAATCTCTTTGCCTAGCGACCGGAAAATCCAAATTGGCAAGGAAACAGGAACAAAAATGAGGGAAATGCGAAATTGACTTTGTCGTTTCAAATTACAATCAGCAAAAACACGACGGAACCCTAACTATGGAGGCTCCATCTTCGCAACAAGAGACGTGAAACCCTAACTTCTGAACCAACTTGAAATGAAGAAGATGAAGAAGCTGTGTAATGGCGAAGGAATTCAAATGTAGTGAGGTGTGCCTGTTTGGCGTCTACAAGGTTTTTTCGCTTTTTCTCCCTCCTATCCCAAACAGTGTGTGCCAATTTTTCCCAAATAATTTTGTATAAAGTCCTTTTCTAGAAAAAAAGAAAAAATTATACGATGTGTAATTGTGTATATTCTGTCATGCGGCTGCAGTGGAGTTGATCCAGCACTGGAAAGCTCCACATGCTTTGATGCTTGGTTGTTGGATTGGCTATGGCACTTTTGGCCAGGATGTGAAGATGAAGAAGGTGTGGAAAAGAGCTGGTCAGTGAGAAAGGGATTTCTGAAAAATCTGAAATGCAGGCTCCATCGATCACTTGTTCAATTGGAAATTTTGATCGAGAAAAACCGCGGGTACACACTTTCAGCTGCTTTTAGGGTTAAGTTATGGAGCAAATTGAACCTAATTTCTCGATCCGGAGGAAAATTGGGTTGCCGAACGTTGTTTGATTTGTATCTTAATTGTTGACATCTCTAGCGAGACGAGTCGGATTATTTATTCTAAAGATAAATCCACAAAAGATTTTCATGCAATACAAATGGTTAATGTCATTTGAATGATCGATTCTTTAAATTGTGGCGGATTATTGATCGTTTGGAAGATTATGACATTAAAATGAGCATCATCTCTAGCAAAACGAGTTGAATTATTTATTCTAAAGGTAAAGCCACATAAGATTTTCATGCAACGCAAATGGTCAATGCCATTTGAATGATCGATTTCTTTAAAATTGTGGTGGATTATTGATCGTTTGGAAGGTTATGACATTAAAATGAGTGTTGTAAAAAAGTTATGACACTATTAAAAGGATTTCTTGACCTGATTCTCTTTCACCCATCGAAGATTTAGTCCCATAAAAATCCACGATGGCTTGGCATTTTTCCTCATGCCAGTTGGCTTCGTAATCCCACCCTAATCCGGTCATGCCTACGTAGGATTGTTCGGCAAGAACACCATAAATCATGCACAAAGAACCAAAACTGTATTTGTCGAGTTTGACACATTGGGATCAACATCTGACCTTCCTCACTAGTACACCCCATTGGGATCCTGAGTTATACATTGATACCAGTGTCGGGTGGTCTTGAGCCTTTCTCATCCCAAAAATTAGCTCAAAGGGTAAGGATTTCTCTTACATTTATAAATCGACTACCAGTCCGTTTTACAATCGATGTGGGACAACTTCAACAATACAATGAAAACCAATTAATGTCTTGGTGACCTAAATTTCCAGCTACCAAGAACCTTAGCATGTTGTGGCCGTTGGATGACGGCACAATTTTGCTCGACTATAAAACCCACGTTCTGCTTTCCTGCCTGATTCATCTCACGAAGTACTTGTCCATAAAGGTTGCAACTGGGTTTTCAGCTTCTTATGACATCCATCAGTAAGACACAGCATCAATTCGTGAAAATTTTCTCCAAATAGCAAACCTCTCTCAATCAGACTGCAAAATTCGCAGGTTGACCATACTTTGTGACAATTCTTGCAGCACGTCTATTGTTTTTAATGATTGGGACCGGGTTCTGCTTGCTCTTGGAGAAGAGAAAAAAGCTCGAGCAAATGCGGGGACTTCCGTGATGTTGATTGTAATAGCCGTATTGACTGCATCAAAAGAGCAGCCGCCCGAAAAAACAAAAAAAAAAAAACGTTGACCAGTCAACAAAAGGAAAAAAGTGGACCTTAAGCTATTAAAGGGGAGAGCACGCCCAATGAGAAGAGAGAAAGAAAGAAGAAAGAAAGCTTTCTGATTCTTAACATGACTTTACAACCTGCTCTAACCCTTGCTTAAATTTGAGTTGAATATACATTGATCCTAGAAAGCTTTCCATCGAGCTCATGGGTCGTGATGAGCTGTTTAAATTAATTGATTACATATACAGTAGCGTTTTTCAAGAAGAAAAGCTATCATGTTTTGCTGAATTTTTTTATTTCCAACAGCATTGGGTCGAAGTTGTGAGGGTAATACCCATATAAATCACAAGGAAGGAAGCATGTGAAGGACTAACTGAGAAACTTGTCTGATACTTTCGACGAGAGAAACTAGAAGATTGAAAGTTTTTGCACCTGAAATGAGTTGAAGTCACTTTGACTCAGTTCTATAAATTCGTCTCACAGAGGTAGCTGCTCTGTTTGATGGATGAACCTCAAACTCCAAATCAGGAAATAGATCAGAGGTATACTGGACATGAGATGAGATGCACAGGAGAATGATTCAGAATTTCAATAGAAGTTAGAATTAACTGTAAACAATCACTTTTTAATCTGCTTGAACGGTGTATCGAACATTTGTTTATGGCAATGTTTATAGGAACATTTTCGTGATCAATAAATACTCAGTCTCGGAGATTAGATATGCACTGGTTTTTACACCCTGCTGAAGAGGCAGGAGCGCAGTGACAGATGTGAGAACTGGAATAGCTTCATCTGGCATAACTAATAAATGTCAGACGCACTCCGAATATTTTCCTACCTACTTTCTGGTGTGATCCTGCAAGAGTTCATCAACGATCCCTACTCGGTATTATCTTTGGTGAATCAATCAACTAATACAATACATATGATACATCTTTACACCAATGAGTAGGTCAATTGATCATAAATATTCTGTCACAACATCTATTTTATTTTCTGAATAGTCATAATGTGTTGCTGTATGGCTTTAGAAGCCATGATATATATTGCTGAACAGGAACTGAATTATTCAATAGAAGACGATTCTATTCTTTGTGCTGATGGTTGATATGAAGTGGGAGTCTCGAATGTGCCAAGCAGAAGCTTAGGCACTGGGACTTCTCCCTGAAGAAATCTGATAACTTGTCCTGCCTTTGGCCTTCTCTTCGGATCTGGATGCACGCACCACAGTCCCAGCATCATCAAGCATTTCATTTCCTTCCTATCGAAATTCGAACCCAATGTCTCATCAGCTGCTTCAAGCATGTTTCCAGCAAGGTACAGTTGCCAAACCCATTTGCGTAGGGGAATGTGAAATTCTCCTTCTTGACAGGTCTTCCGACCACATGCAATTTCTAGAGCCACAACCCCAAAGCTGAATATGTCGGATTCTTTAGTGGCCTTACCTTCACTCAAATATTCAGGTGCCAAGTAACCATATGTCCCTACCACGTCTGTCAGTTGTGTCCTAAACCGGGGGTCAACAAGCTTAGCCACTCCGAAGTCTCCAAGCTTAGTGTTGAAGTTTGTGTCAAGCAATATATTGGCGGCTTTTATATCTCTGTGGAGAACACATTGCTCTAGATCTTCATGAAGATAGTTGAGGGCTAATGCCAGCCCTGAAGCTATCTTGTACCTCACATCCCATGGCAAACTTTTTCGTGTTCCGAAGAGATGATTATCAAGGCTACCATTAGGCATGTATTCATAAACAAGCAAAAACTCACCTTTCTCTTGGCACCATCCAATGAATTGCACTAGATTTCGGTGTATCATGCGGCTTATTATCTTCACTTCATTGGTGAAGACCTTCTCTGAATGTTCGGATTCTGCAAAGATTCTTTTGACAGCGACAAGGCGATCTAAACGGTTCAAAAAAACCCTTGTAAACTTGGCCAGACCCTCCTTGGCCTAGTCTTCGATCACTTGCGAAGCCGCTTGTAGCAACAAGCAACTCTTGATAAGAGAATTGCAATGGCAATGCTACTATCTCTTTTTCAACATGAGTCAAAGCTCGAAACTCACATTTTTTCCTCATCTTGATCATAAATAAGCAAGAACCTGCTGAAATAACTAGCAAGAGACATGCTACGGGAGCAGTGATAAATGCTATAATCCTATACATCTTAGAGTTTACCCCTTTTTTTGATGTTCCCATCGATACAGGACGCACAATGTCCAAGTTTGAAGTAAACTCCCATGATTTGATGCTGTGTCTCTCTGCATATTCTCCTGTTGCAGCTGAGAATCCAATTGCTACTGATTCAGGAAGAACTTGGGCAAGATTAATCGGGCAAGAAAGCGAGTACTTCTGCTTATGTGGAGAAACCGGGCTCACCATCAAACGACCAGGACACAGTAAGATTCTCGCTGGTAGAATTATAGGTCACCAAAACATTAGTGACACTACCGTTGTGTGAGCCAGCATCCCAATGGGCATAAACAAGTGACGCGATAGAGTTTCTGTTGATTCCTATGTGCTCCATTGCAGGATCATTTTCTAAGTTCACATAACTATCGAACTCGACGAACACAATTTGGTTGTGCAGCCCAGAATCACACGTTGTCCTATTGAAGAGTCCTAGGAATTGACCAGCCGAATTAGGGGGCATTATGAAGCCAACAGGAGCAAGAAAGAAGGCCATGCCATCACTATGTCCAGTGGAGTTGAAAATATCAATGGTGAAAGAGAAACGAGTAGAGAAGTCTGCTTGTTTCCCCGTAACAGAATCCCAGATATCTATGGGTTTGGTATACTGCATGTGACCAACTTGAAATTTTGGCGGAATGAAGCCTTCGGTGAGAACAACGGATTTTGACACAGTTTTCGCGACTCCTTGGTATAGTATGTCGCTTAGATTAGTGTCAAAGCTACTTATATTGAAGGAAAGAGAACTGACAAAGGGGATAACAGGACAGCGGACAAGGGAGAAAAGGATTAAGAGAGTGCACAAAGAAAGAGAGCAAGACATGGTTGTGGTGAGAGCTGTAGATGAAGTTTGCACCATTTAACTGGTTTGATTTATTGCGCTTTAGGATGAACCAGACATTCCTAAGAGCAGATTTCAACACCTTGAACACGTTAGTTCAACAGCTTCTTTGCAGTTTCTGCGAAAGTCGTTGGACAAGGGACATTGGCTGCTTCTTTCCAGTTTCTACTAAAAAAACTTGGGCACTTGGTGTTTCTCATAACTAAAATAACGTTGGCGCTTTCCTAAGACAGTGGCTGCATCTGGGAAGTCACTCATCTTCAGCTGGAAACGTTGAAGGAGCGAACCGCGTGTACACACTTTCAACTGCTTTAAGGGTTTGGTTATGGAACAAATTGAACCTAATTTCTCGATTTGGGGCAAAATTGTGTTGCCGAACGTCGTCATTTGATTTCTCTGTTGAATGTTGACATCTCTAGCAAGACACATACATCAGATTATTTATTCTAAACTAAGGACACATAGGATTTTTCGGCAATACGAGAGGTCGATGTCACTTGAATGGTTGATTTTTACAAGTTGTGGTAAATCGATTATTTGAAAGTTATGACGCTAAAATGAGCATCTAAGAAATTTATGGTACTACATTTTTCCTCGATTCTTTAAATGGACCTAGCTATTGTTGTCAATGCAATAACAGGTTCTTGGAAAGACCTCACTGGGCACAACCCAGAAGGCACGTATAAGCTATATGGTCAAAGTGTTGTTACTTCTTTTGTGTTTTGACTTTCAACAAATTGTGAACGCGCTTTCACACACCATCTTGTTTGGACTTCCGGAACGATTGAAAGCGCTTTCTTGGTAGACCTTTATACATGGACAAGGCTATTGAGTAAAAAAGTAGGCTAACATATGCTCATGTATGTATTCTCATGGACTTTGATAGCCCATTCTCAGAAAATTTTGACCTTGATACGGGAAACTAGGAAATTTTTGGGATTACTGTTGACTACAGCTGGATACCACAAAAAAGCAAAAAATGTAACTGCCTCGGTCATAAGGATTGCACTATGCCGAACAAGATAGTATGGGTCCCAAAATCCCAATTGGTGGCGAGACCACCAAAAAATGCAGCTTCTATTGCCCTCATACCGCCTGGAATAGTCACTACAGTAGTGCCAAATGACAATTCCTTGACTCCTCTGTCGAAAATTCCTGCTCCTATTACTGGTATTTCCATAGCTAATGAGCTGAAGAATCCTATTATTGCTACTCCCCAGCTGGGTTTATCCTCTACAGATGTCAAACATGTTGGAAATAAGAAGACTGGCTCCAACAACAAAAATAGATATTCCAGTTTCTCAGGAAATAGATTTGCATTACTGGGAGAGGGCGATCATCCAGTTATTTTTGATGGGCACGCTACTCTACTCGACGATGTGGGGAGTGGGGTAGAACCCCCTGAACAATGAATATCCTTTCTTGGAACATTCGAGGCCTTATTAGTAGCCCCAAATAAAAGGAACTTGTAGATTTTGCTTTATCTCAAGACCCCATATTCTTATTTTGATTGAGCATAAAATAAAAGAGGGAAATGTGGAATTTGTCATCAACAGTAAGTTTCGAGGCTGAAAATTCATCCATGACATTCAGAATAGTAGTCTACGTAGAACATTTTGCTTTGCCAGGACCTTGCAAAAAAATTCAGCTATTTCCTTCCTTTGGTTGTTGGCCTCAACCAAACTGCTTTTATCTCAGGTCAACAAATATCAGAGAATATTCTACTATGCCAGGACCTTCTTCATAACTACCATAAGGGCGATAAAGGTAAACGCATGGCAATAAAAATTGACCTCATGAAAGCTTTTGATATGGTAAAATGGGAAGCAGTTTTTGATGTTCTCAAGGCTATCAATACACCTCAATATCTATTTGATCTACTAGCTCAATGCATAACTACACCGAGATTTTCGATAAACCACAATGGCGAACAGGTTGGCTACTTTGCTAGTACCAATGGACTAAGGCAAGGTGACCCAGTCTATCCTTATCTGTTTGTCTTGGTTATGGGAATTCTCAACAGGATCATAATTGAGAAAGTTGAAGTATCCTCCTTCAAGTATCATTGGTGTTGCAAAACGGAAAAAATCACTTATTATACTTTGCAAATGATCTGTTTCTTTTTTCTCACGAGGATGTAGATTCGATCGTTTGCCTTATTGATGTACTTGATGAATTTGCAGCTCTCTTAGGACTGCACTTCAATCCAGATAAATGCTAGATCTTTTTCTCCAGGTTGTCCAAGGAAGAAAAGGGAATTATATTGGATCACACACCTTTCCCCACAGGTAATCTCCCTATTAGATACCTTGGTGTTCCACTTGTCACAAGACGACTCATACACGCAGATTATAAGAGTTTGACTGATAAAATCTTCAAAAATATGGAAGGCTGGTGCATGCAACATATTAGCTACGCTGGTCGTCTCCAGTTAGCCAAATCAGTATTTATTTCCATATGTACCTTTTGGATGCAAATATTTTTACTTCCGAAGCAAATCATATATGAAATTGAAAAGAAGATTAAACATTTTTATGGGCTACAAATATAGAAGGCCACGGATCACACAAAGTTGCTTGGGAAGTTGTTTGTTCACCAAAAAAGGAAGGAGGTCTAGGGTTGCCTCATCTAAAATTATGGAACAAAGTTTTGCTTGGCTGTATGCTTTGGAACATCATAAATTGTTCATCATCTTCCATGTGGAGTAAATGGGTTCACAATACCAAGTGTAAAGGCAATTCGATTATGTAGCTTGAAATCAAGGGAGCTATGGCATGGAGTTGGCATTGTATTCTTCAACTAAGACTGGCTTTAGCTTCAGTCATATCTAGACCAAGATATTGTTGCCAAGAGGTATAGAATGAAACCAGGAGTGAGATAGGCTGTGGAATGGTTTCAATTGATCTAGAAAGGAGGTATCAGCAAGCATAACTTCATCAGTTGGCTTGTTTGTAGGGATAGACTACAAACAATAGAAATCATATCACATTGTTGGAAACCTGAAGTAGATATCCACTGTAATTTTTGTATGTCTAGTCTGGAAAGCAGAGAACATCTATTTTTCCAGTGCACCTGAACCAGAAGTATTTGGCATATTATGCTTGCACAATACGGAATTTGGCGTTCTTTGGGAGGATGGAATGATGAACTCAAATGGATGATCAATGCTACCAAAGGTAAGGACATGGCGGCAAGACTTCTGAAGGTATCTTTCCTAGCGACCATATATTGCATTTGGATGGAGCTTAATCGTAGATGCTTCCAACAAAAGTCAAATGACGCCCTTCTCATTTTGGCTAAAGTTCGCAAACTTGTTAGAGGGCGAGCTTCGCATTAAAAATCTTTAAAACCATCTCGGACAAATTAAATATTGGCTACTACATGTAGACTCCCTCACTCCATTTTTTCGTGATCTTAGTTTCATTTGTAATACTGGGAAATGCCCCTAAGCTTCTCTACGTCAACTTATAAATACTATTTACATTTTACAACAAAAAAATAAAAAAAAATGTTAAGGAATAAGACATACATCTTTTCTATACATTTTACACCAAAAAAAGAAAACAGAGAGCTTGAATTCTTACCGGGCGTTGTGAAACTTGTTAAATCTGGCTTGGCGAGGCCTTCGTGTACACGCAAAAGCTCTCCTTCCCTTTTCCATTGTCTTTCTTTTCTTCTCCTTTTTCTTCCCTTTTGACCCATTAACAGCTTTTTTTACAGTTTCTGCTGAACATTGGACAAGGGATATTCTTATTAAATCAAATTGGTCCTTTCTTGAACAAAAAAAAAAACTCAGTCCTTTCTTATAACTAAGATAATGTCGGCTGCTTCTGAAATGGGCATTAGACCAAACTGTGAATGCAATAACATGTTCTTGGAAAGATTTCCAAAGGCACAATTCAAAAGGCACGTGTAGGCTATGTATTCAAAGTACCGTCCCATTTTAAACGTTTTTTTTCTTCTGTTTGGTCAAGATCTAGAATCGATTTACTAAAGAATGTGACATAATATATTTGGGTCTTTGAACAAGTAAATTATATTAAAAAAATCCAGAATAAATGCCTACCCCGCTTAATAAATCAATTTCATAAAATCAGCCTTGGCTTCGCTCAAGCTTCACACATGCATTACTGTTTCTATTTTTAACCACACGAATCCCCAAATTGAGGCGTATGAGTGTTGTTTTTTTTTATAGTACTCAGAATTTGGATACTAATCAATAATGGCGATATACCTTAAGATACCAAGATAGACAAATATAACGGTTTAAATCGTAGAGTTAAATAAGCACCTCGCCATTGTTGGTTTCTCCCCATTCTTTGCTAATTGCATCATCCCTTTCGTCAGACCTCTTCACTTCAATGTACCTCGCTTCCAAGGCGATGTCCAGGGCGTACTCTTTGGAGGGCATGCCAGGATCCGATAGAGCATCGTCAATCTCACTGTAGCTGACGGTTGCATGACTAGTAGTGCAGGTCGCCTCCAGTATTCCAATGGTGTGTGAATCTTTAATGGGAAGGGAAGTGGATTTCTCAACCTGATTCTCTTTCACCATAAAGATTTAGTCCCCCTTCCTCGCTCCGGTTAGCTTCATAATCCCACCCAACAACGGTAATGCCTACTTAGGATTGTTCGATGAGAGTACCTTGGATCATGGCTCAAAGAATCAAATTGTATTTGTCGAGTTTGACATGTTTGGAAATACATAATTTGAGCCCGCACATTGGGATTAACAACTTCTGTCAGATCTCAACTCCTCCAAGTGCAGGACCTTAGTGTGTTTTGGTCGTTCGATGACAACGTGGCTTTACTCCACTATAAAACCAACACTACAAAAAAAAATGAGATTTTGCCATGAAAATTTACAATGACTTTTGCGACGAAAAACAAAATCGTCAGAAATTTGTGACGAAAAATTTTTCGTCGCTAATTTCTAACGATTTTTGTGATGAAAAATTTTTCGTCGCTAATTTCCGACGATTTTTGGCGTAGAAATTTATTCGTGGCAAATTTGCGACGAACTTTGCGACGAAAAATCGACACGGAAAATAGTTTTTGTGATATCCATCCCCACCCCTAATTTCTCTCTCTCGACTGATTCCTCGTATCTCCCTCGCTGTTCTCTCTCCGTCTCTCTTTCATTTCTCTCGATTTACCTATCTGTGCATGCGCAAATCAATCTTGGTAAAGCTTTTCCGCCGGTAAGTGTCGTGGCTAATTTCGTGACTAATTGGCGACGAAAACAGTTCGTCACAAAACTATTCATCGTTGGATTTGTATATTTTGGTGTTATTGAAATTTTTTTCCTTCCTTACTGGTTTGGCCGGTCGCCGGAGACATCGCCGGCCATGGGGCGAGGTCCAGCGGCCGGGCCATGGTCACCGGTCGACCTCGCCGATGCCCAAGTGGGCTAGCCTCGCATGGGCCTTGGCATGGCTGGCGAGCTCGGCCCTCACCATTTACCATTTCCAGCAAGGGCTAGCCTCGCATGAGCTAACGCCGTTAGCCCATGCGAGGCTAGCCTTCGCTGGTATTGGCAAGGGCCGAGCTCGCCGGCCATGGTGAGCTCGGCCCTCGCCGCCGGCGAGCTTGAGCTCGCCCAGAACTTGCCCAGGCGAGCTCGCCGGTCGCCGGTTCGACGATCGGTGAAGAAGAAAGGAAAAAAAAAGGAAAAGAAAAAGAAAGAGAAAAAAATAAAAGATAATTAAAAGTGAATCTTAAGTAATTTGTTTTTATTTTAGGTACGTGTCCATTTGAAGGTCTCGCAATCCAACTGAACGTTGCAATTCTCATCAAATTGACCATTTTCTACTACAAAGATTTTAGTTAAATACTTGGTAAGTCTTATTGACATGGTAATTTTTTCATTTTTTTCAAGTTGAAAGTAATTGTTTTGTAAAAAATAAAATTTTAATTTTTAGAATTTTATGGTTTTAATTAACAATATTAAACAATAGATATGATATTTTTAATATTGTACGAGAATTTTTTTATTTCTATACGGATACAATGCAAAGAGACAGGGATTGGATGTATAATAAGAACTTACCTAGACGTCGAGGATTGACCGATGAGTTTCGTATCGGGTTGGAACTATTTTTGGACTTTGCTAGTGGTAAATATGAGTTCATGGATGGAAATAAGTTAAGGTGTCAATGTAAAAAGTGCAGTAATGGAAAATTTCAAGACATTAATAAAGTTAGAGAACATCTTTGTAGATTTGGGTTTACTTCGAATTATTATAATTGGACTTACCGTGATAATTCATTTATATTTGATGATGTATATCGAAGAAGCGACCAATGTTTAGTTAGGGAAGAATGTAGCTATTATGACCAATTGAACCTATACCAGAGGATGGTGTTTGATGAAGCCGGTCATAATTTTGTTTCAGAAATGAATCATGCAAGTACTAGTTTTACTCCTACACTTGAACAAGTGAAAACTAATCATGCATCACAATTGAAAGAGATAAGAGTTACAGGTTTTGATGAGAATGTATGTGATGAAACTTTTCAATCTAATCAGTTCTAGGAAGTGTTGAAAAAAACAAATAAACCTTTATAGGTAAGTTGTGACAACCACACGAAGGTATCAGTAACAGCAAGACTGTTAAATATCAAGGCAGAACCTAATGTATCTGTGGATTGCTTTAACTCTTTTGTTGAAGTAATGTCGGAAATAATGCCTCGTGATAACATCATGCCAAGTGACTTTTATGATATGAAAAAGCTAGTGGATAACTTAGGTCTTTCGGTTGTAAGGATTGATGTATGTAGTAAGGGTTGCATGTTATATTGGAGAGACGATGAAAATGCAGAATCATGCAAATTTTGTAGCCAACCTAGGTACAAGATTAACAGGAGGCAGGGTCATAATCAGAAGCATAGACCATGTAAGCAAATGTTTTATTTGCCCTTAATCCCCAAGTTGCAAAAGCTTTATGCGTCTCAAGCCACTACTGAACAAATGACTTGTCATGCAAATCATGAAATAGAAGAGGATCTAATGTGTCATCCTTCATATGCAGAGGTATGGAAACGTTTTGATAGAACATACCCCGAGTTTGCAATAGAACCTCGAATCATTAGGTTAGGTCTGTGTGCTGATGGATTTGCCCCATTTGAAAAATCAGGAAAAAGTTATTCATGTTGGCCAGTTATCTTAACTTTGTACAATCTTTCATTCAGTATGTGCATGAATACACCTTATATGTTTTTGACATTGATCGTGACTGGCCCGTAAAATCCAAAAAAGTTGATAAATGTTTATATGCAACCATTGATCGAAGAGTTACAACAGCTATGGGATGAAGGTATCCCTACGTATGACGTTTCTACCGATCAAACATTTGTAATGAAGGCTGCTCTTCTTTGGACGATAAATGACTTTTCAACTTATGGAATGTTATCTGGATGGAGTACAATCAGAATCTTAGGATGTCCGATATGTATGGAGAGATCGAAGGCATTCAGATTAAAACATGGTAAGAAGCCCAGTTATTTTGATTGTCACAAGCAATTTTTGCTGCTAAATCATACATTTAAAAGAAATAAAAAAGAGTTCATTAAGAGTAGGATCGAAAGAACACATCCACCATTGAGGTTGACCGGTCATGAAATTTGGGAGCGAGTGCAAGAATTTCCAACTAATGTTGAAAACTCTCATGACACAACTATTACGTACAGAAGTACACATAAGTGGGCTAAAGGCAATATATTTTGGGATCTCCCATATTGGAAGGCCCATCTTATTCATCATAATCTTGACGTCATGCACATAGAGAAGAACGTTTTCGACAATATCATAAATACCGTTATGGATATCACTAGAAAAATAAATGACAACTTGAATGCAAGAAAAGATATAAGGGATATTTGCGATCGGCCAACACTAGATGTGGATGCAAGCAGCAGGGGACTAAAACCAAAAGCAGTTTATACATTGAATAAGGAGCAGAGACGGGTCGTTTGTCAATGGTTGAAATAGGTGCGATTTCCTAATGGATATGCTTTCAATCTCGGGAGATGCGTTGATTTAAATGAATGTAAGTTGACAGGTTTGAAGAGTCATAATTGTCACATATTTATGGAAAAACTAATTTCAATAGCCTTCAAGAAACTTTTACCAAACTTTGTTTGGGGCGCTATTACAGAGTTAAGTAATTTCCTGTATGATATTTACTTAACAGCATTGAAAGCATCACACATGGAGAAACTAGAGAGAGATATTTCAATTATTCTTTACAACTTAGAAAGGATATTTCCTCCACTGTTCTTTAATTCAATGGAGCATCTCTTAGTTCGCTTGCCTTATGAGACCAAAATGGCAGGTCCTGTCCAATTTCGATGGATGTATCCATTCGAGAGGTAAATTTATTTTCTAAATAAATTTGAAATTACTTCATTATATATTATGTTTCGATAAACTTTTTTCTATTGCAACTAGGTTTTTCTATCATTTGAAGAAAAAAGTGAAGAATAAGGCATGTGTCGAAGCTTCAATTTGTAATGCATATATTGTGGAAGAAGTGACAATATTTGCATCATACTATTTTGAGCCGCATGTGCAGTGCAAGAGGCGGAGAGCAGAAAGAAATGATGAGGGCCCCATTGATCCCAATTGCAAAACATTCTCTATTTTCAATTATTTGGGTGATCAAGCGGCGCATGTAAGTTTCGTCACTTAACAAGCAAAGAAAAGCAAGCAGCCCATACATATATTTTACTGAACTGTCCAGAAGTTGAGCCATATTTCGAGTAAGTGTACATTGGTAAGTATATGTATTGTGTGTCAAATATTTGCTAATATATTGTCACGCCCCGAACCTCTACGAGCTCGCGACATCCCCTGCTCCGGTCGAAATGATGCGACGTCCCAAGAACGTCGCCGAACCAACCCAAAAATCAGAGTCACATGCGGAAGCGGATATAAAAATCCCGAACAGAAAGATGACGACAACGGGGTAGAACACCAAGACAATCAAACACCAACTACAACATTTTATACAGCCACTACACCAAATATATACAAACAATGTATTATAGACATATTTAGCAAACTAACATCCGAAATCACCGTCATAACAAAACATCAGGGTCTGGTTAACTTAACTTCCCTACGGGTCAATCCGATTTACACAACCCCTAAAATACCCTAGGGGAAAAACCTAAGGATCGACCTCTTCCAATCTATTCCTGATTCTTCGAGCTTAAGCCTCCGGACACTCACCTGAAGTTCCACTGGCACCAAAAACGGTTCCTCGAACTTCAAAAAGAGGAGGCGGACTTCCCGGGTCTAAGGCTGGGGGTCTGAAAGTGGCGGTTATACAACCGTGAGACGAATCTCAATAAGTGTACAACCCCAAACCCCAAACCCCACGTAGGCACTCACGTACCGCCAGACGAAAACACGCATGACACACAATCTATCAACCAAACTAACAAGTACACGCGACCCTACCTGGAATTCCTCATGCACGTCCCTGCACGTTAGTCAACCACACAGCCAGTATGCCACAGAAATACATCACAGTCGCGCGCGTGCCCCGATTATAGAGCAAAACCCACTTGGGCACGTCCCACACCATGCCTAGTAGTTTTTACTCCACAATTGAGCATCACACCACGCGATACAACCACACTCGCACACCAACTCACACCACACGTCACTTTCTTAATTTCACTCGTTCCGCCAATTCTTGCTTATTCTCAACCTTTCCACAACTACCGCGCCCGCGTAAAACGCATCAGGCCAACGGTCTTCTGACCTGGTCAGGCATCGTCACCCCGTCGGGCTGGGCATCGTCACCTCGTCGGGACGGCATCGTCCCGCGTAAACATACACACCTCAGGACGGATCCTTTCCAACCAATTCCACATTTCCATACCCTCGTTCCACTCAAGCCACACTTACACACGGTCAACAGTCGCACGACCAAACATACACACCTCACACGTATTCATAGCCACGCACCAATTCACATCTCACGTACACTTCACAAACACACGTTCTCGTTATACGAATACACCACACGACCATACACATTTAACACGCAAATTCAATGCGTATTCACACTACCACACCGCCACACCTCACGGCCACATACACACGGCACACAGCCACGCCATATTCAGTCCAACACATAATCCCGATCCAGCCAACAAATCACAAACAACACAATTGATCAATTAAGCACAATCAAGCCATAACAATTCCACTTCATCACACAAATGAATCCCGATCTATCCACAATATCACAGCCATCATCGAGCCTATAAATCCTCACCAATTTCTTCGCCAAAACAGTCCCCAAATCAGCCCACGACAACCAAATACCAGCCTTCATCTCAGCCCCCAAAACAGCCACATAAACCCCTAAACCGAACCCTAAACAGTGACCGAAATCCCATTAAAATAAATAGTAAACGAACTCCAAAAGTTCTAAAATTTGGACACGTTGCGTAAAACATCTTGCTGAACATTTTCCGTGAAGAACTCGAAACTCAGTTCCAACTAGAAACACTTCTTTTGGTCACTTGAAGTCAGACGAAAATCAACTCGCTCCAACAGACCGTTTTGTCCTCAAAATATATTTATTTCAACACCCAAATCACCTTGAAAAGTTTTGAAATTTTTCTATGTTATAGCCATAAATGTCCCCAACAAATTTTGTGAAGGAAGTATTTCGAAAATAGACCTGGAAAAATTTATAAAAATTTGAACAGACCCGAAGGTCGGGTGAACAGTAAATCGGGCAGTTTCATTTCGGTCCAAAGATGAACTTCCGAATGGCATCAAATGATTTTCAAAAATTCCCAAATTAAATTAAGTTATACTTCAAGATGTTGGGAACAACTTTCATGAAGAACACTTCGTCAAATTTGGGCCACACAAGTCACAGTAAAAATAACAAAAACCAGCGACGCAGCAAGAACCTAACTGGAAATCAGCCAACACACACCACCGAGCAAACTAGCCACTAAA
The DNA here is from genome assembly GCA_024733475.1 of Syzygium grande. Lineage (NCBI taxonomy): Eukaryota > Viridiplantae > Streptophyta > Magnoliopsida > Myrtales > Myrtaceae > Syzygium > Syzygium grande. The sequence continues at coordinate 16,147,693 of JAMXDD010000002.1, read as the reverse complement.
TTCACCCTAAACCGAGCCCTAAACAAGCCTAACAATACCCGAGATCCTAGGCGACATTTGGGGAGGTCACTTACCTAAGAAAGGCAAGAAGAACGGGTTGAAACGGGCGGAACAACAACAGCAGCAACAGCAACAATGGGAGGAAATGGCTAAGGAACAGAATCAAGAAAGAAAGGAGGAGGAGGAAAACGTGGGGGAGTTCTGGCCAAAATGAGAGGTGAGGAGAGAGAGAGATTAGACCAGTCAAAAAAGTGGGCTGGTGGGGACACGTGTCGGCGATCCGTAATTTTTCCCAAAATACCCTTGATCCAACGGTCCTCGTTTGTCTTTATCCAATAATTCAAGGGCAAAGTGGTAATTCAATAATTCCAATTTCTTTTTCACTTATTTTAATCCTCAATTATTGCCCAAAATTGTCCAAAATTCGGAATTCCCAATACAGGGTCCAGGGACAAAATGGTAATTTTCCGGTCCCGGGGCGAAATTTCAATTTTCGCACATACGGGTTTCATATATGCGTGGCCAACATAATATGGCGTCCGAATCGCGAAATTCACTTTTTAAGCCCTCGAAAATCGACTACGAAGTTCTGGGAATAAAATAATATTATATTTTCAATTTTTGTCGAAATTTCAATTTTTGTCCAAAACTGTTCCAAATGCGCGTGGCCACCCCAAAATGACGCTAGCCTAAAAAAATAACCTCAAACGGCCTCCGAATCTAGCCTCGGTGCCTACGGGAGCAAAACCGTAATTTTCCCGGTCCTGAATCGAAATCTACTTTTTTGTAGAAATGGGTGGCCCCAAGGTTGGCCAAGCCAAAAACGTCATCGGCCGCTCAAAATTGTCACTTTCAAAATTCTCGATTCCCGGGCCCGAATTCCAAGAAATGACTAAAATTGACTAATCGCGACTTTAGCTTATCTCTCGCTAACGGGTGGTTCATTAGAATTACGCGCTATCAACCCATGACCGACACTAAGTCAAATCACGTTTAAGTTTGCTCGAACCAAGAAGACATCGATTGTCATATAATTGCGAGGGTCAGTCACTAGTGCCCTTTGGACACGATCAATCAAATAGACCGGTCTCGGTTGGCTCAAAACATTCCCTCGTCAATCCATATGGTCGAAGATCGAACCAAGGTCAAGTTCTTTGGTCGTGCAAACTCAATCCTGTACTGGCCTTACCCCTAAGGTTAGCATCCCGAGAATGCGCGGGTCCCAGGTGAGATCTCACTATAGTGCATTAATCAATTTCATTTCTTAAATCCGGGAAAAGGATCGAAAATTCGGACTGTTACAATTCTTCCCCCCTAATAAAAAATTTCGTCATCGAAATTTACAACTATACCTGCTATCCAAACAGATGGGGGTGATGACGTCTCATTAACCTTACTCCCATAATATTCCCACACAACTTAGACCAACGGGACCGTCTTAATCCTTAAAACTTGTTCGTTCCCATTTGCCCCTAAAATCCAATATACATGCTCCCAACATATCCTCTAAAGTCTATATAGTCCTTCAAAACTGGTCATCCAATAAGATCTCTTACTTAAATCCCGTCAATAGCACAACTATCGAGGTTCCTCCTCGACTCCTTACAACCTCAAATCTAATGTGTCCAGCCGGACTAAATTGAATCACCCTGATGCTGCATTCCATTACAGCATTTTGTTTAACTAACTAATCCAAGCCCACGATTTTCCCAAAATCACACATGATCAACATAGCCTATCATGTTTTCTACACCACCAAACACCATTTCACAGTCTGAACATCCCAATAGCATACATATCTTCAATGGCATAATCATACATGGCGATACTTCAGAAAACCATTTCAATCCAGCCATATAACAAATCAAATAGACGCAAACGAGTGCAATGCCCCCGGATCCATAAAACAAATGCCACATAATTATACAAAGAAACCATACATGGGGTTATGCCTGGCGCATCCTCAACTCCCTTTCGCATTAAGCCATACACATGTCCTTGTGCCGGCAGCCTATTCGAACTAGCCGGTGGAGCTATACGATCAGTTCCCCAATCGGAGTGTCTGCTTGCGGGGTTGGTCGAACACGAAGATTCAGCAATTCCTTATGTGGTGTCCCATTCCGCGCATCAAAACATGCCCCCAATCACACTTGGCAGGGACCATTCCTATAGTATCTCCCACATCGTCTCTGAGCGGAATTAGGCTGATGTGTTGCTTCCCCAATATTTCTTCTCACGGTGGGACAAAGCGTCGGTTCTCTATCATCGGCCTTTTCCCTGGCGGCGATCGTCCGGCTGGGAATATGTTGTGATCGAGGCGGCGGCTCTTTCCGTCATATCACGCTCCATAATCTGGGCCCGCCTATACATTTCTCTATAATCCTTAAGATCATGCGACAATATCTGACTCTGAAGATCCGACTTCAATCCGTCCCGGAATCTTCGAGCTCTATCCCGTGGATTTTCTACCATTGTCGGGGCAAACTTTGCCAACCTCGCAAACTCCGCTTCATATTGATCAACTGTCATCTGTCCTTGGCGTAATCGCATGAATTCCATCAACTTCCTTTCCTGGACATTTTCCGAGAAATATTTTTCATAGAAACTCTCAACAAACGCATCCCAAGTCTAAGCCGTTCCTTTGGGGAATATCTACCTTGAGTGGCCTTCCACCAATCATGAGCATTTTCTTGTAACTGATATACTGCCAATGTTACCTTCTCCTCATCGGTGCACCCCAAAACTTTAAAAGTTTTCTCCAATGATTCCACCCATCTCGGTGTAGTCTCGGGGTCACCACGACCATGAAACTAAGACGGCTTCAACTTAATGAATTGCTCCACTAATTGGGGCATCTGTCTAACTCCTGCTGGTGGAACTTGCCCTTGCTGGGCTTGATTTCCTCCAACACCAGCATTCTCATTAACTAGAGCAACTGCAGCCTCAGCAGCTTGGGCGGTCGTATTATCTCGCTCTTGGGCTTGTCTATCCAACATATTCCCAATCCTTTCTAACGCCCTAAGAACTCCTTCCATACGCGGATCTTCTGCAGGTCTAACATTAGCTCTGGGATTCACTACAGCTCCAACATCGACTCCCGAGTTTCCTACCACTCTAGCACCCATATCAATATCCTCTACGGCTCTCGCTCTAGCACCACCTCGACCCCGTACTCCTCTTCCTGCACCCCTTCTTGTACCTCTTCCTATTCGTCTTCCTGCACCTCTTCCTTAGCTGTTCATTATATCAGCTTCCCACTATTCTCCTACCTGCTATAAGTCCACACGGGTATCAGAGGTCTAGGCCAATTACACTAGTCCAAACCCTAAGTACAGAACTCGACAACCAGCACTCAACAACCAATAGTCCACCATCAAATCAATCACCTAATATCAAGCCAACATCACCAAGCACTCAACAGGGTTCTCGCACTCACCTCAAGTCCTGCCGCACCTTCGTCTCAACCAACAATATAACCACAACAAACCACTCAAAGAATCACAAAGCCAGTACTCACAAAACAAGTACAATCAACATAAACATGCATTTAACGAGGGGCTCCCTAACTGACTACCCTGAAGTCGTCGCTCTTTATCACTCCAGGTCTCGACCTTGCCAGTATCGAGTTAACCTTGCTCTAATACCAATTCAAAACGGGGATGTCACGCCCCGAACCCCTACGAGCTCGCGACATCCCCTGCTTCGGTCGAAATGATGCGATGTCCCTGGAACGTTGCCGACCCAACCCAAAAATCAGAGTCACATGCGGAAGCGGATATAAAAATCCCGAACAGAAAGATGACGACAACGGGGTAGAACACCAAGACAATCAAACACCAACTACAACATTATATACAGCCACTACACCAAATATATACAAACAATGTATTACAGACATATTTAGCAAACTAACATCCGAAATCACCGTCATAACAAAACATCAGGGTCTGGTTAACTTAACTTCCCTATGGGTCAATTCGATTTACACAACCCCTAAAATACCTTAGGGAAAAACCTAAGGATCGACCTCTTCCAATCTGTTCCTGATTCTTCGGGCTTAAGCCTCCGGACACTCACCTGCAGTTCCACCGGCACCAAAAGCGGTTCCTCGAACTTCAAAAAGAGGAGGCGGACTTCCCGGGTCTAAGGCTGGGGGTCTGAAAGTGGCGGTTATACAACCGTGAGACGAATCTCAATAAGTGTACAACCCCAAACCCCACGTAGGCACTCACGTACCGCCAGATAAAAACACGCATGACACAAAATCTATCAACCAAACTAACAAGTACACGCGACCCTACCTGGAATTCCTCATGCACGTCCCTGCACGTTAGTCAACCACACAGCCAGTATGCCACAGAAATACATCACAGTCACGAGCGTGCCCCGATTATAGAGCAAAACCCACTTAGGCTCGTTCCATACCATGCCTAGCAGTTTTTACCCCACAATCGAGCATCACACCACGCGATACAACCACACTCGCACACCAACTCACACCACGCGTCACTTTCTTAATTTCACTCGTTCCGCTAATTCTTGCTTATTCTCAACCTTTCCACCACTACCGCGCCCGCGTAAAATGCATCAGGTCAATGGTCTTCTGACCTCGTCAGGCATCGTCACCTCGTCGGGCCGAGCATCGTCACCTCGTCGGGCCGAGCATCGTCACCTCGTCAGGGACAGCATCGTCTCGCGTAAACGAACGTGCCTCAAGACGGAATCCTACACACACTTTCCTTCTACCGTGCCTGCGTAAAACGCATCAGGCCAACGGTCCTCTGACCTCGTCAAGCATCGTCACCCCGTCGGGCCGGGCATCGTCACCTTATTAGGGACGGCATCGTCCCGTGTAAACGTACACGCCTCAGGATAGATCCTTTCTAACCAATTCCACATTTCCATACCTTCGTTCTACTCAAGCCACACTTACACACGGTCAACAGTCGCACGACCAAACATACACACCTCACACGCATTCATAGCCACGCACCAATTCACATCTCACGTACACTTCACAAACACACGTTCTCGTCATACGAATACACCACACGACCATACACATTTAACACGCAAATTCAATGCGTATTCACACTACCACACCGCTACACCTAACGGCACATACACACGGCACACAGCCACGCCATATTCAGCCCAACACATAATCTCGATCCAGCCAACAAATCACAAACAACACAATTGATCAATTAAGCACAATCAAGCCATAACAATTCCACTCAATCACACAAATGAATCCCGATCGATCCACAATATCACAGCCATCATCGAGCCTATAAATCCTCACCAATTTCTTCGCCAAAACAGTCCCCAAATCAGCCCACGACAACCAAATACCAGCCTTCATCTCAGCCCCCAAAACAGCCACATGAACCCCTAAACCGAACCCTAAACAGTGATCGAAATCCCATTAAAATAAATAGTAAACGAACTCCAAAAGTTCTAAAATTTGGACACGTTGCGTAAAACATCTTGCTGAACATTTTCCGTGAAGAACTCGAAACTCAGTTCCAACTCGAAACACCTCTTTTGGTCACTTGAAGTCAGACGAAAATCAACTCGCTCCAACAGACCGTTTTGTCCTCAAAATATATTTATTTCAACACCCAAATCACCTTAACAAGTTTTGAAATTTTTCTATGTTATAGCCACAAATGTCCCCAACAAATTTTGTGAAGGAAGTATTTCGAAAATAGACCTGGAAAAATTTATAAAAATTCGAACAGACCCGAAGGTCGGGTGAACAGTAAATCGGGTAGTTTTATTTTGGTCCAAAGATGAACTTCCAAATGGCATCAAATGATTTCCAAAAATTCCCAAATTAAATTAAGTTATACTTCAAGATGTTGGAAACAACTTTCATGAAGAACACTTCCCCAAATTTGGGCCACACAAGTCACAGTAAAAATAACAAAAACCAGCGACGCAGCAGCAACCTAACTGGAAATCAGCCAACACACACCACCGAGCAAACCAGCCACTAAATTCACCCTAAACCGAGCCCTAAACAAGCCTAACAATACCCGAGATCCTAGACGACATTTGGGGAGGTCACTTACCTAAGAAAGGCGAGAAGAACGAGTTGAAACAGGAACAACAAAGAAAGAATAATAAAGAATAATGGGAGGAAATGGCTAAGGAAGAGAATGAAGGAAGAAAGGAGGGGGAGGAAAATGTGGGGGAGTTCTGGCTAAAATGAGAGGTGAGGAGAGAGAGAGAGATCAGACCAGTCAAAAAAGTGGGCTGGTGGGGACACGTGTCGGCGATCCGTAATTTTTCCCAAAGTACCCTTGATCCAACGGTCCTCGTTTGTCTTTATCCAATAATTCAAGGGCAAAGTGGTAATTCAATAATTCCAATTTCTTTTTAACTTATTTTAGTCCTCAATTATTGCCCAAAATTGTCCAAAATTCGGAATTCCCAATACAGGGTCCAGGGGCAAAATGGTAATTTTCCAGTCCCGGGGCGAAATTCCAATTTTCGCACATACGGGTTCCATATATGCATGGCCAACATAATATGGCGTCCGAATCGCGAAATTCACTTTTTAAGCCCTCGAAAATCGACTGCGAAGTTCCGGGAATAAAATAATATTATATTTTTAATTTTTGTCGAAATTCCAATTTTTGTCCAAAACTGTTCCAAATGTGCATGGCCACCCCAAAATGACGCTAGTCTCAAAAAATAACCTCAAACGGCCTCCGAATCCAGCCTCGGTGCCCACGGGAGCAAAACCGTAATTTTCCCGGTCCTGAACCGAAATCTACTTTTTTGTAGAAGTGGGTGGCCCCAAGGTTGGCCAAGCCAAAAACGTCATCGGCCGCTCAAAATTGTCACTTTCAAAATTCTCGATTCCCAGGCCCGAATTCCAAGAAATGACTAAAATTGACCAATCCCGGCTTTAGCTTATCTCTGGCTAACGGGTGGTTCATTAGAATTACGCGCTCTCGACCCGTGACCGACACTAAGTCAAATCACGTTTAAGTTTGCTCGAACCAAGGAGACATCGATTGTCATATAATTGCGAGGGTCTGTCACTAGTGCCCTTTGGACACGATCAATCAAATAGACCGGTCTCGGTTGGCTCAAAATATTCCCTCGTCAATCCATATGGTCGAAGATCGAACCAAGGTCAAGTTCTTTGGTCGTGCGAACTCAATCCTGTACTGGCCTTACCCCTAAGGTTATCATCTCGAGAATGCGCGGGTCCCGGGTGAGATCTCACTATAGTGCATTGATCAATTTCATTTCTTAAATCCCGGGAAAAGGATCGAAAATTCACACTATTACAATTCTTCCCCCCTAACAAAAATTTCTTCCTCGAAATTTACAACTATACTTGCTATCCAAACAGATGGGGGTGATGACGTCTCATTAACTTTACTCCCGTAATATTCCCACACAACTTAGACCAACGGGACCGTCTTAATCCTTAAAACTTGTTCGTTCCCATTTGCCCCTAAAATTCAATATACATGCTCCCAACATATCCTCTAAAGTCTGTATAGTCCTTCAAAACTGGTCATCCAATAAGATCTCTTACTTAAATCCCGTCAATAGCACAACTATCGAGGTTCCTCCTCGACTCCTTACAACCTCAAATCTAATGTGTCTAGCCGGACTAAACTGAATCACCCTGATGCTGCATTCCATTACAGCATTTTGTTTAACTAACTAATCCAAGCCCACGATTTTCTCAAAATCACACATGATCAACATAGCCTATCCTGTTTTCTACACCACCAAACACCATTTCACAGTCTGAACATCCCAATAGCATACACATCTTCAATGCCATAATCATACATGGCGATACTTCTGAAAACCATTTCAATCCAGCCATATAACAAATCAAATAGACGCAAACGAGTGCAATGCCCCCGGATCTATAAAACAAATGCCACATAATTATACAAAGAAACCATACCTGGGGTTACGCCTGGCGCATCCTCAACTCCCTTTCGCATTAAGGCGTACACACGTCCTTGTGCCGGCAGCCTATTCGAACTAGTCGGCGGAGCTCTACCAGTCGGATTCCCAATCCGAGGTGTGTGCGCCGACGGGGGTGGTCGAACTTGAAGATTCGGGGAATTCCTTATGTTGTGTCCCATTCCACCGCATCCAAAACATGCCCCAATCACACTTTGGCAGGGACCATTCCTATGGCATCTCCCACATCGTCTACAGGCGAAATTGGACTGATGTGACGGCTACCCAATATTTCTTCTCACCGGTGGGACAAAACGTCGGTTCTCTATCATCGACCTTTTCCCCTGCTGACGATCGTCCCCGGCTGAGATATGTTGTGATCCAGACACGGCGGCTCTTTCCGTCATATCCTGCTCCATAATCTGAGCCCGCCTATACATTTCTCTACAATCCGTAAGATCGTGCGACAATATCTGACTCCGAAGATCCGACTTCAATCCGTCCCGGAATGTTCGAGCCCTATCCCGTGGATTTTCTACCATTGTGGGGGCAAACTTTGCCAACCTCGCAAACTCCGCTTCATATTGATCAACTGTCATCTGTCCTTGGCGTAATCGTATGAATTCCATCAACTTCCTTTCGTGGGCATTTTCCGAGAAATATTTTTCATAGAAACTCTCAACAAACGCAGCCCAAGTCTGAGCCGTTCCTTCGGGGAATACTCTACCTTCAGTGACCTTCCACCAATCATGAGCATTTTCCTGTAACTGATATACTACCAATGTTACCTTCTCCTCATCGGTGCACCCCAAAACTTTAAAAGTTTTCTCCAATGATTCCACCCATCTCGGTGTAGTCTCGGGGTCACCACGACCATGAAACTAAGGCGGCTTCAACTTAATGAATTGCTCCACTAATTGGGGCATCTGTCTAACTCCTGCTGGTGGAACTTGCCCTTGCTAGGCTTGATTTCCTCCAACACCAGCATTCTCATTAACTACAGCAGCTGCAGCCTCAGCAGCTTGGGCGGTCGTATTATCTCGCTCTTGGGCTTGTCTGTCCAACATATTCCCAATCCTTTCTAACACCCTAAGAACTCCTTCCATACGCGGATCTTCTGCAGGTCTAACATTAGTTCTGGGATTCACTACAGCTCCAACATCGACTCCCGGGTTTCCTACCACTCTAGCACCCATATCAATATCCTCTACGGCTCTCGCTCTAGCACCACCTCGACCCCGTACTCCTCTTCCTGCACCGCTTCTTGTACCTCTTCCTATTCCTCTTCCTGCACCTCTTCCTTGGCTGTTCATTGTATCAGCTTCCTACTATTCTCCTACCTGCTATAAGTCCACACGGGTATCAGAGGTCTAGGCCAATTACACTAGTCCAAACCCTAAGTACAGAACTCGACAACCAGCACTCAACAACCAACAACCCACCATCAAATCAATCACCTAATATCAAGCCAACATCACCAAGAACTCAACAGGGTTCTCGCACTCACCTTAAGTCCTGCCGTACCTTCGTCTCAACCAACAATATAACCACAACAAACCACTCAGCAATCACAGGCGCGTACTCACAAAACATGTACAATCAACATACACATGCATTTAACGAGGGGCTCCATAACTGACTACCCTGAAGTCGTCGCTCCTTATTACTCCAGGTCTCGACCTTGCCAGTATCGAGCTAACCTTGCTCTGATACCAATTCAACACGGGGATGTCACGCCCCGAACCCCTACGAGCTCGCGACATCCCCTGCTCCGGTCGAAATGATGCGACGTCCCAGGAACGTCGCCGACCCAACCCAAAAATCAGAGTCACATGCGGAAGCGGATATAAAAATCCCGAACAGAAAGATGACGACAACGGGGTAGAACACCAAGACAATCAAACACCAACTACAACATTTTATACAGCCACTACACCAAATATATACAAACAATGTATTATAGACATATTTAGCAAACTAACATCAGAAATCACCGTCATAACAAAACATCAGGGTCTGGTTAACTTAACTTCCCTATGGGTCAATCCGATTTACATAACCCCTAAAATATCCTAGGGAAAAACCTAAGGATCGACCTCTTCCAATCTGTTCCTGATTCTTCGGGCTTAAGCCTCCAGACACTCACCTGCAGTTCCACCGGCACCAAAAGCGGTTCCTCGAACTTCAAAAAGAGGAGGCGGACTTCCCGGGTCTAAGGTTGGGGGTCTGAAAGTGGCGGTTATACAACCGTGAGATAAATCTCAACAAGTGTACAACCCCAAACCCCACGTAGGCACTCACGTACTGCCAGAAGAAAACACGCATGACACACAATATATCAACCAAATTAACAAGTACACGCGACCCTACCTGGAATTCCTCATGCACGTCCCTGCACGTTAGTCAACCACACAGCCAGTTTGCCACAGAAATACATCACAGCCGCGCGCGTGCCTCGATTATAGAGCAAAACCCACTTGGACACGTCCCATACCATGCCTAGCAGTTTTTACCCCACAATCGAGTATCACACCATGCGATACAACCATACTCGCACACCAACTCACACCACGCATCACTTTCTTAATTTTACTCGTTCCGCCAATTCTTGCTCATTCTCAACCTTTCCACCACTACCGCGCCCGCGTAAAACGCATCAGGCCAACGGCCTTCTGACCTCGTCAGGCATCGTCACCCCGTCGGGCCGGGCATCATCACCTCATCAGGGACGGCATCGTCCCGCGTAAACGTACATGCCTCAGGACGGATCCTTTCCAACCAATTCCACATTTCCATACCCTCGTTCCACTTAAGCCACACTTACACACGGTCAACAGTCGCACGACCAAACATACACACCTCACACGCATTCATAGCCACGCACCAATTCACATCTCACGTACACTTCACAAACACACATTCTCGTCATACGAATACACCACACGACCATACACATTTAACACGCAAATTCAATGCGTATTCACACTACCACACCGCCACACCTCACAGCCACATACACACGGCACACAGCCACGCCATATTTAGCCCAACACATAATCCCGATCTAGCCAACAAATCACAAACAACACAATTGATCAATTAAGCACAATCAAGCCATAACAATTCCACTCAATCACACAAATGAATCCCGATCGATCCATAATATCACAACCATCATCGAGCCTATAAATCCTCACCAATTTCTTCGCCAAAATAGTCCCCAAATCAGCCCACGACAACCAAATACCAGCCTTCATCTTAGCCCCCAAAACAGCCACATAAACCCCTAAACCGAACCCTAAACAGTGACCGAAATCCCATCAAAATAAATAGTAAACGAACTCTAAAAATTGTAAAATTTGGACACGTTGCGTAAAACATCTTACTGAACATTTTCCATGAAGAACTCGAAACTCAGTTCCAACTAGAAACACTTCTTTTGGTCACTTGAAGTCAGACGAAAATCAACTCGCTCCAACAGATCGTTTTGTCCGCAAAATATATTTATTTCAACACCCAAATCACCTTGAAAAGTTTTGAAATTTTTCTATGTTATAGCCACAAATGTCCCCCAACAACTTTTGTGAAGGAAGTATTTCGAAAATAGGCCTAAAAATATTTATAAAAATTTGAACAGACCCGAAGGTCGGGTGAACAGTAAATCGAACAGTTTTATTTCGGTCCAAAGATGAACTTCCGAATGGCATCAAATGATTTCCAAAAATTCCCAAATTAAATTAAGTTATACTTCAAAATGTTGGGAACAACTTTCATGAAGAATACTTCGTCAAATTTGGGCCACACAAGTCACAGTAAAAATAACAAAAACCAGCGACTCAGCAGCAACCTAACTGGAAATCAGCCAACACACACCACCGAGCAAACCAGCCACTAAATTCACCCTAAATCGAGCTCTAAACAAGCCTAACAATACCCGAGATCCTAGGCGACATTTGGGGAGGTCACTTACCTAAGAAAGGCGAGAAGAACGGGTTGAAACGGGCGGAACAGCAGCAGCAGCAACAGCAACAATGGGAGGAAATGGCTAAGGAAGAGAATGAATGAAGAAAGGAGGAGGAAAACGTGGGGGAGTTTTGGCCAAAATGAGAGGTGAGGAGAGAGAGAGAGATCAGACCAGTCAAAAAAGTGGGCTGGTGGGGACACGTGTCGGCGATCCGTAATTTTTCCCAAAATACCCTTGATCCAACGGTTCTCGTTTATCTTTATCCAATAATTCAAGGGCAAAGTGGTAATTTAATAATTTCAATTTCTTTTTCACTTATTTTGGTCCTCAATTATTGCCTAAAATTGTCCAAAATTCGGAATTCCCAATACAGGGTCCAAGGGCAAAATGGTAATTTTCCGATCCCTGGACGAAATTCTAATTTTCGCACATACGGGTTCCATATATTCGTGGCCAACATAATATGGCGTTCGAATCGCGAAATTCACTTTTTAAGCCCTCGAAAATCGACTACAAAGTTCCGGGAATAAAATAATATTATATTTTCAATTTTTGTCGAAATTTCAATTGTTGTCCAAAACTGTTCCAAATGCACGTGGCCACCCCAAAATGACGCTAGCCTAAAAAAATAACCTCAAACGGCCTCCGAATCCAACCTCGGTGCCTACGGGAGCAAAACCGTAATTTTCCCGGTCCTAAACCGAAATCTATTTTTTTTGTAGAAATGGGTGGCCCCAAGGTTGGCCAAGCCAAAAACGTCATCGGCCGCTCAAAATTGTCACTTTCAAAATTCTCGATTCCCGGGCCCGAATTCTAAGAAATGACTAAAATTGACTAATCGCGACTTTAGCTTATCTCTGGCTAACGGGTGGTTCATTAGAATTACGTGCTCTCGACCCGTGACCGACACTAAGTCAAATCACGTTTAAGTTTGCTCGAACTAAGGAGACTTCGATTGTCATATAATTGCGAGGGTCTGTCACTAGTGCCCTTTGGACACGATCAACCAAAGAGACCGGTCTCGGTTGGCTCAAAACATTCCCTCGTCAATCCATATGGTCGAAGATCGAACCAAGGTCAAGCTCTTTGGTCGTACGAACTCAATCATGTACTGGCCTTACCCCTAAGGTTAGCATCCCGAGAATGTGCAGGTCCCGGGTGAGATCTCACTATAGTGCATTGATCAATTTCATTTCTTAAATCCCGGGAAAAGGATCGAAAATTCAGACTGTCACATATTTAAATGGTATTTGTTAATAAGAATTTTCGAAATTCAATGTATGGATTACTACCAAATGAGTTTAACCGTTTATGCGAGGAACAATTTGCAACATGGTTCAAAACATATGTAAGTTGCATATGAACGAAATCCAAGTTATTCGAATTTTTTATAGATCGTAATTTAAAATATATATTATTGGTATTGCGTGTGTCACCTTAGATTCACAGTAATCATGATCAAGTTGGAGAGCAATGATTGTTATATCATCTGTCGTGGGGTCCAAAGTCAAGAGTATGAAGTTCACTAGCATATTTCATAAACGGGTATAATTTTCACACTCGAGAATATGAAATTGGGAAAAGCCATAATGAATAGTGGTGTGTGTGTTCAATTATCCAATTATGGCAATTTGAAAGATGATTTTTATGGCTTGTTAGATGTGCCATGGACCATTAATGCAGGTTGTGTTATTTAAGTGCATGTGGTTCGACCCCGTCAAAGGAATGAATGTATATACGAATTATAATTTGGTTGAAATAAATCACAAGAAAATATATATGAAATATGAGCCATTTGTCTTAGCACAACAAGCAATTCAAGTATATTATGCATCATATCCTAGTTTGAAACGTGATAAAGTCGATTGGCGGATTGTATGTAAAACCAAAGCACGAACAAAAATCGAGGAACATTGGAATGACACAACATATCAATAAGAGGAAGCTCGTAACATGATTGAAACTGATGAATATAACATTCCAACTTTACGAGATCCATGTGGAGCGATGATCGATGTGGATCCAACTGAAATTCACGAAATCAAATTTTGAAGTGGGTACAAAATTTGATTTCGAGACAGAGGATGAAGATGATGCTCATGAAGAAGATGAAGATGAAGATGAAGATGAAGATGAAGGTGAAGGTGAAGATGAAGATGAAGATGAAGATGAAGATTATGATTTTTTACTCTTTTTACTAATTATGTGTAATTATTATTATTATTGCGACATGTGTTTTTTGTTGTTGTCATAATTTTTTTTTATTGTTGTTGGTATAATCATTATTGTTGTTGTTGTCGTTGTTGTTATTATTAGAATCCGTGGCTAATTAGCATTAGATTTAGCCACGGAATTGAAATAGTTGGGAAAAAGCCACGCAACTATATTTCCGTGGAAAATTTCGGACGAATTTAGCCATGAATTTCAACAAAAGGCCGTCTCCACCGGAGGCCTTATTTTTGTGGAAAATTCGTGGCAAATTTGCACCGAAAATGATACATAGTACAATAATTGCCAAGAAATCCAAAAAAAGCTAGTTTTTGCCAAAAAACTTCAATTTTGTCACAAAATTTATGGGAAACTTGCCACGAATTTTGCCACGAAAACAATATATAGGAGAATAATTCCGAGAGACTTTAAATTCGTGGCAAAATTGCCATGAAAATCAAGTTTCCTGGCAATTATTGCACTAAGTACTATTTCGCCGCAAAATTCGTGGGAAATTCTCGATGAATTTTGCCACGAATTTAAAGTTTACGGGCAATTCTTGCACTATATACTAGTTTTGTGGCAAAATTCATGGGAAACTTCCCACGAATTTTGCCACGAAATTCAAACTTTTGGCGTAGGCTTTTTTTAAATTCGTGGAAAATTTCTGGTGAATTTTGCTACGAAATTCAAGTTTCCAGGCAATTATTGCACTATATACTATTTTCGTGGCAAAATTCGTGGGAAATTTCCCATGAATTTGCCACGAAATTCAAATTACCAACGTCGGCGGCCTTTTTGAAATTCGTGGGATCCGAAACTTGAAATTCGTGGGAAATTTCCCACGAATTTCAAGTTTCGGGCAATTATTACATACTAATTTCGTGGGAAATTTCCCACGAATTTTGCCACGAAATACAAATTACCGGCATGGGGGCTTTTTTGAAATTCGTGGCAAAATTCATGGGAAATTTCCCACGAATTTCAAATTACTGGCGTGGGCGTCTTTTGTGAAATTTGTGGGAAAATTCTTGGAACTTTCCCATGAATTTTCCCACGAATTTGAATTTCCCCGATCAAATATTGCACTATGTACAATTTTCGTGGCAAAATTTGTGGGAAATTTCCCACGAATTTTGCCACGAAATTAGTATATAATAATTGCCCGAAACTTGAAATTCGTGAGAAATTTCTCACGAATTTCAAAAAAACCACCGTAGCCGGTAATTTGAATTTCGTGACAAAATTCGTGGGAAATTTCCCGCGAATTTTGCCATGAAAATAGTATATAGTGCAATAATTGCCCAGAAACTTGAATTTCGTGGCAAAATTCGTGGGAAATTTCCCACTAATTTTGCCATGAATTAAAAAAAAGCCTACGCTGGAAGTTTGAATATCGTGGTAAAATTCGTGGGAAGTTTCCCACATATTTTGCCACAAAATTCAAATTCACGGCGTGGGCTGCTTTTTTGAAATTTGTGGGAAAATTCGTGGGAAATTTCCCACTAATTTTTTTTTTGGTAAAGTGAAATTTCCCACGAATTTGTAGTTCCTAGATCAATTATTGCACCATGTACAATTTTCGTGGCAAAATTTGTGGGAAATTTCCCACGAATTTTCCCACGAAATTTAAATTCACGGCGTCGGCAGCTTTTTTGAAATTGGTGGGAAAATTCGTGAGAAATTTCCCACGAATTTTCCCACCAATTCAAATTGACTCGTGGGCTGCTTTTTTGAAATTTCCATGAATTTGAAGTTCCCGGATCAATTATTGCAACTTGTACAATTTTCGTGGCAAAATTCGTGGGAAATTTCCCACGAATTTTGCCACGAAAATCAAATTCACAGCGTGGGCAGCTTTTTTGAAATTTTTGGGAAAATTCATGGGAAATTTCCCGCAAATTTTCTCACGAATTTGAAGTTCCCGGATCAATTATTGCACTACGTACAATTTTCGTGGGAAAATTTGTGGCAAATTTCCCAGGAATTTTGCCACGAAATTCAAATTTACACGTGGGCTGCTTTTTGGAAATTTGTGGGAAAATTTCCACGAATTTTCTCATGAATTTGAAGTTTCCGGATCAATTATTGCACCATGTACAATTTTCATGACAAAATTCGCGGGAAATTTCCCATGAATTTTGCCACAAAAGTCAAATTCACGGCGTGGGCGGCCTTTTTGAAATTTGTGGAAAATTCGTGGGAAATTTTCCATGAATTTTCCCACAAATTTGAAGTTTCCGGATCAATTATTGCACCATGTACAATTTTCGTGCCAAAATTTATGGGAAATTTCCCACGAATTTGAAGTTCCCGAATCAATTATTGCACTAGGTACAATTTTTGTGGCAAAATTCCCACGAATTTTGCCACGAAATTCAAATTTCCGGCGTCGGCAGGTTTTTTTAAACTCGTGGCAAAATTCGTAGGAAATTTCCAACGAATTTTGCCACAAATTACAAGTTTCCGAGCAATTATTGCACTAAGTACTAATTTCGTGGCAAAATTCATGGGAAATTTCCGACGAATTTTTCCATGAAATTCAAATTTTCGGCGTTGGCAGGTTTTTTTAAATTCGTCGGAAAATTCGTGGGAAATTTCCAACGAATTTTGCCACGAATTTGAAGTTTCCAGGCAATTATTGCACTATATTCTATTTTTGTAGCAAAATTCATGAGAAATTTCCCACGAAAATAGTACTTTGTCACATTTGATCGGAAATTTGTGGGAAAATTTGTGGCAAATTTCCCACAAATTTCAAAACCTTGGGGCAATTATTCTCCGATATGTATTTTCGCTGCAAAATTTGTGGCAAATTTGCCACGAAAATAGAAACACATGTTTATATTCTTTAACCATCCACCTTGCGTCTACCAAGTAATTTTGGTCCAACCAAATCTCCTTCTCGCCGTCCTCGTCGCCGTCGAGTTTGCCCAGAGTTGACGCCGTCCTCCTTGCCATCACTGCCCTCACCGTCCATCTCGCCCGGCGCGGTATGTAATCGAGCTCCATTCCTTGAATTAAATGTTGTCGCCGTTGTGATTCCGGGGGGGTCGCGACCGGGATTCCGGGGGTCGCAGCCATGATACCAGGGAGGGGGTAGCGGCTACTATTCCGCAGGGGGGGAGGGGTTCACTGTCGCGATTCTGGGGGGTGCTTCGTGGCCGCAATTTCGGGGGGGTCGCGGCTGTGATTCCGGGATGTGGGATTGCATTCTCGGCTTTGTCTTTGACTGGAATTTGCTTCTATAGAGGAGGAATTGTGCTTTGCATTGTTGAGCGCAATTAGTTGCTATTTTTTTTGTTTTGTTTTTGTGGGTCAGTGAAAAGAATGTAAGCTTAGAGAGGAGGAGGAGGTCTAGTTTTATATTTCGCCTGCAGAATAGTTAATTCAGACAAGATTTCTCATGAAATCTGGCTTCTGCACCTGATGATTTTGCACGACTTGCACTATTGTCGATTTTTGTTAATGATTTTTCTGCTAAGATCTAAACTTAGGTAAAAGGAAGCTTAAATAGGGAACAAATTAATGGGTTGCATTCGTGGCAAATTTGCTTGTTGAACGTAATTTGTGATCTTTTTTCTAGGTCAGTACTAGAACTTTGTAAAATGGGATATTCGGGGCATATAATTGCACAAGTGTGGCATCAGACTTGATACTTGTTGTAATTCATTTTGCACATTTAATATGCTTCCTTATATTTTTAGTGGAATCTGATGTGGTCAAAATTTCAATAGGTTCTTCCAACGAGAGCTAGAGATTGCTATTTATCAGAGGCGATAGTCTATTTGTTTTATTTTCTCAGGTTTATTTCTTGCTCTCTAAAACAAAATGGTAAGCAAAATGACTTACATCATTTTCTGTCCCTAATACATGTTCATATTTTTTAATATATTTGTCTAACCTTTTTACTTGTTAGTATAAATGTGGAGGTCACATGCATGGTGCGGGTTCACAAAGAAGACCGGCCCCTTCCGCTTCCTCATCCTCGTCCCCGTCCCTCTCCTCTTCCCTTGCCCTTTCATCTAACCCTCAACCATCACATGTTCACGGACAACACGGACACATTGGCCCATCCTCCAACCCTCAACAACATTTTAGGGGAGAACTTGGGGACATGTGAACTGAATTTACTTCAGTTCCATCTCCTTCGGTTCCACCTTCTTCTTATGTGCAACACTCGAATGATGAAGAAGATAGCCGATTCATTATATGCCCATGTGGAGATTCGTAAGTACTTCATTTTTTTACGTATATGTAAATTATGGATGTAAACAAAATTGTCTATGTTGCGAATTTTCCGTATGCTTCATTGTCTTATTATCTATATTGTTATAACATATTTTTAGATTCACGAATTCTACGTATGTTGTGAGGGAACTTAATAGAATTGTCAATAACTGTTGGATTAGGCAGTTTACTACTTTCAGTAGCGCTCCTAAAGAAGTAAAGACTTTGTGGTGGAATGAGTTCAAGATTACCGTTGTCCTTCTATTTTCTCAGAAACTAAGTTCGGTGTAGCATATTGATGTTCAATAATGAATTTTGTCACGAATTGTTTGGTGCATTATAATGGATATGTCACCCGTGACCCTCATAATAACTTTCAGTTGCTTTTCTATTGATTGCAGCGTAAGTTCACGTGGGATGAAATGGAAGAGGATGAGGTTAGAAGAATTTTTAAGAAGAAAGTCGATGATCACATGCGATATGTGATAAATAGAGCAAAGAGAACAAAAGAAAAGCCGAATTTCATTACAGCTGACAATTGGATGGAAATTACAAGAACTTGGGAAACTGAGAAGCATAAGCAAAGGTGTAAACAGAACAAGAAGAATCGAGCTTCTAGTTCTAGTGATGGGTCTGCGTCTGCCACATATGCTGGGGGCTCTATCAGTATTGGCGAGCATAAAAGAAGAATGGTAAGTCTGTTTAAACCTGTCAGTTCATTTAATTCAATGATTACTCATTTAATTTTAAATTTTGTAGGCAGATAAATTGGGGACGGAACCCACATTTACAGCTACATTTGAATACACATTTCAAAAAAGGATAAGACATGGACTGGCACTTGAGTAAAAGCTATTAAGATATATAAGGTTACAGTTTGGACTTTATAGAAACTAAAATGAAAATCATGAATGTTTTTTATATTTATGGTAATATATATGAATTTATATTATTTCCATATATATTATTAATATAGGAAAAATATGATGAACTTTTAATGAGTACTGCTAGTGGTGATGGTGGTGGTGATGATGGTGGTGGTGGTGGTGGTGTTGCTGTGTCTGAGCCATCGGTTGACAGTATGACATTATAGGTGGAGGCAACAGGTGGGATGAAAGGAGGAAAAATATTTGGGATGGGATCCTTGTCAAGGATGTACAAAACAAAGGTTGCTGCAAGTTCATCCTCCAATGTAGCTATTTCAAGGAGGACACGACATGAGAAGCAAATGACCCAAGAATTGAGCCAACTGAAACAGTTGCTTGTACAGAAGGACGATAAACTGAAGCATTTACTTAGATAGAAGGACGAAGAAATAAGAGTGATGCAACAATAAATGCAACTTATCATGCGACACCTCGACATCGATCGCAATGAAGTTCCTCTTGTACCTCCTATTAATGTAATAGGGGGTGGGCATAATGATGAGCCACACCATGATGCGGCGATTGGTGATGATGATGATGATGTTGCTAATGCTTTCATTGTCAGTCCTTCCTAGTTCATTCTCTTCTAGGCCAACTGGTCGTTGTCGTCGTCCCCTCGTGGCAAGCTGCCTCGTTAGTCTGAGGACAAGCTTCAGGTAATGTCCTCGTCTCTTGGCTTTAGGAGTTAGAATTGTAACGTTGCTACTGGTTTCATATGTTTTCTATTGGATGTGAAAGTTGACTTACATTCAAATGTAAGAACATTGGTCTGTGAAAGTTTTTTTAAAATCCTCGTACTTATTTTTTTATAGCTAGTTCCACATCCATGCATAAATGTTTTTTTTTTTATATTTTGGACAAATTCGATATCTTTATTTATGTATTCATATTTCATCAGATGTCGATAAAGGTGACTGTTCTTGATGTCCTACCGAGTACCAAAGCTGCCAATGTTTTATGATTGTCCCGCGTCCTTTCAATGTTTTGAATGTATTACATGATGTTCATTAATGCTTAGCTACCTCTATGTATTATGAGATTGAATATCGAATACCATCATGTAAGACTTTGCAACTTATACATTGTAGAAATTAATATTGCTGCTAATTAGATTTAAAATTGAAATTGTCCCTAAACAAAAATACGTCGCAAACTTAGTGACGAATTTGGTCACGAATAGATTTCGTCACAATTTAGCGACCCAAAAAAAAAAAACTTGCTTCGCAAACTAGCGACGAATACAGTTCGTGGAAAATTAGCGATAAATTTTGTCACGAATAATTGCCGATGAATTTTGCTACGAATTATTGGTGACGAATTTTGTCAAAAATAATTAGTGACAAAATTTGCAACGAATCATTACCGACGAATTTTGCCACGAATATTTTTTCGTCGCAAATTACCAACGAAAATTGAAATTTTTTGTCGGAAAAATTCGCGATTTCCCACGATTTTTGTAATGAATAATTAGCGACAAATTTTGTAACAAATTTTCCCACTAATTTAGCCACGAATTTTTTTTTGTCGCAAATTACCAACGAAAATTGAAATTTTTTTGCAGCAAAATTCGCGATTTCCCACGATATTTGCAACGAATATTTATCGACAAATTTTCCAACCAATTTTGCAACTATTTTCCCATGAATTTAGCCACGAATTTTTTTGTCCCCAATTTCGTGGGAAATTCATTCTGCCATGAATAATTAGTGATGATTTTAGCAACGATTTTTACAATGAATAATTAGCGATGAATGTTGCCACGAATTTTGCAACGAATAATTAGTCACGAATTGATTTTCGTTGCAAATTACCAACGATAATTCAAATTTTTGGCACCAAAATTTGTGACAAATTTTTTTGTTCGTCGCTAATTTCGCGGGAAATTCATTTTGCCACGATTTTTGCAATGAATTTTCCTACGAAAGTTGCAACGAATTTAGCCACGAATTTATCTACGAATTTTGCCACGAATTTTGCCACGACTCTGTTTTGGTTGCAAATTACCAACGAAAAATTAAAATTTTTGTCGCAAAAAATTACCGACACCGAATTAGCGACGAATTTTTTTTCGTCACTAACTTGTTGGAAATTCGATTTACCACGAATTTTACCACAAAAATTTCTGACGAATTTTGTCATGATTTTTGCAACGACTAATTAGCGACGAATTTTGCCAAGAATTTAGCCACGAATTTTGCAACAAAATTTTTACGTCGCAAATTACCAATGAAAATTCAAATTTTTTGTCGCAAAAATTTGCGACGACGAATTATCAATGAATTTTTGTTCGTCGCAAATTTCGTTGGAAAGTCGTTTTGCCACGAATTTTGCCAAATTTTTCGTTGGAAATTTTGTGGCAAAAACGTTGTTTTTTTGTAGTGCAACTTCTCGCTTTCTCGCCTCAAACTTATAAATAGTAGGTTGTTTACAACATCGAAGTTTTTAAAATCCATCAAAAAATATATGTACGTCTCCAACTAATCACTAAATTCAGCAAACTCATGTTAGTCATTTACAGCTTAGAAATATACAACTAACAAAGTTTATACCCAAAAATTCCCCTATCAAAATGCCCGGGCGATAACACGATGGCTACTAATCAATGAACCTGAAAAACATTAAAGGCAAATGGTATGAGCAAACACGGCTCAGTAAGCACTACAAATTTCTTTTGAGCAGATTGAGCATCCATTATACACGTTTGAGACACAAAAACATAACTCATTCACACTAAATCTAGAATATAACAAACTTACAAGAGCATAATGAGTTATATTACACTTCAATATAATTATATTCATAGCAGAAGTACCCATTTCATCAATAATATCAAAACAAGTATCAATGTCCAGTCCACTAATTAATCTCATCAATGGTCCATTACATTGATTAATCTCGTGCTCAAATGTCTAACAATGGTCACATGTAACACCCAGTGACAAAGGCAACCAAGATCCTCCCTTGGCTAGGTCTTGACCTATATTGCCAGTGGCCGAGCCACAAGAATATCCTAAAACTAGTATCCATACCCATGACCCTTTCACTAGGCTCATAGAGACTAAGCATCAACACAAACCCACAACAGCATCCTCCAAAATCCACAAAGCGAATCCAAAAGCTATATCATAAATCGGTTTTACAAACCAAAACATATAATCTTTCGCAATTGAGCTCATCGGTAAGAATTCACTTTTGTAAAGTATTTTTCAAATCCTTTCAAAAGTTATACAGTAGTACACATAACTTTTCAAGAAAGATTATCAAACCATCTCACGATAACCAAAAATAGTAAACACTCGATTAAGCTTTACGCAACAAATATGCTCTTCTTAGTTCAATATATATATATATATATATATATATATATATCAAATCACTATTATTCCGATTAGATGAACAGAGGACTTGAATCCTTATCGGGGGTTGTGAAACATATTAACTCCGGCATGGCAAGGTCCTCATGTACGCACAAGGGCCCTCCTTCCCTTTTTCCTTTTTCTTTCTTTTCTTTCTCCTTTCTTTATTTTCTTCTCTTTTTTCTTTCCTTTTATTTCCCTCTCTTTTTTACACGCGCCCTCTTTCTTTCTTTTATAGGAGATGAGTCCACCTTTCTTCTTTCTTTTTATTTTTTGTTCGAATTCTTCTTTCTTTTTGAATAGTCAAAGTTTCTCTCTTTTTTCCCACACTTTGACCAAGTCAAAGTTCACATTAATATACATAGCATCAAGCCAGGGGAATTTACTTCAAACTTGGCTGTTGTACGTCGGTCATAGACTAATGCAACCCTCTCTCAATTCGGGACGTTTTTTTTATTAGAAGCAAATGAGATGCTTCATGATGATAGGTTCTTGTTTTGATTAGAGGCAAATGTAATGCTTGATGATGGTGGGTTTGTGGTGTGTGCATCTGGATCCTAAGGGGAGACCTAAAGTAGGAGAAAAGATGAGGTTTCTCCGGCTAGAGGTTCTATTACAGGAGCTTTTATGTAACTCTAGCGAAGAACCTAGTTCGGATCACCATCTACTGCAGAATGCTCTGTCCTGGAGTCCCTCTGTCCATTTCCAGCAAGATATATCTTGGCTTATAAAACCATGAAGATACACGTTTCCTTGTGGGTAGTCATGGCCACGGTTCAGGAACCGGCGGTTCCAGTTCCTGGCCATGTATGAACCAGAACCATCCGGTTCTGGGCCGGTTTCGGGCCAATTCATTCCGGTTCCGGTTCCTACCGGCTCCGGTTCATAATTAAAAAATTTTAAAAAATTTTATTAAATAAAAAAATTATGAAATTATTCAATAATAAATTATTCAATATAAATTGTAATCAAAATGTAAATTGTAATCAAATTTGGGGACAAAAAGAGAGAATGAGGGGGCTTGAACTTAATAAATTATCATTAAGCACCTTTGTCGCGACCTACCCCTCGAGGGCCGAACTCGATGAGGCGGGTTTAGAGATAAGTGTTCATGAGACAGATCATATGACACATCATAAAAAATGATTTTATTGAAGTATAAATCTTTTGGCTATCCATATGATCCATTGATCATGAACATGAATCTTCCCTAAATCCATATCTCGTGTGACAGCGGATCGATTTTATCTTTTTTTAGGAGTCGCCACTAGCCTAGGTCGGGGGTCGGCTAGAATATCCAATCGAAACGTGGGAATTTCATTTCGATTTCTACGAAAACCCGAGATCAAAGGCTCGGGGACTAGCTTACGTTAATATTTCTATTAACGCCCTTTCGATACCACTAAACTTAACATGGTTGTTATCTAAATTGTTATGCATTTGTTCTTTACCATTTTCATGTTTAAAGTCTTAGTCCACTAGGTGATCATGCATCTTGTTTTTGTATTTTCATTTAAGATTCTAAACTAATCTTATCTTGGTCTAGAAAAAGAAAGAAACAATCAATTGTATTGAAAGACATTTTGTAAAGTAAACACTCGAAGTATTGAAAAGACGAGCTAATTCTAAGTGCGAAAAAAGTAAAAAACCCACAACTCGTCGGGTGTTTATGACAATACAAATTGAAAACCCGAGACATGATCGGGGATGAATGAATTGAATACAAATTGAAACCGGATCGGACATCGGTTTACGCCATCGTCCAATGAATGCAAATTGAAACCGGATTGGACATCGGTCAATCATCTTGGCCTTTTACCATTTTGGATTATCTCTCATGGACCGCCTCTTGGGTATCGGTGTTTACATTGATAACATACATTCATGACAAACAATGCACAAAGGAACAACCAAAGGAAAACAATGCTGCTAACAATTCACCAATCAAACATAGGCCTCGGGATCAGCCTTTGTTTTTCATGCGTTTCGATTCACAACCCACCTAATCATCTAACATTGTTTGATTAATGGTTAACGATAATAGGATACCATTTGCATTCACAAAACGGCAACTCATATCAATTAACTCTTAAAGTCGGGTTCTAAATGACCATAACGGGCTACCCGCCGAACATGCACTGGGCCTAATATTCATCTAACAAACACATGCATAGCAATGAAATAAGCATGCATTCAAGCCCATGAGCCTTATTTCGAAGCCCAATCAAACAATGGGAAGTGGGCTTCATAAGGAGACCACTTATTCAGTTATTATATAATTCGGATTGCTTCTGTTCATATGTGATTAACTACACTAATGATGTCCAAATGAAATGATTCAGGTGTCATTAGAAAGCTTATGAAATGAGGATCAAAAGTCAAGAAGACCATTTTTTCTAAATCCTAGCCGATTTTCCCAAAAATATCAAATTTGATCTTAGCGATAGGCTGGACTCGGTTCTGTTATGGATTTCAAAATAATGGCGGGAAAAATAACAAACCTTATCAAAACCATGTGAAAAGTTTTGTACAGTTAGGATTCCCCGTGTGTAACAACTTTCATGTTTTGAGTTTTTGCTAAAAAGTCTTCCAAATTTTTATAGAATTCGGTATTTTCGAAGGACTCAATTGCAAATCAAATTTTAACCTGTGAAGACCTTTTATGAAATTTTAAGCAAATTGACCTCCAAAAATTGCTATTAGGCCCTCAAAATTTCCAGTCAACATAATGAGACCCTAATGAACAACTTTGTAATTTTGATTTTTCGCAAAAAAGGACTCTAACTTTATCAAATTCAGAGAAACATCTTTTGAACTCCAAAGGAATGAAAATCAGATCTGAACACAGATACTGATCAGATTGTGAAAATTCCTTTTGAAAATTCAAATGACCTTCGATTTTGATGAAATTAGTATCAATAGAAAGATCTCGATCTCAATGTGAACTTTTGTGAAGAAAACTTTTTCATATTTCGAACACACGAATTTATGAAAATCGAAGAACACACGAAGGTCAGTCTGAAACTAGTCTATTACCAGATTCATGCATACATGACGTTGCAAATCGTACAATGCTAACATGCTTGAGATTTTATGAAAATTTTATGATGAACAGATTAAGATGTGCTCTACATCTTTCATGAAGAAAGTTTTTTCAAAAAATGATCTTAGAAAATCATAAAAAATCATCAAACAGCACAACATCAATCAGGAAAATATCATAACAGACTTAAACATCATATTCGAGATTCTGATCCTAACTTCTAAAAGTGTTTTGACATAGTAAATCAAGTCCAATCGAGGCATGCAATATATCAAATCGAAGCTTAAAACGTGTTTTATGATTCTCTAGTTCATCACTTCGCGAGATTTTGACATTAACGAGCTCAAATCAGCATTTCATACATGCAGGTTTTCTAGGATACGAATTTGCAGAATCACATTCAAGTAAACTTACCTTGTTTAACGATGCTCCGACGCGCAATCGAGTGATCCGGCCTCCGTATTCAGATCAAGAATAGCACGGAGAAGTCTCCGAAAGCTCGGCCAACCTATGATAATAGATTGCACAAACTATAGTGAGAATCGATCCGTTTTTGCACTAATGAACTAGTAATGGAGAATCAAATAAAAAAAAATGATCCGGTGGCTATTCAACGAGCAAACGGCCACCACAGCCGCACGAATACACCGAGGAACGTTGCTGGAGGTTCGGGATCGCCAAGGGAGACGCCGGTTCAACCGCTTGAACCGGTTGATCACATCACCGGCAGCAGCGCCGGTGATGTTGCCGAGAAGAAGATCGGGCTGGAACAGCAAGCTCCGGTCACCAGCGAAGATAGCTGGTCTTGCGACCAACCTTGTGCCGCTGTGGGGGACGACGGTGGACCAGCAGCTCGCCGGAAAATAGCCAGTGATGAGGCAGAAGGCCGGCGGCCGAGAGAGAACACGAGAGAGAGAGAGAGAGAGAGAGAGAGAGAGAGAGAGAGAGAGAGAGAGAATTCAAATCTGAAAATGAGTGTCCCCCCAAATTTTGGAGGGAAAAAACACTATATACCCCCCTCAACTTTGAACCTTAGCCCTTAGATTAATCCAATGGCCCAAAATGCATTTTTAATGATTGAAAATATTCTTTAAGGGCTAACGATTAGTGACATGGCATCATGGATGGATTTGATCAATTCTAAATTAATGGCCACGATTGATTTGCTTATCCCCTAATTAATTTGTTTAATTATTGAAGAAGGGCATTTTAGTAATTTCTCTTAGGGGCATTTTCGTAATTTTCAATAAAGGGCATTTTTGTCATTTTTGAGCTCAAAAGGATGTGGCCGGCCTTGGCTGGTCGGAATGGACTGTCGATCGCCAGATTTTCGATCGAAAAATGGCGAGTCAGATCAGACCGGTTCAATTGGAATCAAACCGAGTTGAGCTGATTAGCCCTGAATTGGCTTGATTGGACTGGTTCAATCCTTGGTTCCATTTGTTCCTATTTTGTACAATTTGATCTCTATCATGATTAATTGACCCCATTGGTATCGAATTCGATCAAATTGAATTGAACCAATTTGAAATTCATACACAAATTGATCCAATTTAACTTGTTTGTCTCAATTGCTCTTGAATTTGGGTAATTGCATAGCTAAGCTAGACCAACAAATTTAATTGAAGTCCAATTAGCCAAATTGAGTCTCAATTCATCAAATTGAATATTAGTCTAGAATGGGTTAAGTTGAATTGCACTAATTGGACCAATTACTCTTAGACTTCTTAATCATTGAATCACTAAATTGATCAAATTGACTCAAATTCATGTGAAACTTCCAAAATTGATTTTGAATTTGGATTTCATATAAGAAATTAGGCTCATTTGTGCCACAATTACGCCAATCATGAGAAATCGATCTAAATCACTAATTAGGGCCAAAATTGGGGTTTTTTGTGTTTGTCTTGGAATCACAAAATTGGTTCAAATATTGAATATAAGATAACCTCTAGATCAAATGTTGTGAAGAAAACTACCCTAAAAAATGACTAGAAATGAAGTAATTTCATTTTTGGCCGATTTGAACCAAATTTTGCAAATTGGGAAAAAGTTGATTCTAAATCTATTTTTGTAAAATTTCAAATGCCAAAGGTAAATTGAATATAAAATAAGATGATTTTTGGATTTTTGTATTTTTCAATTTTTTTGGTCAAAGGTTAAACCAAAAGATAAACCCTAGTTGACTTTTTACTAGGAGCTTGATTTTATGATCAAATCTCTGAATTTTTCTGAAATTTCCACTTCTAAAGTGAAATTGGACTTGAAAGAAATCTTTTTATGCGAAAAGCCCCAATTTGACCTGGAGTTGACTTTTTGTCAAATGGTTGACCAAAAAGTCAACTCGAAAGTCAACTATTTGACTTTTTTGGTTTTTGCATGAAATAAATAAAAAATCGCTTACAGAAGCTAGGCCAACAGATAGAATTAAAAAACAACACTTTTTGTTCAAAAAACGAGCTCCGTCACGATCGGAAACCATAATCTCGAATTTTCTATTTTTAATGATGCGTCGGCTAAAAATTAGGTGTCAACAGCTGCTCCTCTTTGAGTGGAAGTTCGAAGAGGTTCTGCTCAAAGACCAATTGGCACCTGCAAATTTATAGTCAACTCTACTTGGGAAATAAAAGAAACTATAGACAAAGACATTTGATCAGAGTCTCACCTAAAGCACTTACCATTGGCCATTTGGATTGTTAGTTTATTCATGTGTTTTTCTCTTCTCTCTCTCATGTGATGGAATGAAGGAAGAAAAGAAACAGAAATGGTTTTATAGGAAATTTATGGTTTAAAGATAACCAAGAACCTAAAGGACGAGGTTTAATGATGACTTGGAACCTAAGAGGTAAGGTTTAAGGATGACCTAGAACCTAAGGGGCAAGATTTAAGGATGACCTAGAACCTAAGGGGCAAGGATTAAGGATGACCAGGAACCTAAGGACAAGGTTTAAGGATGACCTAGAACCTAAGGTAAGGTTTAAGGATGACCTAGAACCTAAGGTAAGGTTTAAGAATAACTAGGAACCTAAGGTAAGGTTTAAGAATGACCTAGAACCTAAGGACAATGTTTAAGTATAACCTAGAACCTAAGGTAAGATTTAAGGATAACCAGGAACCTAAGGTAAAGTTTAAGGATAACCACGAACCAAAGACAAGATTTCAGGATGACCCAGAACCAAAGGTAAGGTTTAAGGATGACTAGGAACCTAAGGTAAGGTTTAAGGATAGCCAGTAACCTAAAATGAGAGTTATGGTTTAGATTGATTAAAAACTGAAAATGGGGGTATGGTTTAGGCTAACCAAAAATCGAAAATGGGGGTTATGGTTTAGGATGACCAAAAATCGAAAATGGGGGTTATGGTTTAGGATGACTAAAAATCGAAAATGGGGGTATGGTTTAGGCTGACCAAAAATCGAAAATGGGGGTTATGGTTTAGGATGACTAAAAATCGAAAATGGGGAATATGATTTAGGCTGACCAAAAACCGAAAATGGGGATATGGTTTAGGCTAACCAAAAATCGATTCACTGGGGAAAGATATTTTGAAAGAAATTCCGAGATTGTTCAACAACAAACCAAACGGAATTATTCACATTTTGGTAAAAGACACTGACTATCAAAATCCTCAAGAGAAAATTTTAACAAAATGATCTTTGAATAACCATCTAAAGAGGTTAGATAAAAATGCCAAGTTAGAAATAATCTAATTAAAAAGGTCTTTCGCACTAGCTCTTGTAAAGGCTTTGATTCCCATCCATTGATATGGGAAAATTGTTCAATTCTCATCGGTAATGTCTCACGAACCTATGTCAAAGGTTTTCGAAAACGTTCACATTGAATACAAATTGATTGATCAGAAAGGTCTTTCAAAAGGACCATAATATAGGTTTGGTCATGGGCTTACACAAAGGGTATTTGCTTTGAGGCCAAGAAAGGAAACATACCATCAATATCTTCAGCGGGTTTGCAAATCAAGAACCTTGAAAATAAGGCAAGATAAGATTACTTCCACTTCTAGCGGTAGCTTCTTTGTGAATTCTCTACATTAACTCAAACCATCCCAATCGGAAGAGACTTCGGAGAGGGTTGTAATGTTGGCTCGGGTTAGGCTCAAAAAGCTTGAAATTTGGTAGAAGGGGTTTGAAAGAAGAATGATGATTATCTTGGCATTATTATACCAAATCGTCCATATCTAACATCATTTGATTCTTGAAAATCAAATTGTCTCGAGAGTCCATTTTTCTTGCAACATAAGAGCTTTGCTCTTTCTAAACATCTTTTGCAATGGGAATTTCATTTTCATTACAAGCATGTTGCTTTTTGCTTTTACTTTTGATTCATTTTTTCTTTTCATGGGCATCGGCCTTGCTTTTACCAGGCACACTGCTTTTTCATGCCCCCTAATATTTATCTCTTGAGCTCTTTGGACTCTCGAGACATATTATATATATTCACCAATTTTTTCAAATTTTCTTGGTAAATCATATGCATTTCCCAAATGTAGGGAGATAATCAACATTTTTTACTTTGAAATGAACATGCTTAAGGCTCAATTTGGGTAAGTAAGGGATAATTGTGTTTAGGTAGAGGAAAATAATGCTCTTTTTCACTTTGGGATGTTTCAAGCTTTCATAAAGATCCACCTGAAATTATCACAAGAAGATTGATGCAAGTGAAAGTAATAAAATCTTTCTTAATCTTTTTGCTCCAAAAATGAACAACCACAACTTCTTAACTTGCCCCAATATGAGGTGGTTCTTGACAGGGGTATTTTGAAAATTTCTCCTTATTTGGCTCAAAGTGGCTAGCAAAGGATAAAATGAATGTTTAGGATAGAGAAATGAAATGCCTTTTATCATTTCAATCTATGTATTCAATGTGAACGAACCCTACGTTGTAGGACATGTTTTTTTTGCTCAATTCTTTCAAATTGTGTATAGGGACGTGTTTGATCAAAAGTTTGCCTTTTATCATCCTAGGCATTTCCATTCGGCATTTTTGAGAAATCCTCTTTTTATTTTTCCAAAGGATCATTTGATTAAATCTCCCGTCCGTGGGGAATTTCGATAAATAAAAATATTTGAATTTTTTTTTGAATTTTTTTTAATGACTCCTCTGGGCTTTTTTTTTTAACAATGTTTCAAACTTAAAAAACCTTTTGGATAGAAAAGGTCCTTACAAATAGGATCTACTTCCTAAGCTCTAAGGAGAAGATTGATTTGATGTAGCTACTTGCTAGAGGTTGATTCCTTGAGGTTTGGAATAGCCTCCCTGGGGAACAACTAAGTACCTGCAAAATGAACAAGTATGCAAAGATGCCATGTATGCATAAGATGCATGATGCAAATGTCCTAAAGTGATTTGGATTCAATCCAAAAAGTAGCTCAAAGGCTTCTTATTTAAGGAAAATATTTCTTGACAGCATCGGCATTTATAGGTTTTGACAACTCTTGGCCATTCATTTCTACAAGAATCAATGCTCCGCCGGGCAACACTTTCTTGTTGACATACGATCCTTCATAATTGGGGGTGAACTTCCCACGATCTAGAATAATGGGTAGGACTTTTCTCAAAACTAGGTCATTGATCTTAAAATGCCTGGGTCGAACCTTACGGTTGAATGACTTAGCCACTCGCTTTTGGTAGCTTTGCCCATATGTCACGCCCCGTACCCCACGAAGTGCGAACATCCCACCTTTGGTCGTTTGATTGCGACGTCCGAGGAAGAGTCGCCGACCCACGCCCAAAACAGAGATCAAGTACAAGCAAAAGCATTAAATAAACAAACTCGGACAACTACAATATGAGCCAAGGATAGTCATACATCAAACACCATCATAGAAAATAATTACACATTTATATTACTATTAAAAATCATTTGTACAATATTTACAAGTACAAATAAAAAGGTGTCACATCCCGATTTTTGGGCCTGGGAAGCCGCAGGTAAATGGTAATATCCTCAATTTCAGTGCCTGGGAAATGGTTATGGGTTAAGTTTGGTAGTTTTCCAATTATAGCTAAATTGTTTTATCTTGTTTTGGAAAATCCAGTTTCGGATCCTTTGTACCCCTTCGTTTTGGGGAGACTTTTGTGGTTCGAATTTCTAAATACTTTCTTCTTGAAAGTTTCTCCAAACATCTTGAGGTTTTACATATTTTAATTTCATAATTTTTGGAGTTGATATGAGTGGTACGATGGCCTGATTTTCAGACGATGTAAAACTGCCCAAAATAGGTATTTCGGTAATGTTCACACCGTCTTTATTTTCTACAAGCTTTTTTGGGCCGATTTTGGAAAAGTTTCCTTCATAAAAGTTGTTGAGAACTTCCTTTTCTATAATATGTATAAATTTGAAAATTTTCTGAGATGATTTGGATTCTGAAAAGAGCTTACTTTGAGAAGCAAATATTCTGTTCCAGTGAACTGTTTTTAGTCTGTTTTTGAGTGACTGAAAATGGTGTTTACAGAGAGAATTAGATTTTATGTTCTCATGAAAAATGTTTATTAAGGCCTTGTTTATGACATATCCGAATTTGAGAATTTTCGGAGTTCATTTACTATGATTTCAAGTCCGATTTCATGAACAGTGCAAAATTGCCCCGGTTTTGTCAGATTTCAAAGATTTATCAATTGTTATATGAAAAACGTTGGAATCTCGACTTGAGGTTTTTTGGTAATATTTAAGGACATTCCCATGCCAAACCTCGAGTTGAATGAGATTTTTATACGTGTTTTGTCATGGAAAACCCTCGGGAAAAGTTTGAGAATTATTATGATGCGGGGTTTGTTTTGGACGTAACGTGCATATTTTCGCGAGATCCGTTTGATCCGAGTAAATTGGGATGGAAATCAGCCAAATTGAGAAAATCCTAGAAAGTTTGACTAAGTCAAACCTTATCTATATCATCATTAATCTCATTTATTGCTTGGCCTTCATTTTCAACTAGTCATTATGATCTATTATGAAGCTATTTATGAAGTCTTGGCCATCAAGTATTCCCCAAGAAAGGGAGAGGAAGCCACGGCAAGGAGGGGGAGAGAGAGAGAGACCCACGGCGAAGCTTGAGGAGAGAAGAGAGAGAGAGAGATTCATTATGACCTTTTGACCTAGGCCATTAATAGGTGGATGACACGTACACTTACCTCATTGCCCCGATGACACGCGCGCTTACCTCATCCAAACTTTGGTCCCAAGTTTTGTCTCTCTATAAATAGAAAGAAGGCCATTTGGCCAAGGAGAAATAGAGAGAGAAAGAGAAGCCGAGAAAGAGAGAGAGGGAAAACCTCATGTGAAGCCCCCTTCCTCTCCCTCACGCCATTTCCACACCCCGAGAGCTCCGGCCAACCTTCTTTCTTATTTCTTGCTTTGTAGTCATGATCGAGAAAGAGAGAAAAAGAAAGAAAGAAAGAGAGAAAAAGCTTACCGACTAGCCCGTGTCTCTCTTGTGGTTTGATCGAGTGAGGAAGCCACGTCCAAGGCCCGAGTGTTCGTGTTCAAACTCGAGAACCACCAAAAATCGCCCGAGAATTGCCGAGACTCACGTGTCCTTCACACGCTTCGTTTTCTCTAATTCTTGTTTAATTGATGGGTAAGTGAATTCCTTAATACCGGGAAAGGATGTTAAGATGCGTTGTGACGTGGTTTGCTTGGACCGTTTCTCGGTCGTTTGGTTGGTCGTAGTTGGTTCATTTCCTTGGTTTGATCATGTTTCGTGTTTGATGTTGTTTTGAGATAGAATCGAAACTTGAATGGCAAGGTGCACATGTTATAGCCGTGCTTGATGTTCTCTTGTTGAACTTTGTTATTGATCAGTCATCGATCCGGGCGCGGTAAGGGCCGACTTATGTTAACAGCGATCGATATATCCCCGCTTGATATTAGTGTTTTCACTTGCTGAGTCTCCCCGACTCATCCCTCGTTTTTCCCACTCTCAGGTCCATAGGATGGTTGAACGGACGACAGTGACAAGGGGAGTTTGAGCCATGATGGAGTTCGGGGAAAAGCTGGGAGCTGTGAATCTGAAGTAGTGGGCTTAGGACACCCAAGCCACTTGTTATTATTGTGTAAATGTCTAAAATAGACTAAGTTGGCTTGTAAAATATGTTTGCGTGTCCTGTAAATACAAGGTTTGCTCATGATGCTGTTATCTTAATCCCGTTGTTGTTTTGAATGTGATTGTCCCGAGATATGCTTCCGCTTGTGTGTAATAAAAGATAATAATGAACGGGACGTCACGTTTATATGACCTCGAGGTTAGGTCGTTACAAAAGGTACACACGATCAGTAACTACTTGATCAAAAAGGAATAAGTGGCTAGGGAGGTCGGGCTAAAACTTGGGAAGAGGGCTACAGTCCAAAAAGTAGCGGCCCTCACTACTAGCTAAGGACACTGGACGACCCTATGGCTCCCAATCAGGATCGGACGACTCGGTGGGATCGTCTAACAACTCCTCGGAGGTGTCCTCACTAGACCCTAACTCTTCCGAATCCATGGCCTATGCTCGCTCATCCTCTGAGTCCGGCGCTAACTCTGGATCTAAGTAGAGTCCTAATCCGTCATTTACTCCTATTTTCTCATCGGACCCTACCTTAGCGACCTCTCAAATTTCTTCCTCGTCATCTATGTCCATGTCCTCAAACTCCTTTTCTTCGTCTTCGAGCTAATCAGGATCTTCAGCGATTACTTGAGGCTCCCCCTGCATGGGCTCATCCACGCCGTCTACGTCATATACATCCTGAGAATTGATTACCTCACCATCAGCCATTCATGGAATCATCAATTTATCTTGGTCAATTGGCACATCAAAGGTCCTAAGGGGTCGCTCGAGGTTGCCATCTACGTCTCGCAAGCACCAGGCCACGTACTCCTGGGTTTGATGAAAATACTCTCTTAGTTTATAAACACCACGGATCTATATCTCACATAGGATTCCCCATTTCCTGCGGGGCATGTACTGGTATACTGGTGTATCTATACAAGTATCCCAAAAAGCGGCGGATTCGACATTTTTATAGCTGAGGGTCTGAAAAGTTTTGATTTACACAACCGTGAGATGAATCTCAGTGAGTTCAACCCCTAAACCTAGGTTAGGCTAGCATGCAATCTCCTGACCGGAAACAAATATTTAAAACCATAATGCAACAACAATCAAATAATTCTCTGACCATGCAGGTTAGACAGTTCAATATATAATAATCATGACACATACGTGACACACATTATCATACGTACGCCAATCACATACTCGTGTACCGAGTCTCACACACTCGCATGCCAGTCCATGCATATTTATGCATGCAAATGTCGTCGACATGTCACGTGCATTTCCTGGCCTACTGGCCCACACTGGCACACTGGCAATTGCCCAATTTATTATTTATTACGACTCGAATCAACAATATTCACGGCTCGGTGCGTTTAGCTTGCTTCAAAGTGCATGAGGCGCAGCAACCGATTTGACCCATTGTCTCTAGCCTGCTTCAAAGTGCATGAGGTGCAACACTGATCTCCTTACGAACCAGAGCCTGCTTCAAAGTACATGAGGATGGTCGTTTTCCGGACGTACCGGGCATCGTCCTGCTTCAAAGTGCATGAGGACGATATCGACCCGAAGGTCCTTAAGTGATCACACAACCAATTATTATCTGAATCCCGCGTAACACGTTCAGGGCATTTTAGGTGATCACATGCTCATGGCAAACACGCATTTTCGCACAATTTCATCACATGCCTCACTCCTGACATACACAATCCGTGTCCATGTTATGCAATGCAATGCACCACGAGCACCAATATAATTCAAACACTCAATATCACAACACATGCTCAATTGGCCCAATTAATACCGTGTGGCCTAACGTGCGAATCACAAATCAACAATTAATTTCAAACCAATCATTGGCCAATCGCACTCCATATAATTCAGCCACACGACATGCGACATGGCAATACGAAATCAAACACAATTAAGCACAAATTACGTACAACCAGTCAACCCGGACATACCTGGTAATTTTTCAATGGGCTCCTAAATTGGTTATTTAATCCAATTAATCTCCCCAAATAATTCTCATTATTCCACTAAATTTTCTCGATAATAATTTCTACCAATCAGTCCTCAATCCAGTCTAAAATATGCACTGATACTACCTAAGCCAATCCAAAATGCACCGATAATACCTAAACCAGTCCAGAAAAATGGACTATCAATCCTAATCCGAATTTAGGAATTTTACTCACTTAATCCAAGGTCACAACGACGAGGAATGGCGGCCGATCACTAGTGAACAGTGGAACCGGCGGGGCATTCCCGGCGACGATGTACGGCCAGCGGTGTACGGAATCGTACGGACGGCGACGTACGGCGGCGTACGGACGTTGGTGACATCACAATGGTAGCAACTTGGCCGTTTGAGCTCCGGCGCTGCGACAGTGGGGCTCCGACGCGGCGGCGGTCCTATTCCAAGAGAGAAAAAGGGAGAGAAAGAGAGAGAAAGGGTCGAACAGGGGCAAGGCTGAGGCTGGGGGTTGTGGTGGTCAACGGCAGGGCACGGCAGCCGGCGGTGGTGCTCCGGTGACCGGTGGCTTGCTCCGGTAAGGCCAAACCAAGAGAGAAAATGAGAGAAAAAATGGGAGAGGGAGTGATCAACGTGAGAGAGAGAGAGAGCTGTTCTGGCCAGATGAGGTGAGAGGAGAGAGAGTTAGAGTCTTATCTTGGTCAAACAATAGGTGCTAGGGTGCCAAGTGTCAAAGATCTAGCCTAAAATGACCATTTTACCCCTTATCCAAGGGCTAATATTGAATCTTATCCAATAATTCAAGGGCATTTTGGTCCTTTGCTGCCATAATTAGGATAAGTCCAATTTTAATTAATTTCCTTAATTATCCTCCAAAATTCGAACCAAAAATAGCTCAGGGGCAAAACCATCATTTTTCCGGTCCCGAGGCGAAGTTTCATTTTTTGCCCGTACCAACCCTCCATGTGCGTGGCCAACATAATGTGGTGTCGGAATCGCGAAATTCATCGCGCAAGCCCTCAAAAATCGACTGCAAAGTTTCGAGAATAAAATAATATTATTTTTCACTTCCGAGCCAAAATTCCAATTTTTCACCAAAACCACTCTAAATGTGCGTGGCCACCCCAAAATGACATCAGTTTCGAAAAATAACCTCATTTGGCCTCGAAAAGCAATGAGGTGTCCAGAGGGGCAAAATCATAATTTTTCACCCTCAGACCGAAATTCTAATTTTTACTTATACTAACACCAAATGTGTGTGGCTAGCATCATATGACATCAGATTCTCAAAAATAGTCTCTTAAGCCTTCAAAAATCGACATCGAAATCCAGGCTCAATTCCATGAACAAAACTCACTAAACTTTCAATTTCAGGATCTCTCACTAACGGGCGGCTGTTTAGAGGTTATGCGTATCGATCTAGGGCTATCTGTATCGTAATGGTCTCGATTATTGAGAAAATGAGAAATTATCACTAGTTCAAGAGGTCACAATCGTTCGATTCAAGTTCATGACTGGTTGGCCAAGTGCACTTTCGGTCTTGTAGAATCACCTACGTCCCTATTGTACATCGTTGGCCTTGGCCAAACCCAATCCATTACTCTTTCCTAAGATCGACTCACGTTGGCCCAAAATATTTGCTCAGCGTCTCTCGTGATCGGTGTCCATTTCACGATAGGATCTCGGTCTACGTACCGTTTTCTAGTTAGCCATACCCTATTGGTTAGTATCCCGAAAGTGATCAGCTTTGGGTGAGACTTACTGAAATGAAATGCGAAATAATATCAGTTTTATTGATCTCGAAATTACATCGAAATTAGAACTGTTACACCATGGCACAGCTTTTATCCTTTTTCATTAATCATGTTAAGCTGTTCCAATCTTTGTTGAATCCATTCTACTTCAGAAAGCTTTACTTGAGAAAGTACCCTTAATGAAGGAATTTCCACTTCCACAGGTAAAACTGCTTTCATTCCATACACTAATGAGAATGGTGTTGCCCCAGTCGAAGTGCGAATAGAAGTTCGGTAAGCCATTAACGCGTACAGCAACTGCTCATGCCAATCTCGGTAATTCTCTGCCGTCTTGGACAGAATCTTCTTTATGTTCTTGTTTGCCGCCTCCATAGCTCCATTCATTTGTGGGCGGTACGAAGAAGAATTCAAGTGGCGAATGTGAAACTTATTGAGTAGTTCATCCACTACTTTGTTATTCAGGTTTGACCCGTTATCAGTGATAATCTCTTCTGGAACCCCATATCGAGTGATAATGTCTCGACGAATGAATTTTGCCACACTTCTCACAGTGACGTGGATATAAGAATTGGCTTCGATCCATTTGGTAAAGTAATCGATAGCCACTAGAATGAAACGGTGTCCATTTGATGCTTTAGGATTAATTGGTCCGATAATGTCAATGCTCCACATCAAAAAAGGCCATGTCTCGGACATTTGATGTAATTCATTTGGAGGAGCATTGATTTTGTCTCCATAAACTTGACATTGATGGCAACATCTAACATGTTGAATACAATCGGCTTCCATGGTTAATCAGTAATAACCTAGCCTCATGATCTTCCTTGCTAGAATATAGCCGTTCATATGAGGACCGCATTCTCCTTCATGTATCTCTTACATTAATAAATTGGCCTCTTTGGTGTCTACACACTTCAACAAGACCGAATCAAAAGATCCTTTATATAAAGCACCTCCGCTGAGAAAGAATTTGGAAGCTAACTTGGTCAAGTATTTTCGATCAGTAGCTCAACTTCCTAGGGGAAATTTTCCTTATCGAAGATAATTCATAATATCATAGTATCATGGTTGACTATCGAGTTCCTCTTCTATAACTATGCAATACGCAGGCTCTTTCAAAATATCGATTTGCAAAGGATCAATATTCAAACCATCGGTTACTTGTCACATTGAAGATAATGTCGCCAAAGCATGAGCAAATTGATTTTGAGATCTTGGCAAATAATCAAATGAGATCTCTTCGGAATTCTTTCATCAAGTCTTTAAGATACTCATGATAAGGAATCAGTTTTGAATCACAAGTTTGCCATTCGCCTCCTGTTTGGAGAATGATAAGCGCGGAATCACTATAAACTTGTAATCTCTTAACCTTCATATCGATGGCTAATTGGAGACCAATAATACAAGCTTCATATTCTGAAATGTTATTGGTACAAGGAAATACCAACTTTGCAGCTACTCGATAATGCTGACCCGATGGGGATATCAGGATTGCTCCAGTGCCAGAACCAGAGAGGTTAATAGCTCCATCAAAATACATGGTCCACTTGTCTTGCAACACCAAATGGATTATTTCATCAATTTCATTCCAGTCATTTGACTTTAAGGGATTTTCAGCTAACATATCAGCTATGGCTCGCCCTTTAACAGACTTCTGAAACATGCACTGGATATCAAATTTGGAGAGCAATATTTGCCATTTGGCAAGCCTCCCAACCAGTGTGGCTTTTCCAAAAGATACTTTGATAGGATCATTTTCATTTACAAGCAGGATACGATGGTGAAGAGTGTATTGCCGTAATTTGTGTAATACCCAAATTAAGGCTACACATGCTTTCCCAACTTCTGGATATTGAGCTTCACCAGAAGTAAACTTTTTGCTGAGGTAGTAAATAGCGCGTTCCATTCAATCCTCCGGTCTCTTCTGCGCTAACATAGCTCCTAAAGACTCATCGTGAATGGTGAGATACAAAATCAAAGGTATACCTGAAGTAGGCGATACTAAAACTCGGTGGTTGTGAAAGATATTGCTTCAATTGTTCAAAGGATTTTTGACAATTTCGTTCCATTCAACTTTGGCATTCTTTTTCAATAGCTTGAAGAATAGGCTTGGCTGTTTCGGATAATTGGGAAATAAATCTTGCAATATAATTTAATCTTCCCAACAAGCTTCAACCTCCTTAACAGTAGAAGAGGGTTTTAAATCGCAAATGGCCTTCACCTTCGAGGAATCAATCTCGATGCCCTTGTTACTAACCATAAATCCAATAAGCTTTCTAGACTTTGCCCCAAAAATGCACTTAGCGGGGTTAAGCCTTAACTTGAACTTTTAAGTCGATCAAATAGTTTCTTCAAGACTTCAATGTGGTCTTCACCTTGTCGTGATTTAGCGATCATGTCATTGACGTAAACTTCAATCTCTTTATGCATCATGTCATGGAATAGTGTCACCATAGCTCTTTGGTAAGTTGCTCCTGCATTCTTCAAGCCGAAGGGCATAACCTTGTAACAGAATATTCCCCATGGGGCGATGAAAGATGTTTTAGTCTTATCTTCTTCTTTCATTCGGATTTGGTTATAGCTAGAGAAACCATCCATAAAGGAAAATAATTCAAATCCTGCTGTTCTATCGATCAAGACGTCAATATGTGGTAATGGAAAATCATCTTTGGGACTTGCTTTGTTCAAGTCATGATAATCAACACATATCCGAACTCGCCCATCCTTTTTCATAACTGGGACAATATTAGCAATCCAGTCGGCATAATGAGTAACTTCAATGAAATCAACTTTTAACAACTTCATGACTTCTTCCTCAATCTTCTTAGACAATTCTGGCTTTGTCCTCCTAAGCTTCTGTTTCTTAGGCGGAATGGTAGGATCGAGTGGTAATGTGTGTTCTACAATGTTGGGATCGAGACCTGGCATATCAGCATAAGACCAGGCAAAGACATCCCGGTATTCCTTCAAGAGAGACCTGCCCCAATTTTTATTTCTTTGGAATTTTCAGTTTATAATGACGGTTTGGTCTTCTGTGGGAGGTTTGGCTTCTTCATGTCGGATCCATTCTTTTTTAATAACCTGGGAATCTTCCTCATTTTTGGGATCAGAATAATCAGGTTCATAAGAGTTTTTTGGACACGAATCAAAGCCATGCATATGACTATCATGATTATGCAAAGTGTCATGCCTGAGATGTAATAAAAAATGGTCAGTATATGAAAACAAGAAATGCAATGCATGAAGATGTGATGAAAACAACTTTTCGAATTCTAAATTTTCGAAAATTTCATGGGGAACTCGTCCTCATATCATTGGACATCCTTGTTCCAAAAAATTATTTTGAAAACTATAGATCGTGCAAAAGCCCAGGCCTCAAAGTATCATCGTAGGGCTGGTTTGGTATATTTTCGCACGTGTATTAATAAAACGTGCATATGCTTTTATTGAATTGAAAGTGATAAGGCCGTACTACAACATATACTACCTTGGATCAACGGCTCAAAATCCAAGTGTTCACACACATGAATGAAAGAACAAAATAACGAAAATGTATGAAATGAGAACTAGTTAAGCATGTTGTACTCTACACCAGGGGAGAAGTGAGTGTGCTCCCATGTAGCTTAGCAACGTCAATCATGTTCACAGGTCCAGGATGACAAGCTCCTTTCGTACTTCCGATGCGGCATTCCCAAAAGACAGAATCCCTTTATCAAGCAGATTTTGAATTTTGACCTTAAGAACCAAGCAATTATCAACATCATGTCCTTTTTCTCCCATGTGATACACGCATGTCTTGGACATACTCAATCCAGTAAACTTTGGAAGCTTTTCTCTCGGAACTTCCTTAGCCACCAATCTCTTTTCCAAAAGCATAGGCAATAACTAAGAGAGTGGTTTTGGTAAGGGTGCAAACTGACGAAGCGGGCCATGCTTACGTGGCTTCTTATTGGAGTCAAGACGCGATTGAATACGAACTATGTCCATTTTGTCAAGATGTCTTTGATTACATTCTCCAATCCCAGAAAATAGTTCAATTTCAGATGCTTGTTCTTCATAAGGCCATTTTCCTTTACCCTTTGAATGAAGACCAATTTGTTTTCGGCATGGAAAGGGATGACAATTCTATAGTCATTTGATTTACACGATCCATAAGACGCCATCATCATCTCACACATTTCATTAACTTGACCCTGAAGATCCGCAAGAGTAGGCATAATCTTGGTTGGAAGCAGTGGAGTTATGAACGCTTCAAAGTCTGCAAATGTGGCAGTTATTTCATCAATTCGGTTTTCCAGATCGGCAATTCGATCGTTCTGTTGTTCGATATCCATTTGAAGATCCTTTGCGCAAGTGGGGTTGGGCATTCTCTAAATACCTTGTAAACAAATTGAAGATCAAGTTAGTACGCGGAAAATAAATTGAAACGAAAATGTAAAACCCTTCAATTTTATATTTTCTTTGGATGAAATAGGGGTAAGAAATATTCTCATGATCCCAATACCATGTGAATGATCTCTTATCACAATTTCTTCACAAGAAATTATATAATTGAAGGGGTAACACGCGATGATTAATCAAGATGCCCCGTCTATATTCCATTGGAATCTCGAAAAAGAAAGTACACATGAGGGAAATTTCACTATTAACAACAAAATTCGTGAAATACAATCCCTATAGATCAATCTAAAAACAAGAAGAGAATCCTATTAAATCATTACTAAAATGAGTAAAAAGGAAACCCTATACATCAAATCTATAAAACGAAAATTACATGAAAGAAGATTTCCTCATGGAATATAACAAAAATTGTAATGGATCTTCTTTAGACGCGAGGCGAATTCGTTTGTTTTTTTGGGTCAAATGTTCAACCTCAGCTAAAGCCTCATCCTTTTTCCTAAGAGCTCTTACGGCTATAGCTTGTTGTTGAATTGGCTTCTCGGGGACATTAGGGAGATCTACTTTAAGCTCGGGCTCGAGACGACGGTGTATGTACTCTGGCAATGCATGATGTATCTTCATTTCTCCTTTCAACTCTAACTCGTCAGTAATGAGAATCAGCTTGGGGTGGCATTTGTACCACACATCGATGATGGACTTGATCATTTCTGCCAAATCCGCCATTTGATCCTTTTGGATGACATCTTTACAATAGTCAAAATGATATAACCCCAGCTTGAGAAATGGTGGAATCTTTTGAAGCGCGCGATATCGACAGATCACCCTAAAAGGGTAATATGACGTAGACCCCGTGAGACCCAAAAGTGGGATTGGGTTGTCGGATCTGTTATTAAGGCGCACCTCATGATTTCCAAGCCAACGAACATGCCATTGGATTTGATTTGGAGCAAGGTTCTAAAAAAAATTAAACCAAGTTGAGAATGACCAATAAGGAAAGATTTCTTCCTTTTCTCGGAAGAGTGAGATAAGATGACAATCTTTGGACACATTTATGATTTTCAAGCTCAAACCGAAGTCTTTGAGACGAGAGACTAACCAAATTTGGAGTAAACCTATTGAGGCTCTAAAGACACCATTTCTATTTTGTTTGAACTTATTGAGTGATACGAAGGTCTTACCTAGGATCATATTGAAGAATCTTTTGAACATACAAACTTGATTGACAATGTGAACTACCAAAGGATCCATGGTCTTTTTGGTGAATGGAAATACCACAAACCAAAGAATGCTAAGAGAAAGACTCGAGGGATTTGATTACCCGCTTCTT
The DNA here is from genome assembly GCA_024733475.1 of Syzygium grande. Taxonomy (NCBI): domain Eukaryota; kingdom Viridiplantae; phylum Streptophyta; class Magnoliopsida; order Myrtales; family Myrtaceae; genus Syzygium; species Syzygium grande. Next base: position 16,104,515 of record JAMXDD010000002.1, on the reverse strand, counting down.
TTGGTAAGCTAGAAAAATGTCGTTCTAAAAATGTGAAGGAGAGTGCATTGGAATTCCCTCTAAGAACGCTTTTGATTTGGATGGTGTCAACTCCTAAGAATTGACTCAAAAGAGTTATTGTATCTATATCTATCGGAGGACTAACTAGACCAAAAGACTTAACTCTTCCAATGGCAATATCGTACTCCTCAATTGTAGGGGTCAACTCCTTTCGACCAAACACAAAAGTAGATGTCTTTGAGTTCCAAAAATGGGACAATGCCTTAATCATGGCAATACGAGGCTCGACATATAGAAGTGCAGGAAGATATATGATCCTCTTTTCCACGTAGTCTTTGTGCTTTAACTCGAGACTTTCCCGCATGGCCATGAGAGCTCTAGGTACGGTGATGATTCGAATCTCTGACATATCCATTTTGACTAACCCTAATTTGGGGCATCGAGATTAATCACCATGCATTATAGAAAGAAATATAATGTGGAATTGAAATGGCGTAATTGAAATTGTAGAATGATACAATCAACCTTACCGTGAAGGAAAAATGGCAAACACATCGACACATCGGATGAGGACATATGAGTTTTGACATCTAAGGGTAGGATTCTAAAGGTTTAAGGTCCCCATCTTAATTAGATAAGAAAAGTTTACCCACCGCTACTAACATCAGTCGATACACTTCTTACTAACCAAGATTAGCGGTATTGAAGAATGGATTACCACATGCATTCACATGCGGATTCCTCTCTTAATACCTCCTAAAGGTGCCCTAAGGCGATCCGAGGTTTTAGACCGTGGGATGTGGTTGCATTGTGTCGTGCTAAAGCAAGTAAACATGCATTTAAATCTAAAGCAAACAACACTTCAACATAATCTCATACATTCGACATTCATCTGAACGCCACCTACAAAACAAAGGGTTTGCATTCACTCCATCCCTTATATCTCCCACCTACAAAACCATTTAACAGATGGTTAGTGGACTAACCTCATTTTCCACATGACTTCCGACATGCAGTCAATGCTACAAATGTAGACAAGGGAGATAACAACCGACAAGTTTATTACGGCTTTAATCCACTTAGGTTTGTAACCTAGCCCCCAGCGAAGTCGTCAAGCCTGTCACGACCTACCTCGAGAGGGCCGAACTCGATGAGGCGGGTTTAGAGATAAGTGTTTATGAGACGGTTCATATGGCACCTCATAAAAAATGATTTTACTGAAGTATAAATCTTTTGGTTAGCCATATGGCCCATTGATCATGAATGTGGATTTTCCCTAAATCCATATCTCGCGTGACAGCGGATCGATTTTATTATTATTTTTTAGGAGTTGCCACTAACATAGGTCGGGGGTCGGCTAGAATACTCAACCGAAACACGAGAATTTCATTTCAGTTTCTATGAAAATTAGAGATCAAAGGTTCGGGGACTAGCTTACGTTAATATTTCTATTAACGCCCTTTCGATACCGTTAAACTTAACATGATTGTTATCTAAGTTGTCATGCATTTGTTTTTTACCATTTTCATATCAAGGTCTTAGTCCACTGGGTGATCATATATCTTGTTTTTATATTTTCATTTAAGATTCTAAACTAATCCTATTTTAGTCTAAAAAAAAAAGAAAGAAACAATCAATTGTATTGAAAGACATTTCATAAAGTAAACACTCGAAATATTGAAAAGACGAGCTAATTCTAGTGCGAGAAAGTAAAAAATCACAACTCGTCGGGTGTTTATTACAACACAAACTGAAAACCCGAGACATGATTGGGGAAGAATGAATTGAATTTGAAACCAGATCGGACATCGGTTTATCGCTACCGTCAAATGAGTAGAAATTGAGACCGGATTGGACATCGGTCAATCGTCTTGACCTTTTTTCAATTTTGGATTATCTCTCATGGACCACCTCTTAGGTGTCGATGTTCACATTCATAACATTCATTCACGACAAACAATATACAAAGGAACAACCAAAGAAAAACAATGATGCAAACAATTCACTAATCAAACACGAGCCTCGGGATCGGCCTTTGTTTTTTCATGCATTTCGATTCACCACCCACGTAATCATCTAATATTATTTGATTAATGGTTAATGATAATGGGCTACCATTTGTATTCATAAAACGGCAACTCATATCAATTAACCCCTAAAGTCGGGTTCTAAATGACCACAATGGGCTATCCACCGAACATGCATCGGGCCTAATATTCATCTAACAAACACATGCATAGCAATGAAATAAGCATGCGTTCAAGCCCATGGGCCTTATTTCAAAGTCAGCCAAGCAATGAGAAGTGGGCTTTATAGAAAAATCACTTATCCAGTTATTATCTAATTCGGGTTGCTTCAGTTCAGATATGATTAACTAACCTAATGATGTCCAAATGAAGTGATTCAGGTGTCATTAGAAAGCTTATGACATGAGGATCAAAAGTCAAACAGCATAACATCAAATCAGGAAAGTATCAGAACAGACTTAAACATCATATTTCATATTCTGATCCTAACTTCTAAAAGTGTTTTGACATAGCAAATCAAGTCCGATCGAGGCATGCAATATATCAAATCGAAGCTTAAAATGCGTTTTATGATTCTCTAGTTCATCATTTTAAGATTTTGACATTAACGAGCTCAAATCAGCATTTTTAAACATGCAGGTTTTCTAGGATACGAATTTGCAAATCACAATCAAGTGCACTTACCTTATTTAACGATGCTTTTAAGCAAATTGACCCTCCGCCTATGTATTCAGATCAAAACAGTAGGGAGAAGTCATAAAGCTGAGACCTATGATAATAGATTGCACAAACTATAGTGAGAATTTGATCCGCCGCACTAAAAGAACTAGTAATGGAGAATCAAATCAAAAAAACGATCCGGTTGAACTCCAAAGCAAACGGCCACCAGATCTGAACAAATACACCGATGAACGTTGCTAAAATTCCTTTTGAAAATTCAAATGACCTCCGATTTTGATGAAATTAGTATCAATAGAAAGATGTTGATCTCAGTGTGAACTTTTGTGAAGAAAACTTTTTATATTTCGAATACACGAATTTATGAAAATTGAAAACACCGGCCAGGTCAGTTTGAAACTAGTCTGATCTTGATTCATGCATACATGACGTTGCAAATCGTAAATGCTAACATGCTTGGGATTTTATGAAAATTTTATGATGAACAGATTAAGATGTGAGAGAGAGAGAAGAGAGAGAGATGAAGAAAGATTTTTCAAAAAATGATCTTAGAAAATTTTGGAAAAACACTATATACAACACAACATTGAATCTTAAAAATAGATTAATCGACTTAAACATGCATTTTTAATGATTAAAAATATTCTTTAAGGGCTAAGGATTAGTGACATGGCATCATGGATGGACGTGATCAATTGTAAATGAATGGCCACGATTGATTTGTTCATTCCCTAATTAATTTGTTTAATTCTTGAAGAAGGGCATTTTAGTAATTTCTCTTAGGGGCATTTTCGTAATTTTCAATTAAGGGAATTTTTGTCATTTTTGGGCTCAAAAGGATGTGGCCAACCTAGATTAGTCAGAATAGGTCGTCGATCGCCAAATTTTCGTTTAAAATGGCCAACGCCTCGATCAAACCGTTTGAATTTGAATCAAACCGGATTGAGCTGATTAGTCTCGAATTTGGCCTGATTGAACCGGTTCAATACTTGATTCCATTTGTTCCTATTTTGTATAATTTGGTCTCTATCATGATTAATTGACCCAATTAATATTGAATTTGATCAAATTGGGTTGAACCGATTTGAAATTCATGCACAAATTGATCCAATTTAATTTGTTTGTCTCAATTGATCTTGAGTTTGGGTAATTGCATGGCCAAGCTAGACTAACAAATTTAATTGAAGTCCAATTAACCGAATTAAGTTTCAATTCATCAAATTGAATATTAGTCTAGAGTGGGTCAAGTTAAATTGCACTAATTGGATCAAATACTCTTAGACTTCTTAATCATTGAATCACTTAATTGATCAAATTAACTCAAATTCATGTAAATCTTCCAAAATTGATTTTGAATTTGGACTTCATATAAGAAAATTAGGCTCATTCGTGCCTCAATTGCGCAAATCATGAAGAATCGATCCAAATCACTTATTAGGGCCTAAATTGGGGGTTTTTGTGTTTGGTTTGGAATCACAAATTTGGTTCAAAAATTGAATATAAGATGACCTCTAGATCAAATGTCGTGAAGAAAACTAACCTAAAAAATGACTAGAATTGAAGTAATTTCATTTTTGCCCGATTTGAACCAAATTCCTCGAATTGAAAAAAATTGATTCCAAATCAATTTTTGTAAAATTTCAAATGCCAAAGGTAAATTGAATGTAAAATAAGATGATTTTTGGATTTTCTTATTTTTCAATTTTTTTGGTCAAAAGTTTGACCAATAGTTAAACTGACTGGGTTGGAATGGACTATCGATCGCGGGATTTTCGATCGAAAATGGCGGTCCGTCGACGCCGGTTCAATTGGAATCAAACCGGGTTGAGCCGGTTAGCCCCGAATTGGCTTGATTGGACTGGTTCAATCCTTGGTTCCATTTGTTCCTATTTTGTACAATTTGATCTCTATCATGATTAATTGACCCCATTGGTATCGAATTCGATCAACTTGAATTGAACTGATTTGAAATTCATGCACAAATTGATCCAATTTAACTTGTTTGTCTCAATTGCTCTTGAATTTGGGTAATTGCATGGCTAAGCTAGACCAACAAATTTAATTGAAGTCCAATTAGCCAAATTGAGTCTCAATTCATTAAATTGAATATTAGTCTAGAATGGGTCAAGTTGAATTGCACTAATTGGACCAATTACTCTTAGACTTCTTAATCATTGGATCACTAAATTGATCAAATTGACTCAAATTCATGTGAAACTTCTAAAATTGATTTTGAATTTGGATTTCATATAAGAAATTAGGCTCATTCGTGCCACAATTGTGCCAATCATGAGAAATCGATCCAAATCACTAATTAGGGCCAAAATTGGGGTTTTTTTTTGTGTTTGACTTGGAATCACAAAATTGGTTCAAAAATTAAATATAAGATGACCTCTAGATCAAATGTCATGAAGAAAACTACCCTAAAAAATGACTAGAAATGAAGTAATTTCATTTTTGGCCGATTTGAACCAAATTCCGCAAATTGGGAAAAAGTTGATCCTAAATCGATTTTTGTAAAATTTCAAATGCCAAATGTAAATTGAATGTAAAATAAGATGATTTTTGGATTTTTGTATTTTTCAATTTTTTTTGTCAAAGGTTTGACTAAAAGTCAAACCCTAATGACTTTTCACTAGAAGCTTGATTTTATGATCAAATCTCTGAATTTTTCTGAAATTTTCACTTCTAAAGTGAAATTGGACTTGAAAGGAATCTTTTTATGTGAAAAGCCCCAATTTGACCTGGGGTTGACTTTTTGTCAAATGGTTGACCAAAAAGTCAACTCGAAAGTCAACTATTTGACTTTTTGGGTTTTTGCATGAAATGAATAGAAAATCACTTATGAAAGCTAAGCCAACAGACAGAATTAAAAAATGACACTTTTTGTTCAAAAAATAGTCTCCGTCGCGATCGAAAACCATAATCTCGAATTTTCTATTTTTAATGCCGTCGTTAAAGAATTCGGATTTATTATTCTGATCTATCTCTTGTTATTGGTATTGAGCCTTTGTCCAATCATCAACACAAAGCTTGCATCTCCACTGATTCTGGAGCTAATCTTGAACGATGTTCGTCCAAAATATTACCTCCGGCACTGAATGCTTGTTCGACTGTAACTGTGGAACAAGGGGTTGCAAAAATTTGTTTTGCAATAAGAGAAAGGATTGGGTATTGGCTTGCGTGCTTCTTCCACCAATCCAAAATTAAAAAATCTGTACTATCTTTGGATTTAGTAAACTCAAAGGAAATGGTTAGATAAATCTCTAATTCAGAAATATTTCTTATTGCTCCCTTTTGTTTTTTTTTTTTTTCTATTTAATAAAAGTTGGTACCCTTTACTAATTTTACTTGTACTCTTATTTTGAGTCTCGGTAAATTGAGAAGATCCAACATCACCTAAATTATATTTAGTATAAAATTCATTATATAATTCTATTACTACGTTTTTAACCTCATGTAGTATGGTTGTAACATTTACCACATCATAATGTAAACATTAATAATACGTATGCAAATAATCACTTAAACTATCTAATTTGTAATGTGGATAAAAAACACAAGCAACTAAATAAATAATTGGAATTTCGTCATAATAATATAGCCACTTCATTTTCATTATTACTATAATATGTTGTAATTCAATATCATTTTCATGTTCGTCAAAAATTCCGACAATATTAATACACTCTACTAAAAATAAATGCGTAGTAGGACAATAAACACCGGACAAAGTATAAGTTGCATAATTAAAAACCTTTAAAATATCTAAATTTTTTTTGCAAATACCCCACTCTTGTGGGTATAAATTAATCTGAGGTATATTATTAGAAATGAATGCACATAATAAATCTTTATATTCAAAAGATTCACCAAGCAAGTGGAAAGTAGAATTCCAACGAGTTAGAACATCTCTTGAAAATCTTTTTGGCTTTTTGGCATTTTCTCTACAAAATTTACCCCATTCTTTCATTTTTTGGGGATGTTTCCATAAAAATTGAATCGCCGTTTTTATTGGTTCAAGAAAAATATCGAGAGTTTTCAAATCATCTTGTACACATATATTTAAAACATGACAAGCACATCTAACGTGAAAAATTTCCCGCCAAAAGCGGGTTTACAAATATTTTCTAAATCGGCAATTGAAGCAGTATTTGCCGCGGCATTATCAAAACCAATTGAAAAAATTTTGTTAAGCAAATAATATTCTTCTAAAATTTGCCTAATCATTCTATAAATATTATTTGCCGTATGCTTACCATCGAAAACTCTAAATGCAATAACTCTTTTTTGAATACTCCAATCGTCATCTATCCAATAACATGTTATGCCCACATAAGAATGCGTTTGCCAATGATCACTCCAAATAGCACTACCTATATGCACGCATCCATTAAATTACATAAAAAAGTTTTGTAAATCCTTTTTTTCCATTTCTATAAAGATCTTTAATTATTCGTTTAAATGAATTTCTATGAACACATTTTACTTGTGGAGCACATGCTTTTTGTACAAATTTATTAAAACCAAATCTTTATCCAAAACTAAATGATAAATGCTCAACGGAAACAAATTTACCTAATACTTCCTTATAAGTTTTTTCATTAAAATGAAATAAAGGTGAAATGTTAGGATTAACGTACCCGAAAATTTGTTGTTGCCTGATATCGATTCCCGCTTGGGTTGGATGTTTGCTCCTAAGATGTCGTTTGAATGTTTCATATCCTTGTCCACCTATATATTTATATATTTTTCCACAATATTTACAAATTATATCATACCTTTTTTCACCAATATCAAACCTTTCCATTTTCGTGAAGTGATCCCAAATGTCAGATGTAAGTTCTCGCTCCGCCTCCTTTGTTGTAGATAATTCGGCAGGAGGATGAAGACTTTCTTGCATCAGGACAAGCTCCACATCGGGAAAAATATTGATTTCATCATCCTAAAGATCTGCATAATAACGAGGATCAAAAGAATGATGTGATTCCGTCATAATATTCTTACCTTTGCCAGTTGGCACTCGACTTCTACTTGCCATTATTCGAGTGGATTGAGAGAATTAAACGGATTGATTGGGAGAATTAAGAGAGAATTGCGCAAATTGAGAAAATTTGAGAAAAGAGAATTTGAGAGTATTGAGAGAATTTTAAAGAATTTATAAGAAAAAAATGAAAAGAAAATTTAGGATAAAAAAAAAGCTAGATAACCGTTGCACTTTTTAATTTTTTTTAAATTTTTAATTTTATTTTTACTTTTGCGGCTTTTGGCCATTGCCAAGGCAACCTGCAAAGGCTGCCTTGGCAACGGGCCGCAGCAGGGCCTGCACGCTTGCAAGCCCTGCTGCAGTTTTTTTTTTAATTTAAATTTAATTTTCTTTTTGGAATCGGGCCCGAAATCGGCTGTTCCGGGCCGTTTCCAAAATTTCTGGAACCGGAACCGGAACCAGGCCCGTAGACCACGGGCTGGTTCCGGTTCCGAACCGCGGGTCTGGTCAATGGGCCGGGTCTGGGTTTGACAAGGCCGGTTCCGGGCGGAAACCGGCCCGCGGCCACTACTTGTGGGACCAAAACCGGAGTATGTAATTTTGGGCCGTAATCCACATTGGCAATATGAAAAAGATTTCCATGTAAATTACAGATTCTGCATCAAATATTCCTATTGTTTGACGTTTTCTACAGGCACTCTCTCACTCTCTAAAACTGTAGATCAAGTTCATCATCCTGTAGAACTTTTTCTTCTGCTATGGTAGTGCAAGCATCCAACATCAAGAAACCAAAGCCCCTTCACGGGATTTCGAAGACGCTTATACACATGACCCACCAACTGAGTGTCTGAGTATCGCAAGACTTCCTGATTTTCAGAGTGATCGTTCAGGATTCTATGGAAGTACTGAAATTAGTACATCCACACCATCTTGATGGGGAAAATGCACTAAAACATGGCGACATACATAATGACTGTACAAAATTCAGAGCCGGAGAAGCAACAATGGTCGGAGTGGGAAATCAAATTTGCGTGGCAGGGTTGATACATTACATCAACGAGTGAGATCAGGTGCATCCATTCCGACTATACAGATATCAGCTAAGCTGGTGTTAGGCATAATTTCTCTATTTGGGGCAAATTTGCATTGCCAAACAACATCATTTGATTTATATCTTGAATGTTAATATCTCTGGCAAGACACATCGGCTAATTTATTCTAAAATAATATAACATAGAATGTTTCGGCCACACAAATTGTCGATGTCACTTGGATGGTCGATTTTTAAAAATTGTGATACTTAATTGATCTCTTAGAAAGTTATGGCACCAAGATAAATGCCGTTAAAAAAGGCTATAGCACTGTTTATGAAAATTTTCACCAATTATTGGAAGTAAGTGCATTCGATGATGGACCTAACTGTTGTTGTCAATGCAATAACAGGTCTCGGAAAGTCCACACAAGGCACAACCCGGAAGGCACCTATTAGTTTTATATTTAAAGTGTTGTTTGGACTTCTAGATTGAGATATTCCACTTCTTACTGCCACTGATTCCATAATTATTTTACTAAATAATGTGACGTATCGTGTACTTTGATTTTTGAATAAGTAAATCATATCCAAGAATTCAGAATAGGTCTGCTGCCCCACTTTCAACACTTGGGCTTAAGGTATTGTTACTTTTTGGCGTGGTGACTTTTGACGAATTGTGAGAATGCTTCTCTTGGTGCACTGTCAACCACCGTCTTGTTTGGACTTCTCGATTGAGATGCCAGTGGTTCTAAAATTATTTTACTAAATAATGTGACATATCATGTACTTGGGTTTTTGATTTGCAAGAATTTGGAATCTGCTGCCCCACCTTAAGTACCTGGGTTTAAAGTATTGTTACATTTTGGCATGGTGACTTTTGACAAATTGTGAAAGTACTTCTCTTGATGCACTGCCACGCACCGTCTTGTTTGGACTTCTAGATTGAGATGCCAGTGATTCTAAAATTATTTTACTAAATAATGTGACATATCGTGTACTTGGGTTTTTGAATAAGTAAATCATATTTAAGAATTCAGAATAAATCTGCTGCCCCACTTTAAACACTTGGGTTGAAATTATTGTTACTTTTTTAGCATGGTGACTTTTGATGAATTGTGAAAGGGCTTCTCTTGACGCACTATTATGTACCGTATTGTTTGGACTTCTAGATTGAGATATTCTACTTCTTAGTGTCCGTGATTCTAAAATTATTTGACTAAATAATGTGACATGTCGTATACTTAGGTTTTTGAATAAGTAAATCATATTCAATAATTCAGAATAGATCTGCTCCCTACTTTAAAAGTATTGTTACTTTTTCGGCATGGTGACTTTTGACGAATTGTGAAAGGGCTTTCTCTTGGTGCACTGTCACGCATCGTCTTGTTTGGACTTCTAGATTGAGAAATTTCGCTTCTTAATGCTAGTGATTCTAAAATTATTTTACTAAATAATGTGAATATCATGTACTTGGGTTTTTGAATAAGTAAATCATATTCAAGAATTCAGAATAGATCTGATGCCCTACTTTAAACACTGTTACTTTTTTGGCCTGATGCTTCTGACCAATTGTGAAAGGGCTTCTCTTGATGCACTGTCACACACCGTCTTGTTCGGACTTCTAGATTGAGATATTCCACTTTTTAGTGTCAGTGATTCTACTATTTTACTAAATAATGTGACATATCATGTGCTTGAGTTTTTGAACAAGTAAATCATATTCAAGAATTCATAAAAGACATGATGCCCCACTTAATAAATCGCTTGAATAAATCAGCCTTGGCTTTGCTCTCGCGTTACTCTTTCCGTTTTAACTACACGGACCCTCGAATTAAGGGCATATGAGTGTTTCTTTTCTTTTTTTCATGAGTACTTTGAAATTGGAGATTAAATGATAACGGCAATATATTTAAGATATTGAGAGAGACGGATTTGATGGTTGAAATCATAGAGTTAAATAAGCACCACCGTCGTTGATCCCCATTCACATCTCGTTGCTGGTTGTTGCATGGAGAAAATTATTTAAAAAGTTTTAAATGTATTGCACTTTTATCAATTCAGTTTTAAACCTTTTAAAGTTTCAATTGTGCCAATTGAGTTCTAAATATTTTCACATTTGTCAATTGACTCCATCCAGCCAATTTTAACCGAAAAATATTGACATGGATGCCGGCCATCTTACGTGCCACAACTGGCACTAATATAAATAAACTTTAATAATATTTTTAACTTTTTTTCTTTTTTTCTTTTCCTTTCCTTCTTCCTCCTCTAGCTGGTCGGCAGGTCTCGAGGATTGGTCAGAGGCAAGGGCGGCGAGGTCAACCTTGAGCGAAGCTCGCCCATGTCGGCCACTAGCAAGGGCGAGGCTTGACCTTGCCATCACTGGGCAAGTCGGCCTTGCCCTCGCCATCTCGGCAACGGCAAGCCTCGCTCGACATGGCAAGGTCGAGCCTCACTAGTGGCTAGCAGAGGTGAGCTTCGCCTGAGGTCAACAAGGTGCCTTTAGCCAGTCGCCGAGGCCTGGTTTCTAGCTAGAGAAGGAAGAACGGAAGAAAAAAAAAAGAAAGAGAAAGAAAAGAAAAAACAAAATAAAAATTGAAATAAAATATTAAAATATTATTAAAAATGTTACGTTAGCACCGACCGTACCACGTATGACAACCAGGTCTGCATTAGCGACTTTCCGGCCAAAATTGGTCAAATGACTCAAAGGGAAAAACATGAAAAGATTTAGGATTCAATTAACAAAATTAAAAGGTTTATGACTTTATTGGTAAAAACAATATGTTTAGGACTTTTTGGATAATTTTCCCCTACTGCAGGTCGGTACCCCATCGCCGTAAATTAACATCAGTCACGATTGATCGATCCGCAATCACTGCAAAGTCTTTGATGACTGCCCCTCCTCATGAAGCCTAGAGACAATAAGGCTTGACTTCAATAGGCCAAGTTATGAAGGCGACCAGCCAAAATGTGATGGATCTTTAAGTTACAGATCATGTTATTGGTCCTTATGTCTTCATGACAAAATATCTTCTCAATTAGCACTTTAAAATGCTAGGACTCGTACAAAGAAATTCAAGGTTAGTCGTCCTCTCAAGATCTTGACAGAATGAAACCGGCGAAAGAATTCTTTTTCTAGTTTGGAATATCTATCACAAATGTATCAATTTGGAAATTTTTATAATCAAAAAATAGTTTAAAGTAAATTTATTTCAAATGTACCAGTTTGGGATTTTTTGTGGTTAAAATTGGTTAAGGCTCGTTATAATGTAAAACTAACTAGCATCTGCAGTGGACAAATGAAAGTTGTTTGTTTAAAATTTTAGTAAGCCAACGAATTTTTTACATATATTCTTCTACTTTTAATTGTTGATGTTTCGTAAATTTTGTGGCACTTATAATTTGATTTATTATTTAGTATGAAACACTTAAACATTAAAAAATATATAAATAATATAATGTCGTATCACGTTTTATTTTTTCATATTTTTTTAGTTTCAGATTTTAAAGCAAAATAAAAAGCAGAAATATTGAGTGATTTTTCTGTGCTTCACAAATATGTGATTTATAATAAATGAAGTGCGATGCTCATTATATAATCAACCATACTAGAACTAAGTTCTCAAATATTAAATTATTGAATTAAATGAAACTTAAATTATAATATAAATCAGTTCTCAAACTTAAATAATCAAGATATTAATTATCATAATTGATATTAATAATAATTCATTTTTAAAACTGTTAATAGTCTGATTTGCTATGTTTACACCTATATATAATTATTTGTTTAAGAATTACTACTTATGTAATCATGATATACTAATATATCTCTTAGATTATATTTATAAAAGATAGTAATATTTTTTTGACCAACTTATAATCACCAGTAATTATAATATAATTCTAATAATCACCATTAACTACTATGATTAGATGCAAGTAAATTGTAAATTACACCTCAAATTTATAATTCGAAAAAATTTATGACCTGTAACTATAAATTCTTGCTCTACAATCGTCAAGTTGTCTACGATTATTAATCTTTAACATAATGTAACATAAATTGATAATTATAATTACATAAGCAATTATTTTTTAGAAAAATATTTTCAAATCATTCATGTTGTTCAAAATAACAAGGCTCTTGAACCTCTTGCTATCATGCTTATGGGCGGTGACGTCTTGGTCGCACTCACATGAGTCCAATCAAAAAGTATTCCCTCATCGCACTTGCGCCACTCGAAATACGAGAAAAGTATAAAAAAAAAGTCTTAAACCTATTGTATTTATACTAATTCGGTCTTAAACCTTTCAATTGGACCAATTTAGTCTTAAACATTTTTGCATTGGTACCAATTCAGTCCATTTGATCAAATTTAAGCCGAAAATCACTGACGTGGACACCGACAGTCCTACATGGCACGACCGATGCTGATGTTGACAAATTTAATAAATTTTCAGATTTTGTTAATGTTTTTGTCTTTTTTCTCTTTTCTTTTCTTTCCTTTTTTTTTTCTATAGACCTTACTAGCCGACCATTGCTGGCCACAGGCTGGTTTGGGTGAAGGCCTTCGCGCCCTTGCCGACCTTTGGCGGTGCGCCCGCCTCGGCGTGACCACGCGGGCAAGGGTCGAAACCCTCACTTGCCATGAGTGAGGACTATCCCACCCTCTTCGGCCACAAGCGTGGGCATGAAGGCCCTAGCTTAGGGCAGGCAAGGGCCGCAATGCCCTTGCCTGTTCAAGGCGACGGCGCTGCGGTCGCCCTCACCTAGATCTGGATGAGGGTTTCAACCCTCACCTCGATCTAGGCAAGGGTGTCAGGCCTCACCCGTGGCCGACGAGGGAGCGGCGGCCCTCGCCCAAACCAGGCGAGGGTTGTCGACCCTCAGGCCAGTGCTGGTCAGTCAGTGACCTTGCCAGCCAATAGTGTTTAGAAAAAGAAAATAAAAGAGAAAAACAATCAAAAAAATTCTGAAAAATATAAAGAAAAATTATAAAACTTGTCCACGTCAATGTTGGTTGTGCCACGTAAGACAGCTGGCATCCACGTCAACAATTTCCTGTCTAAATTGGCCGAATAAATTGAATTTGTACCAATACGAAGATTTTTATGAATAAATTGATCCAATTAAAATGTTTATGACTAAATTGGTACTAATGCAATTGATTTATAACTTTTTTAGTACTTTTCCCCACGAAAAGCTGCCAACATAAATGGGCCCCACCCCATCGTGCACACAAAATTATTTGCCTCCTCCTCCATTGATTTGCGATCAAGGCAACAACCTACTAGGAGTAGCTTACTTTACCTATATATCTTATAAATCCTTATTCGATATCCAATATATAATGCTATAGACTAGAAGATGACTTAAAAAAATTGATTTTATTAGTAATATCAGTAGACTTTTATTTACTACTTGAGAAAAGTTCTATCGCTTCGTTACTCACTCACGAATCTTGAGTAATGATACTCGGTTATAGTTTCATCACATCATTTTTTGTACTACTTTTATAAGTTAGAAACTTGGAAAATAATCAGATAAATTTTGTATATGAAACTTATCCAATCCCTTTGAATATGTTGTTCCTATATCTTAAGAATTATAATAACCACGATAAACCACGAATGATCTGAAAAGTTTAGGGTTAATACTACCAAAAACCCTAAACTGGTACACTTGTGACAGATTTACCTCAAACTATTTTTTTGACCATAAAAAACCCCAAACTGGTACATCTGTGACAATTTTACCCCGAACTATTTTTTTGACCACCAAAAACCTCAAACTGGTACATCTGTGACAATTTTACCCCGAACTATTTTTTTGATCACCAAAAATCCCAAACTAGTACATCTGTGACAATTTTACCCCGAACTAATTTTTAATATTATTTTTTTTTATTTTTCGAATTTTTTTTAGTTTTTCTTTTCTTTTCTTTTTCCTTTCCTTTTCTTTTTTTTTTTTACCTTCATCTTCATTGGACCAACAATGGATTGTTATATTGTAATTGATACCACAATAATGTGACACGTAACATAAATGCTACATTTTGACAAAAAAAAAAACATAAACGCTAAATGAAAGACTTTCTTTTATATGCATGAATTTTCATGCCAACCACTTTTTTCTACATTTAAATGTCTCGCGAGAAAGGCATTATATTATTGTCGTGTCTTTTTTATTTTTGGGTGCAAGTGGATAGCCAAACTGATGGGGTCCAACGTAGGCTTGTTACCTAAGGTTGGAGTACAGCTAATCAACAATTTCTATACGTCCTGCTTGCCAATTTAATTTAACAAATTAATTTACAAAATTAGTATATTTTATATATAAGATGATCAATATGATCACTTGAAATATATAATAAATAAAACGCGAGACATTTAAATGTAGAAAAAAGTGGTTGGCATAAAAATTCATGCATATAAAAGAAAGTCTTTCATTTAGCGTTTATGTTTTTTTTTTGGTCAAAATGTAGCATTTATGTTACGTGTCACGTTATTGTGGTATCAATTACAATATAACAATCCATTGTTGGTCCAATAAAGATGAAGGAAAAAAAAAAGGAAAGGAAAGGAAAAAGAAAAGAAAAGAAAAACTAAAAAATCGAAAAATAAGAAAAATAATATTAAAAAATTAGTTCGGGGTAAAATTGTCACAGGAGCACCAGTTTAGGATTTTTGGTGGTCAAAAAATAAGTGCGGGATAAAATTGTCACAGATGTACCAGTTTGGGGTTTTTTATGGTCAAAAAAATAGTTTGGGGTAAATCTATCACAAGTGTATCGGTTTAGGGTTTTTCGTGGTATTAACCCAAAAGTTTATGATACAACATTGTTATCAAATTGTTAAATTTAATGGACCTCACTGGATATAGTCCTACCACACGATGCGATGATGACGGTCTCATGGGTCTGCCTTATGTGGGGCCTAGTTAGTATAAAACAAAAACAAAACAAAAAAAAGAAAAAGTCAAAAGCAAACAAAGAAAAGGGGCTGCTGTTTTGTGTGGTGAGAGTGTCCAACACAAGAGAGAAAAAGTGAGAGTTTTTACTGAGAGCTCACCGAGAGAACATGGGAGAGAAAGGAAAAAAAGGGGCTGAATTCTGCAGTGCCATTTCGAAGGCCAAACATTATCAGAATTGGCTTAAATTTTAGCATGTTGTTCATAAGACCGAGGGCTACGAGTTGGTCAGTTTCGTTAGTTGAGAATCTTCTCCTGATTCTTCAATCGTAGTTAGGATTTTCTCCTCTTTTTATGTAAATTCACCTTTGTGGTGATGGAAATGATGTTGTATTGTTGATGTGTCTCTAGTGTATGACTAGAGAAGAACTTTGTATATCCTATTATTCTTAGTAATTTGTGGAAGCTTTTGGGGCGGTCCGTGGTTTTTTCCTCATTGGGTTTTCACGTTAAATCTTGATGTCATTATTGCATTTGTCTCCTTATTATTGTAAGGTTGAATTGCTAGAATATTGTTGGTTGTTGCTAGGATTAAGTCGATTTCGGTCAATTTAATTTTGGGGGAGATATTGATCCTGAATTGGGCTTGGTCTTGGTAAATTGTTGCCCCAGTTCTCCCCAACAAAGTGCTATCAGAGCTAGCATTGAGTTGATATTCTAGTATTGAATGCATGAAACTAGTGGCACCATGTTTAAGTTAAATGCCTCAAATTACAACATTTGAAAGCCTCGGATGGAAGACATGTTATATTGCAGAGATTTATTTGATCCCGCTGAGGGTGATGAGGCTAAAGAAGATCAAGAAGACAGCGAATGGGAACGAATAAATCGGAAAACAGTTGGGTTTATTCGACGATGGATTGATGGTAGTGTGATTCATCATGTAGCTCAAGAAACGAAAACGGATACTTTGTGAAAGAAATTGCAAGACATCTATGAGAGGAGAACCCCACAAAATAAAGCTTTTCTAGTTAAAAGACTTGTAAATTTGTGATACAAGGAGGGAAGTAGCATGTTGGAACACATGAGTGAATTTCAAGATGTTGTAAATTAATTGAAAAATCTTGAGATTGACTTAGGTGACGAATTGCAATAATGTCTATTGCTTGGTACTCTTCTCGATAGTTGAGACACTTTGGTTGTGGCATTAAACAATTCGGCTCCTTCCAATGTGCTTTCCCTGAGCATGGTCAAAGAAAGTTTATTCAATGAACAAACAAGGAGAAAAGGCTTGAATTATCAGAGGCTCTTGTCATAGAAAACAGGGTGAGAACTCAATCAAGAAAGTTACATAGTAATGATAACAGGGGCAAGTCAAGAGGAAGATCGAAGTCAAAGCCAAGGAGGAGTGTGAAGCGCTACAATTATGGCAAGATGGGACATTATGCCAAAGAGTGTTTGTTGCTAAAGAGAGAAAATCTCATGAACAAAAATTATGATCAAAGACAAAAAAAGAAATAGGTTACAGTGGTAGTTGTATCCGATGGTGATATTATGTTTATATGTGGCAATGGTTGTATGAACCTTACATGCCAAAACTCTAGCTGGGTTGTTGACTTTGAAGTTTCATTTCATGTCACCTCACGGCATAACTATTTTACTTCGGGGGAAGAATACTAGAAGTACCAAAAGTTATGTACAACACGCAATTTAGTGCCAAAATTTTTGCCGGCTCACTTAAGTGCCAAATCGGAGGAAAATGATCACTTAAGTGTCATCGGCGAGATATTTCAACCAAAATTAATACGTGGTTTTTTTAATTAAATCTTGTGAATCACTTGGCAAATTTTTTTAAAAATAAAGTCCGTGTGGACTTCAAAAACGACCTTGGATCGCCTACGTGGCTTGGACGTCCAATGCGATGTCGTTTCCCCCTAGTTAATTAAATGACGTCGCACGATGAAAGATGAAATTAGGGCTCGTGTGGTCGTCATTCAGGCAAAGGAAGTTCCTGTTGTAGTCACTCGATTGGTCGCCGTTGTCGTTGGCCACCGCTCGCATGTCGTCTCTTACCCTCAGTCATTCAAGTTTGTCATATTCTCTCCATGGCTCAATTGGATGGAAAATTACGGCTCTGAGGGCACAATTATGGCTCCGAGGGGGTGAGATAAATTAGGCATGACTGTTGTAAAAAAGGAATTGCGAAATAGTGATTGTAGGGACCTCAAGTTCTGATTGTGGGGACACTGATGCTAGTTGCGTTGCTTTATTTTTACTAAACGACAGCGATTGAAGTTATTTTATTTCGACAATGACAATTTATTTAATCATTTAGTTACGATTGTGGGATCTCCAATGTGAACTTGTTGGCTTTTGTGCGTTGTGGTCCCAAAAGCTGATTATTTTGTTTTCATTCAATGAAGCATGGGCATAGAGGACAATGTTGTCGCCATCATTATTTTCTATGATGGGGAATTTTTCATTGGCATCGAGAAATGGAAATATGCTGGTGGAAATGAAGGTACTATCTTTTCCGATGTAAGGAGGCCATTATATATTGAATTTATGAGGGATATAGTGCATTATTTACGATGCAAAGTACATAAATTGCATTATTGTGTTCCTAGGAAAAGCTTGAAGGATGGCTTGAGATTCTTCAGTGATAATAATGGTGTTAAAGACATTATTTATCATTATCTTCATAGTGAGGAAGCTAAAGTCTATGTTAAGTATTACAATGACTATGAAGATGATGAAGATGACGAGAGCACCGAAATAGGAGAAGTAGGAGAATGTACTCAAGTTGGGGAGAAGGGCAATAGCTGAGGCTGAAGACAGAGACAAGTCATATAGAGAGAGTTGAGCAAACGGGGAGATGTCCCCAAGTTTCTAGTAAAGACATACCTGATGAAGAATTGACCGGATTAAAATAGGAAGTTGCTCAATCTAGTGTCGAATGATGAAGTTTTGGCAAATGTAAATTTCCTAAGCGATGATGATGACTATAAAGAACTTGCATAGTCAAGGCAAAAACAAAAAGACTTTCTGAGAAATAAATTTGCATCATTTAGAGAATCGCATGAACCACAACCAGTAAATAGGAACGAAGAAGCTCCAGCTGATGGTAATCAGACTAAATATGAATAGAGTGACGGTGAAGATGAGAGTGCTAGCTCCAAGAACGAGCTTGAAGATGACGAAGTACCTGTCCGTGGAAGGAAAATTAAGTATCCTTCCTATAATTCGACTACTACATGTTCTATTTTGTCCGTAAGAATGAAGTTTGATCATGCGAAACTGTTTAAAGAAGTTATTGTCGAGAACTCCATTACTGAACAAAAGAGTGTCAAATTTTTCAGAAATATGAAAGAATATGTGAGGGCTAAGTGTTCACAACCAAATTGTTCATGGAAGATCTATGGTGCACGAATAGGAAAAGCAAGTCATTTTAGATTAGGTCATTGTAGGAGGAACATACTTGTTCCATTATATTTGACAATAAAAGGGTAATAAGTGTATGGTTGTTGAAGCACTTCTTCAATACTATCAAGGCAATGCCCGAGATTAAGAGTCCTCAATTGAAGCAGTTGGTGAAGAAGCAAGTAGGGGTTAATGCATCAAGAAATCAGTGCAAAAGAGCCAAGTAGAAGTTGATGAGTACACTGATAGATTGGTACAAAGAAAAATATGGCCAAGTTTAGGATTATGCTTGTGAATATATATTTCAAAACCCATCTAGTAGAGTATATATAGAGGTTATTGAGAGGCCATTGCTTGACTGTGGGACTAAATTCGATAGGTTGTATGTTTGCTTTGATGCATGCAAACGGGGATTTTTAGTTGGTTGTAGAAAAGTTGTAGAATTGGATGGATGTTTCTTGAAGGGTTTATACAAGGGAGAGTCATTTGGCTGCCGTTGGGAGAGATGCCAACAACCAAATATTTCCAATAGCTTGGGCTATTGTCAAAGTCAAGAGCAAGGACACTTGGTTTCTAAAAAATATAATGGCTGACATTGAGATAGCTAATAGGGAATGTTGGGCATTCATAAGCGACCAACAAAAGGTAATGTCATTTAAAATTGTTGGCTTTTTAATATTAATTGCACATTTTTTAGAAGTATTTTCTAATTTGAATTATTGTAGGGACTTGGTCCTACATTAGCTAAGTTGATGCCATATGCTAAACGTCGAATGTGTGCGAGGCACATATATACAAACTAGGCAAAGAATTATAAAGGGGTTAAGCTGCAAAAGCAATTTTGGCATATAGCAAAGAGTACAAACATGGTTCCAACTGTCAAATGAAGGTTTTGAAGCATTGTTCCAAACGAAACCTAAGCATTAGTGTAGGGCCTTCTTTAATGAAGACTTCAAGTGCAATATCATTGACAACAATCTCAACGAAGCTTTCAATGGCAGAATACTATAGGCTAGGTGCAAACTCATCATTAGCATGCTTAAAGACATACGAGTTATGATCATGACTCAGCTCCATAGACAAAGAGATGAGGCTACAAAGTGGACTAGACAATGTAGTCCCAGGATTGCAAAGAGATTGAATGAGAACACAACTGCTAGTAGATTCTATCATCCAATTTGGAATGGAGATGATGGATATGAGATCATGAACAATGTTGATAAGTATGTCATCCATCTAGAGAGGCGAAAGTGTTCATGTCGAACTTGGCAACTAACTGAAATTCCTTGTGTACATGCCATCCAGTTGAAGTAACAAAACCCAAAGGAATACCTAAATAATTGATACAAGAAAAGCACATATCTTACTTTGTACCAATTCATGATGCAGCCTATTAGAAGTAGCAAATTCTGGGAGCCAACAAATCTTGAAACCCCTAAAACTTTGCCACTAAACAAGCAAATTGGAAAGCCAAAAAAGACACGAAGACTGCAAGAGGGAGAGATCTCAACTCAGATAATAAGCAAGACTGGTGTAAAGATGAGGTGCTCCTATTGCCAAAAGGAATTGCACAATAAAAAGGGTTGTGCATTGAAGAAACAACACCATCATCAACAACAATAACAACAGCCATATGTAGGGGCTAATGCAAGACCAGCCCAAGGGCTAATTAAAGGGCCTGCTACAGAGTTTGGTGTAGGGGTTGATATAGGGCCAACTAGAGGGCTAGCTCAAGGAGATGATGCAGGGCCAGTTAGAGGGCCAGTTGAAAGACCAGCGCAAGGGCCAGCTCAAGGGCAAACTGAAGGGGTCAACGCAAAAGCCAACCACTAAGTCGACTATTGAATAGACGAGGAGAAAATATCCCGTAAGCTATACAATTGGTGTTTGTGTTATTTTTTGGACTAAAGTTTAACTTTGATTTGTCTTTATCAGGTGAGAAGAAGACCAACTACAAAAGTTGCTAAAAGTGAGGCACCACTGTGAACAAGAGGGGCTCTTGAGAAAAGGCTAAGACAATATGGTTATGACCTTTTTGCGCTACGACTATTTTGAATGTAAATTTTTTAGAACTCCTACATTTAATTTATTTATGGTAGTTCTTTTTATTGATAATATGATTATGCTGTTATAGCCTAGGAGAAGTTCGGAAATGCTTATCTCTCAAGGTGGTTCAACTCAAGAGTCAATGGCTACACACAAAACAGGATCCCAAATGGTAGGAAGAAAGACAAGCGGGACTGCGCCAAAAACCATTGCTCCAAAGAAGAAGACATCAGGTGCAACTTCAAAACAGCCACCAACAAGGAACCCAACACCAGTTGCATCTCAACCAAGTAATCCCGGTACCAACAATAACTCTACTGAGAGCTCTCATCAAATGACTTGACCTATAAAGAAAATGGCAGCTGCGAAGAAGAAGATATATGGGATAGAAAGGCCAGTTGAAGAACGTACACATCCAGTTAGAAAGAGTGCAAGAATCATGAATCAAGCCAAACATCCATTTAAAGGAAAATGAACTGATAGGATTGTGAATATTGACTTATGGAAGGGTGCTAAATATGGTAATTTTTGTTTTTATTGGGAGGTTGTGTATATTAACTCATGGGATTGATATTGTACGGCATTGAATTAGTTGAATGTTTTTGTTTGGTAGGAAGCCATTCCCTACATATGGATGTTTTAGTTTGTTATTCATATTGACCAAATGTAAAAATTAAGTTTAATGTTAATGGACTGATATTTATTTTGTCTATGCTTTTGAAATTTCTATATTTTGTTATTGGTTGTGCTAGTTGTGCTACTGGTGTGCTAGTTCTGCTGGATGTTCTAGCTGTACTAGTTGTGATTGGCTAGTGGTGGTGGTGGTGGTGCTACAGTGGTGGCGGTATTGCTTGGCTAGTATAGGTGGTGGTGGTGCTATGGTTACGGCGATGCAGTGGTGGTGGTGGTGGTGCAGTAATAGTGGCGATGAAGTGGTAGTGGTGCTGCAATGGTGGTGGTGTTACTTGGCTAGTATAGGTGGTGGTGGTTGTGGTGGCGGTGTGGTTGTAGTTATGGTTGTGGTGGTAGTGCAGTAGTGGTAGTGTTGCTTGGCCGGTGTAGGTGGTATTATAGTGGTGGTAATGTGGCTTGGCCGATGTTGGTGGTGATGTAGTTATGCTGGTGTAGTGGTGGTGTTGGTGGTGTACTAGTGGTGGTGGTGGCACACTGGTGGTGGCGGTACTTGGCTAGTACAGGGCTTGGTAGGTGCTTGGCTAATGCAGGGTTTGGTGCTAGTATTGGTGGTTATGCTGGTGTAGGGCTTGGTGGAGCTGTTGCTGGTGCTTGGCTGATGTAAGGCTTGGTCGTAGTGGTACTTGGTGGCTGGTGCCCAGTAGTTATATGTGCTAGTGCAAGTTGCTGATGCGCTAGTCCACCAGCTATATGTCAGTGCAGTACATAGGCATCTTATGCTTACACTATGCATTGGTGCAAGCACAAGATACACTATGTACTAATACATAGCTGGTGCAAGCATAGCTAGTGCGAGCAAGCACACTAGCTATGTGCTTATTGCTAGTACAATACCGGTGAAATGAACATATCAACAACTAGCACTTAAGTAGTCACTTTTTAACAACAATTGGCACTTGAGTGATCACTTTTCACCACAATTGCCACTTAAGTGATCAGTTTCAACAAAACTTGACACTCAAACAATCTCTATTTACAACATATGACACTGAAATAATGACTTGTGAATTTGTTATCACTCCTTCATTTGACAAGCGTTTGCAGCAACAATTGCAGCAAACCAGCATCCCATTACTAGCAAACCATTGCGGCAATCGAAACATCTCAAGCAAAACTAAACAAATAAGAATTGAGAATACACAACTAAAAGCTCACAACCAATGAATTTCAACTTTCCATTTCCACCATAGATTGTAGCAAACTTTTGTTCCATACAAAAGTAGACTAATACAACTATACTTACAAATTACCCAACACAAATACATATTCCACTCATCTTCAACTATGGTAGACTGAGAAACTTCTTCTTATCACTTACTTTACATTTGACCATAAAATAGGCTATACAACAAAATAACAACACAATCAATGCTTAATAACACTTCCTTTCAATTTTCATTCTTGAAACTTTCTTCTTCAAATGGTTGGCTAGAGATGCTAAAGCCTTCATTTTAGCTTGCATTGAGTCCACATCCTCTAATTCATCCATTAATGTAGGTGGAGGTTGATGGCGTCCTTCAAGTAGCTCTAAGATCACCTTTATTGCTCGACCGGATAATTTCACATCAATCCATTTCAAATATTTGCACTTACAGCCTTCTCTATACTTGACACAACCATTAAATCTTCTTCCAAGATTCAACCGAGTCCAAAATGTTCTTATTAGACTCAGTAACCCACAAAAACCATAACATTTGCCCTCTTGTTTCCTTTGTTGAAATAAATTTATGTCACTACTGAAGCTGCTACTCTCCATTTACAAGACTGAGCTTGTAACTTTGGGGACTAATCTAAATAGGGTTTCAATTGGGGGTTCAATAGCCGGTTAGGGTTGCAAATTGGGAGATTCTCTTTCAATATGGGGATTTAGTGTTCTTATTTGGGGGAAAGAGTACTAAACGGCATCATTTTAGGGATTAGATGCTAACTGGACTCTCCGGTGAGCCATGTCAGCATAAGAAACTAATAAAAAAGGTCATGTCAGATTTTCGGCCAAATTGTTCAGAGTTATCACTGTAATAATCGTTTTTCAAAAAATTTGACACTGAAGCGATCTAAAAGAAACTTTTGGTACTAAAATGAGTATCGTACATAACTTTTGGTACTCTTGTTGTTCTTTTCCCATTTTACTTCCTATCGCATCGGTGATTTTGGTTGTGTTATGATAGAAAATAGTGGTGTTTCCAAGGTTATTAGCATGGGAGACGTTCATTTGGAGACCAACGTTGGATGTAGTTTGCTTCTAAAAAATGTGAGACATGTTCTAGACATTCGACTTCACTTGATCTCCACACGTGCCTTAGATGATGATAGTTATTGCAATACCTTCAATGACGGCAAATGAAAATTGACTAAGGATTCCATGATAGTGGCTAAGGGTAAGAAGACATGCACTCTCTACACCATGCAAGCTAAGTTGGTCAAGGAAGATGTGAATGTAGTAGAGGATTCCTTAGTTGACCTATGACATATGAGACTCGGTCATCTTAGCGAGAAGAGGCTTAAAACTCTTGTGAGAAAAAATCTCCTACCATTGAAGGAGAGAAATATGAAGAAATGTATTCATTGCCTTACAGGTAAGCAACATAGATTCTCATTTCATAGTTTCTCTCCACATACGAAATCAAATGTACTTGATTTAGTTCACACTGATGTTTGTTGTATGGATGCTAAAACACTTGGTGGTGCATTGTACTTTCTAACATTTATTGATGATTACTCTAGAAAAGTGTGGGATGTTGCTTTGAAATCTAAAGACTAGGTACTTGCGGCTTTCAAACAATTCCATGTCAAAGTAGAAAGAGAAACTGGGAAGAAGTTGAAATGTGCTCAAGCTAATAATGGTGGTGAATATAGGCCCGTTTGAACACTATTTTAGGGATTATGATATCAAGCTTGAGAAGACTGTTCCAAAAATGCCACAACAAAATAGAGTGGCAAGAGAGAATGAACCAGACAATTAATGATCGGATTCGGTGTATGCTCTCTCATGCAAAGTTGCCCAACTCATTTTTAGGTGAAGCAATGAGAACAGTAGTGGACTTGATAAATCTTTCTCCATCAATTCCTCTTAAGGGGGATGTTCTGCAAAGAGTTTGGAGTGGGAAAGATGCTTCGTATAATTACCTGAAAGTAGTCAGTTGCCCGGGCATTCGTGCATGTTCCAAGAGATGAAATGTCAAAACTTGATGACTAGTCTAAATAGTGTATCTTCTTGGGTTGTGGGCATGAAGAGTTTGGCTATAGGTTATGAGATCCAGTTGCAAAGAAATTCATTAGAAGCTGAGATATGGTATTATTTAAGCATCAAACCATGGAAGACATTAACAAGCCATGGAGGCCAAAGAATATAGCTCAACATTATGTTAGTTTCAATTCAAGTCCTCCTACTGTATTAGGTGGAAATCACGGGGGGGGGGAAGTACATGGAAATCATGAAGATGGTGAATCCTCACAAAATGTAGATTTTTCAATTAAGACAGGTGAAATAGTTGAGCCAGTAAAGCTAGTTGAGCAAGAACAGCCGGTCCTACCTCAGGTTAAAAGATTCAAAAGAGAACGTAGACCTTCACAAAAATATCAACCGCATGGATATGTGTTACTCACCGATCCAAGAGAACCAAAAACTTATGAAGAGGCCATGTCATGTAATCAAAAGAATGAGTGATATGAAGCCATGCAAGAGGAGCTTAAATCATTACATGAGAATCACATATTTGAATTGGTGAAGTTGCCTAAGGGTAAGAGAACACTCACAAATAAGTGGGTGTACAAGTTGAAGATGGAAGAAAGTAGTTTGTGACCACGATACAAGGCTAGGCTTGTTGTGAAGGGTTTTTGTCAAAAGAAAGGAATTGATTTTCAAGAGATATTTTTACCAATTGTAAAAATGTCTTCTATTCGAGTTGTTCTTGGGTTGGCCGTCACCTTGAATTTAAAAATTAAACAACTTGATGTAAAGACAGCTTTTCTTCATGGAGACTTAGAGGAAAAAATATATATAGAGCAATCGAAGGGTTTTATAGCCGAAGGCAAGAAGCATCTTGTATGTAGGTTAAGAAAAAGTTTATACAGTCTCAAAAAAAGTGCCAAGGCAATGGTATATGAAGTTCGAATCATTCATGGAAGATCATGAGTATGGTTAGACCAACTCCAATTCTTGTGTTTTTGTGAAAAGCTTCTCGGATAATGATTTTCCTATCCTCATACTCTACGTGGATGATATGTTGATCATTGGCATGATGCTAAGAAAATCAAGAGCTTTAAAAATGGGTTGAGTAAAGCTTTTGCTATGAAGGATCTAGGTTCGGCTAAGTAAATCCTCAGCGTGAAAATTACTCGTGACAGGTTGAATAAGAAACTTTGGCTATCTCAAGAGAAGTACATTGACAAGGTGTTGGAAAGATTCAACATGAGCACATGTAAAACGGAAAGTAATCCACTTGCTAGTCATTTCAAGTCGAGTAGTGACGAGTGTCCTACAAGTGAGAAGGAGAAGGAAGAGATATTGAAAATTCCTCATGCATCAGCCATAGGTAGTTTGATGTATAGCATGGTTTGCACAAAACAAGACATTGCTCATGCAGTTGGTGCTGTGAGTAGGTTTCTCTCAAATCCAGGTAAAACACATTGAGCTGCTGTAAAATGGATTTTGAGATATCTTAGAGGCACTTCCAAATTTTGCTTGTATTATGGAAATGAAAAGCCTGAGTTGAATGGCTATTCAGATGCGGACTATGTTGGTGATGTTGACTCTCAAAAGTTCACATCGAGTTACGCGATGATTTTTGCAGGGGGAGCAGTTTCGTAGCAGTTAAGATTGCAAAAATGTGTTACTTTGTCTGCGACTGAAACGGAGTATATCGCTATTACGAAAGGAGGTAAGGAACTCTTGTGGATGTAGAAATTCTTACAAGAGTTGGGCTTGAAGCAAAGGAAGTCTGTTCTATATTGTGATAGCATGAGTGCTATCTATCTTTACAAAAATCCGGTGTTGCATTCAAGATCAAAGCATGCTATTGTGAAGCATCATTGGGTTCGAGAGAAATTAAAAGAGAAGCTCTTCCTACTCGAGAAAGTCCATACCGACGATAATGGATCTGACATGATGACCAAAGCCTTACCCATGGTAAAACTTAACTTGTGTAGAAACAAGGCGGGCATGATGGAACTTCCCACATGAGGCGGAGGGGGAGATTTGTTGACTAGGTCCACCTTATGTGGGGCCTAGTTAGTATAAAACAAAAAAAGGAGAAAAAGTCAAAAGCAAACAAAGAAAAGGGGCTACTGTTTTGTGCGGCGAGAGTGCCCAACAGGAGAGAAGGAAAGTGAGAGTTTTTACCGAGAGCTCACTAAGACAACAGGGGAGAGAAAAGGAAAAAAAGGGGTTGAATTTTGCGGTCCCATTTCGAAGGCTAACGTTGTTGGAATTGGCTCAATTTTAGTATGTTGTTCGTGAGACTGAGGGCTACAAGTTGATCGGTTTCGTTCGTTGAGAATCTCCTACGAATTCTTTAATCGCGGTTGTGGTTTTTCCCTTATTGCGTTTCCACGTTAAATCTTGGTGTCGTTGTTACATTTGTCTCCTTATTATTATAAGGTTGAATTGCTGGAATATTGTTGGTTGTTGCTAGGATTAAATCGATTTCAGTCGGTTTAATTGTGGGAGAGATATTAATCCTGAATTGGACTTGGTCTTAGTAAATTGTTGCCCTGGCTTTCCCAACACAAAGATAGTCCTGACATAGCAAAAGTCTATCTCGCTACAAAATCGATAGTCTTACTGCAATAGTTTTTATTTTTTGTAAATTTTCCTATTCTTGAAATAAATAGAAAAAGGATCTGTCTTTGTTGATCTCTTTCTATATTAGGAAAACAAAGAATGCACTTTTATGCCATTTAAAATCATTTGTTTGGGCAAATAATGCATACCACTTATTTTTCGTATGTTTTAAGGGAATTTTTATGCAATGGTAAAATCCTGGGCCTACCCCTTCCTTTCGATACACAACATTTTAAAAAAAATTTAGTTTGGTGGGGCTTAGAGCGGGGCTCTTTAGGGATGCCTCAACGTACCTATTCTAACAGGCTTGGTGTTAGCATATGTGTCTTCCTTACACGTGCCTATCTATGATTTGCCTGTGTCCTCCTTACACTTGGCAACCTATCCATTGTTGATTTTTTGTATCAAGATTACCACATGGTATAATCCCGTAAGCCAATCCTTTTAAGCTATCACGACCTACCTCACGAGGGCCGAACTCGATGAAGCAGGTTTAGAGATAAGTGTTCATGAAATGATCCATATGGCATATCATAAAAGACAGTTTTACCGAAGCGTCAATCTTTTAGTCATCCATATGGTCTGTTTGACACATCATAAAAGACGGCTTACTAAAGTATCGATCTTTTGGTCATCCATACGGTCCATTTATCATGAACGTGAATTTTCCCTAAATCCATACCTCGCGTGACAGCGGATCGATTTTATCTTTTATAGGAGTCGCCGCTAGCCTAAGTCAGGGTCGGCTAGAATACCCAATAGAAACGCGAGAGTTTCGTTTCGATTTCTACGAAAACCAGAGATCATGAATTCAGAGATTAGCTTACGTTAATATTTCTATTAACGTCATTTCGATACCGCTAAACTTACCATGGTTGTTATCTAAATTGTTATGCATTTGTTTTTTTACCGTTTTTCATGCTAAAGTCTTAGTCCACTAGATGATCATGCATCTTGTTTTTGTATTTTCTTTTAAGATTATAAACTAATCCTATCTTAGTCTACAAGAGAAAGAAACAAATAATTGTATTGAAAAGCATTGTGTAAAGTAAACACTCAAGGTATTAAAAGGACGAGCTAATTCTAAGTGCGAGAAAGTAAAACCCACAACTCGTCGGGTCTTAATTACAACACAAATTGAAAACCTGATGTGACATTCCGAAATTTCCGCCCGATTGGAAATATTAAATAATTGAATTATATGAGGTGTGCTCGTAGTAAATTTCTCGCCCAGAGCTTATCATTCCTGGGAATGCTAACTATTAGGGAAAGGCTAATAGGAGAATTAAATTCGCGCGACGAAAGGAAATTCGATCGTGAATGGATTTCGACCATTAAATCGCGTAAGTAATATTTTGAGCCACTGTTGGGCGATCCAAGGATAGTTAGGGGTCAGTTCGCCACTGTCCTAGTAGTGGATCGCGGGTGATTCCGTTGGAACACGAAACGACTTGACAAATGATTCCGAAATTATACCGAACGATCGTACCCCTCGGATCACGTGATTGATCTTCACGATTTTAATGACAATCGAGGTCATCACGCACCGGATGGACTTGCACGTGACTCGATTTAGTATCAGTCATGAGTCGATTTCGCGAATTTCCCCAACAAGCCGCCCGTTAGCTCGAGAAATGCTCGAGTCGCGTTTAATAGAATTTAATTATGGAAATTTTGTCCAAATTGGAAATCGAAAAATTAGGAAGACACGCTGGAACATTAGGACGACGTTGCACGTGACACGTGTCAATTTTTGGTGCGCTCAATTCCTTCGGAAAAACTCGATTTGAATGAGAATTAGAGAAAGTGACCAAAATACCCCTATACGTTAATAAAGGGTTGGTTTTGTTGGACAAGGGCAAGAAGACCTTTTCTCTCTCCTCTCTCTCTTCTTCCTCCTTCCCCATCGTGAAATTCGTCCCCCCCTTCATTTTCACCGTGAAGCCCCACCGCATGAGACCCATTTTCTCTCTCTCTCTCTCTCTCTCTCTCTCTCTCTCTCTCTCTCTCTCTCTCTCTCTCTCTCTCTCTCCCCTTTGCCATTGCCGCCGCACCGGACCGCCGATCGCCGATCACGCCCGCCGGATCGCCGCCGCGCCACCGCCGAGCCCCCCGTTCCCCCATCCCGCCGCTCTCTCTCCTTCTCTTTTTCGCCGTGTGGCCGTGAGGCCCTTGGCCACACCCAAGCCCTCCATCACCGTCCAAGCCGATCGCCGCCACCCGAAAGCCCTACGTCGTCGCCGTTGTTCTCGATTAAGTGCCGCCGCTTTTCGTTCTAGCCGAGAAAGTCTAGAATGCGGGTAAGTCGCGCCTAAACCTAATTTAGGATTTCAGGTATCGACAGGTGATTTTAGGCGAAACCGGGCATAGGGTAGGTGCGGAACGGCATGAATTAGAAGTGTGATCAGTTGGTGGGCTTTAGAATTGAAACCAGAAAATTTTTATTTGAAAATTTAGAAAATAAGGGCTGCGATTTACTGTTCATATACTGCAAAATACTGTTCACAAGCTGTGGATGACTGTTCACGGGGCTGTGATGGTCCGATCGAGATGCAAATTGAATTTTTGGAACCTAGAAAGTAAAGCGAGAAAGTCCCGTGAAGGACCGGAATCGATTTGACGTTGTTTGGTGGGAGAAAAATAGTGATTTCTACGTTTAATGTGCATATGAAAATTAAACCCAAATTAGGACTTCGAGTATCGATGGGCGATTTTGGGAGAAATCTGTATAAAGTTAGGTGCGAAATTGTATGAATTGGTAGTGGAAATTTTATGGGGGGCCTTAGGATTTAATTCGGGCATTGATTATTGGAAATTAAAAAATAACAGTGGCTGTGATTTACTGTTCATGGGGCCGTGATGGGCCGATCGGGACGCAAGTTGGATTTTTAGAATCGAGAATTTATGGTGAGAAAGTCCCGTGAAGAATCGGAATTAATCCGACGCCATTTCGTTGGAGAAAATGGGAATTATCGTGTTGGATGTATATTTAAATTTTTAGTAAATTGTGGTAATTAAATTGAGTATACTTTTGTGCAATTAAGTGACTGAATATGCTTGTTTGGCGCACACGTGAGCTAAACTGAATTACTTATTGACATTGGTCGTGTGAATTACTGAGTGAGCATGTTTATGCATGAAATGATGTGTGCACGAACCCCGTGTGTTGGGCCAGTTGCATGTGGTAAACGTGTGTTGAGCATGGACTTGAGTAGAAGGGAAATTGCGGTGTGGCAAGTGATTGTGAAAAGTATGTGAAAGGGTGAAAGTGTGAGGTTGGGATCGGGCCGAGTATCATAAACTCGGACAGCGATCACATAGGTCTAATGCATTTGGCATAGACTGAGGCTTGAAAAAGCAAATATGAGAGCCGGTCCGAGGCATGATTAGCTCGGGTGAGATCGGGATTGGACCGAGGCATCTTAACCTCGGGTTTCAATCGTGTAGGCCTGTCACATTTGGTGCGGGCTGAGTCGGGATCAGGCCTGGGGCGTGTGATGCTCAGGTTGCGATCGGGGCCTGAGGCGTGAACGAGTACGCGGGCCGGAAGTGTGGTGATGAACAATCGCAGTGTACCTGAGGCGTGTACGTGTATGCGGGTCATTGGCGAGGAATGTGAATGGAATAGTATGAGAATGGAAATGGTGCATAACATGGAAATTGTGCATGCTTGGATTTGTATTAAATTGCTTGCTATGTCATTATGTGGCATGTGTATTTGTTTGTGTATTTTGCGAAATTATCTAGAGGTACGTGATAGCCTAGGTTGGGTTTAGGGGTGAGCTTACTGAGAAGTGTCTCACGGTTGTTTCAACCGACAATTTCAGAACCCCGACAGGATCCATGAATCTTCCATCACCGCCACTAGAACGTTTTGGAGTCCTCAGTGGATGGGACGGTATAAGGGGACTCAGACTCAGAGGACAAGTAATCAGACTCAGAGTGGATTTTTGCCGAGCACCATTTTTGGATTAGTAGTAAACCCAGGTCTTCATCCTTGGAGTATCGATTTTTGAGAAAGGCGATGTGCATGTACATGTATGGGACAGTTTATAAATGTAAATATTATGTATAAGAAGGAAATGAAAAAGATATGTACATTCTCCCTTATTGTTCTCCTCAGTTTTTAATTGTCCGGGTTTATTTTTTGATATCCGTTATGGTAGTAAATCTCTGATGGCGTTTTGAGATCAGCGACATTCCTGGGACGTCGCTTGAATCAACCAGAGGTGGATGTCGCGTGCCCGTTAGGGTTCGAGGCGTGACATCCCCGTTTGACTTGGTATCAGAGCAAGGTCAGCTCGATCTAAGATTGGTCGAATTGGAGTGATAAGGAGCAGAGATTTTGGGGTAGGAATTTAGGGATACTTTAGTGAACCATAGATATACCTAGTGCTACACGTACTCCAGATTGTTTGTTGTGATTATTTGAGTAAATCGATTGTTGTGTGGTAATTGAATTGCAGGTGCGTCTGGACCTGAGGTAAGTGTTCAAGCTTTTACGATTGTGATTTCATAATTAGTAGTGGGGAAATTGTTTGTTGAGTGAGTTTTTGTGTTAATTCGCTGCTTAGAATCAGATTGGGCTAGTTGGTTTAGACTGTTAATTCTTGAGTGGAATTATAACAGGTAGTAGAACGGTAGAATCGTGACGATGAGCAGCGAAGGAAGAGGAATAGGAAGAGTCCAAAGAAGGGGCGCAGGGTAGAACAGCAAGGGGTAGAGGTCGTGCTCGAGTTAGAGTGGTAGGAGACCTTGGAATGGGTGTCGGAGCAATAGAAAATCTTGGGGTTGATGCCGGAGCTGCAGTGGACCTCAAAGTGGAAGCTAGGCCTGTTAAGGACCCTAGAATGGAAGCTGTCATGAGAGCGTTAGAGCGGATTTGTGATATATTAGAACAGCAAACTCAGGAGCAAGCTGCCCCGATTGCTCAAGCGGCCGAGCCCGTTGCTGTTGCTAGTGATAATGAGAATCAGGATCACGGACAGGTGGTTGCAAATAGACCCATGCACCAACTAGTAGAGCAGTTTATTGAGCTGAAACCCCTTAAGTTTTCTAGGAAAGGTGATTCGGAGGTTGCACCTCGTTGGGTAGAGGAACTGGAGAAGACTTTTGAGGTGCTGAAGTGTAATGATCATGAGAAAGTGACGTTGGTAGTCTATCAGCTGCAGGATAATGCGAACGATTGGTGGAAAGCCACCAGGGATAGGATTTTTCCTGAAGGTACAGCCAAGACTTGGGCTATTTTTATTGCGCATTTCTATGAAAAATACTTTTCGGCCAGCGCTAGAGAAAAAAAACTCACTGAATTTATGAGACTCTGCCAAGGCCAGATGATAATAGACCAATATGAGGCGGAATTCGCGAGATTATCTAAGTTCGCGCCAAGAATGGTGGAACATCCTAAGGATAAGGCGCGAAGATTTTTGGATGGATTGAGGGCTGATATCCGCAGCCAGTTGTTACTAGTAAATCTGGGAACGTATGAGACTCCGCCAGGGCCATATGACAGTAGACCAATATGAGGCGGAATTCGCGAGATTATCTAAGTTCGCACCGAGAATGGTGGAACATCCTGAGGATAAGGCTCGAAGATTTCTGGATGGATTGAGGGCTGATATCCGCAGCCAGTTGTTACTAGTAAATCTGGGAACGTATGAGCAGATATTTGATAGGGCCTAGATTCTTGAGCGGGATCAGGTGGATAGAGCCACTGCATCTGGATCGAGATTTATGCCGAGTTGGAATAATCGCAATCCTGGGAAGAGGCCGGTGATGGATAATAGACGATTTACTCCACCAGCAAAAAGGAATATTGGAAAGCCAATCCGGATTGGTAATGGTCTGTGTAGGATTTATGGAGGTCGACATGGAAACGGGCCTTGTCTAACCAGGGGTGGAGCTTGCTTTGGATGTGGAGGATTTGGGCATCATATAAAGAATTGCGCCAATTCCAGGCAGAATAGATCGCCTGCATTGCTGCCACCTCGAAATGGGAATCAGACTGGAACGAATCAGACGGCGAACCCGAATAGGCCGCAAGCTCAAGGATGTGTTTATGCGATGGCCAGACGAAAGGTTGAGAACACACCAGGGGTTATCACAGGTACGATTTCTCTGTGCAACTATGCAGCGTATGCTTTATTTGATCCTGGAGCGTCGCATTCTTTTATATCGAAACAGTTTGTTGAGTTGGTTGGGATAGAACCGCAATTGCTTGATGTTATGCTATGTGTGACGACCCCCTTGAATGATAAGATGTTGATTTCGCTGGGTTGTCCGAACTGTAAGATCGTAATTGGAGATAGGGAGGAACTAATTAATCTAGTGGTCTTAGACATGTATGACTTTGATGTGATAGTAGGAATGGACTGGTTGTCTAAGTAAAGGGCTATTATGGATTGCAATAGCAGGATGATCCAATTTAATCCAGTTGGATATCCGGAATTCAAATTTATGGGAAGTCGAGGAGGATCCTCGATTCCATGGGTTTCGTCGTTGGAAATGACGGAGTTGTTGAATGAGGGGTGTCAAGGATTTTTAGCTACAATAGTGGATTCAACGGCTGAAGAGCCGAGACTTGAAGATATAGCGGTAGTATGTGAATATCCCGATGTGTTTCCTCAAGAATTATTGGGATTACCACCGGAAAGGGAGGTAGAATTTGTGATCGAGTTAGCACCGAGAACTGAGCCAATTTCGAAAGCACTCTATAGGATGTCGTTGTCGGAATTGAAAGAGTTAAAGGTGCAAATGCAAGAGTTGTTAGATAAGGGGTTTATTCGTCCTAGTGCGTCTCCGTGGAGAGCACCAGTGTTATTTGTTAGAAAGAAAGATGGATCATTGAGGTTGTGCATTGATTATAGGCAGCTAAGTCAAGTGACGATTAAAAACAAATATCCCTTACCGAGGATTGATGATTTGTTTAATCAGTTACAAGGGGCTTCGGTGTTCTCTAAAATTGACTTGAGAACGGGGTATCATCAGTTGAGAATTAGGAAGGAGAATATACCGAAGACGGCATTTAGGACGAGATACAGACATTATGAATTTACAGTGATGCCGTTCGGATTAACGAACGCCCCTGCTACCTTTATGGATCTGATGAACCGGGTGTTTAAGAAATTCTTAAATCAGTTCGTGATTGTTTTTATCGATGATATATTGGTGTATTCAAAAAGTTCTGAAGAACATGAATTCCATTTGAGAAAGGTTTTGCAGACTTTAAGGGAGAACGCGTTGTATGCTAAGCTTAGCAAATGTGAATTTTGGCTCAGTCGAGTAGCGTTTCTGGGGCATGTGATTTCCGGAGAAGGGATTTCTGTGAATCCATCGAAAGTTGAAGCTGTGATGAAATGGCCTAGACCAACGACGGTAATAGAAGTCCGGAGTTTTCTGGGTTTAGCGGGGTATTATCGTCATTTCGTAGAAGGATTTTCATCAATAGCAATGCTGTTGACACAATTGTTGAAAAAGGAAATGAAGTTTGAGTGGACCAACAAGTGTGAAAGAAGTTTTCAGGAGTTGAAGCAAAGATTGACGACGGCACCAGTGTTGACGATTCCATCAGGACCTGGAGGGTATGAAATATATAGTGACGCATCGTTGAAAGGATTAGGGTGTGTGCTGATGCAACATGGGCGAGTGGTAGCCTACGCATCCGGGCAGTTGAGGCCACATGAATTGAATTATCCGACGCATGACTTGGAATTAGCCACAATAGTGTTCGCCCTGAAGATTTGGCGACATTATTTATGTGGAGAGAGATTTCAAATTTATACTGACCATCAGAGTCTCAAGTATTTATTTTCACAAAAAGAGTTGAATATGAGGCAACGACACTGGATGGAGTTATTGAAAGATTATGATTGTGATATTTTATATCACCCCGGAAAGGCGAACCGAGTAGCGTACGCATTGAGCCGGAAGTCAAGTATCGCGCATTTGATGGTCAAGGAGTAGATCCTATTGGAGAATGTGCGGGACTCGGAATTCAAATTTGAAGTAAGTCAAGTCTCGAGTCTGTTAGCTATGTTAAGGATTGAACCGGAGATCCAGGTTAAAGTTAAAACTTTGCAGTCTACGGACCCAGAGATACAGAAGGTCATTGGGATGGACGTTGCTAGGAGGAAACCGGATTTTCAGGTATCTGAGGACGGTGTATTGAAATTTCGTGGAAGGTTATGTGTGCCAGACGATGCGGGAGTTAAGGAAGAAATTTTATCTGAAGCGCATCGTAGTCAGTACAGTATACACCCAGGCAGTACCAAAATGTACAGGAATTTGAGACAATTTTATTGGAGGAATGGTATGAAGTCGGATATAGCTAAACACGTGGCTAAGTGTCTGACGTGTCAGCAGGTGAAAGCGCAACATTGTAAGCCTGGAGGATTGTTGCGACCATTAGAAATCCCAGAGTGGAAATGGGAGCATATAACCATGGATTTTGTATCGGGATTGCCGAGAAGTCAAAGAGGTCATGACACTATTTGGGTGATTGTCGACAGATTAACTAAGTCGGCACACTTTTTGGCAGTGCGAAAGGATTTCGCGTTGGAACGGTATGCAGAATTATACGTACAGCAGATAGTTCATTTGCATGGGGTACTAGTGTTTATAACATCGGATCGTGATCCTAGGTTTACTGCCAATTTTTGGAAAAGTCTGCGAATGGCGTTAGGATCTAATTTGCAGTTCAGTAGAGCTTATTATCCTCAGACAGATGGCCAATCTGAGAGGACGATTCAGACACTAGAAGATATGCTCAGGGCATGCGTGCTGGATTTTCAAGGTAAATGGGAAGAGCAACTGCCCTTACTGGAGTTTGCTTATAATAATAGTTTCCAGCAAAGTATTGGAATGGCGCCCTTTGAAGCGTTATATGGTCGTGCTTGTAGAATGCCCGTGTGTTGGGTTGAAGTGGGAGAACAAGCTATAACGGGGCCAGAACTAGTGGAACAGTCAATTGAAGCAATTAAGATCATTCGTGAAAGACTAAGGACAGCGCAGAGTCGTCAAAAGAGTTATTCAGATAGAAGGCGAAGATCTCTGAAATTCCAGGTAGGGGATCACATATTTCTAAAGGTATCGCCTATGCGAGGATTATCCCGGTTTGGTAAGAAGGGTAAATTGAGTCCGAGGTTCGTGGGACCCTTCGAAGTGTTAGAAAGGATTGGAGATTTGGTGTATCGCCTTGCGTTACTGCCAAATTTATCGCAAGTGCAATACGAGTTCCACGTATCAATGTTAAGGAAGTACGAACCGGACCCTGCGCACGTATTGAATTTCGAAGAAATAGAAATTGATGACAAAGTGTCATATGTTGAAACACCGGTCAGAATTGAAGATCGAAATGAGCAGGTTTTGAGGAACAAGACAATCCCGATGGTCAAGGTTATCTGGAAGCACCACGGGACTAAGGGCACAACCTGGGAAAGCGAAGAAATGATGCAACGTCAGTACCCCCAGTTGTTTGAGTAGTAATAATGGTTGTAAATCTTAAGTAGTAGTAAGACTGTAAATTTCGAGGACGAAATTTCATAATGGGGGAAGATTGTGACATTCCGAAATTTCCGCCAATTGGAAATATTAAATAATTGAATTATATGAGGTGTGCTCGTAGTAAATTTCTAGCCCGGAACTGATCATTCCTAGGAATGCTAACCATTAAGGAAAGGCTAATAGGGAAATTAAATTCGCGCGACTAAAGGAAATTTGATCGTGAATGGATTTCGACCATTAAATCGCGTGAGTAATATTTTGAGCCACTGTTAGCCGATCCAAGGATAGTTAGGGGTCAGTTCGCCACTGTCCTAGTAGTGAATCGCGGGTGATTCCGTTGGAACACGAAACGACTTGACGAATGATTCCGAAATTATACTGAACGATCGTACCCCTCAGATTACGTGATTGATTTTCACGATTTTAACGACAATCGAGATCATCACGCACCGGATGGACTTGCACGTGACTCGATTTAGTATCAGTCATGAATCGATTTCGCGAATTTCCCCAGCAAACCGCCCGTTAGCTCGAGAAACGCTCGAGTCACGTTTAATAGAATTTAATTATGAAAATTTTGCCCAAATTGGAAACCGAAAAATTAGGAAGTCACGCCAGAACATAAGGACGATGTTGCACGTGACACGTGTCAATTTTTGGTGCGCTCAATTCCTTCGGAAAAACTCGATTTGGATGAGAATTGGAGAAAGTGACCAAAATACCCCTATACGTTAATAAAGGGTTAGTTTTGTTGGACAAGTGCATTTTGGTAAAATGCCAAAAGGGGTCAAAAATTACTATTTAGGTCAAGAAGACCTTTTCTCTCTCTTCTCTCTCTTCTTCCTCCTTCCCCATCGTGAAATTCCCCCCCCCCTTCTTTTTCACCGTGAAGCCCCACCGTGGACCCATTTTCTCTCTCTCTCTCTCTCTCCCTTTGCCGACGCCGCCGCACCGGACCGCCGATCGCCAATCACGCCCGCCGGATCGCCGCCGCGCCACCGCCGAGCCCCCCGTTCCCCCATCCCGCCGCTCTCTCTCCTTCTCTTTTTCCCCGTGTGGCCGTGAGGCCCTCGGCCACACCCAAGCCCCGTCGTCACCGTCCAAGCCGATCGCCGCCACCCGGAAGCCGTACGTCGTCGCCGTTGTTCCCGATTAAGTGCCGCCGCTTTTTGTTCTAGCCGAGAAAGTCTAGAACGCGGGTAAGTCGCGCCTAAACCTAATTTAGGATTTCGGGTATCGACAGGCGATTTTAGGCGAAACCGGGCATAGGGTAGGTGCGGAACGGCATGAATTAGAAGTGGGATCAGTTGACGGGCCTTAGAATTGAAACTAGAAAATTTTTATTTGAAAATTCCGAAAATAAGGGCTGCGATTTACTGTTCATATACTACGAAACACTGTTCACAAACTGTGGATTACTGTTCACGGGGCTATGATGGTCCGATCAATACTCAAATTGAATTTTTGGAACCTAGAAAGTAAGGCGAGAAAGTCCTGTGAAGGACCGGAATCGATTTGACGTTGTTTGGTGGGAGAAAAATAGCGATTTCTATGTTTAATGTGCGTATGGAAATTAAACCCAAACTAGGACTTCGAATATCGATGGGCGATTTTGGGCAAAATCTGTATAAAGTTAGGTACGAAATTGTATGAATTGGTAGTGAAAATTTTATGGGGGGCTTAGGATTTAATTTGGGCATTGATTATTGGAAATTAGAAAATAACAGTGGCTGTGATTTACTGTTCATGGGCCGAGATGGGCCGATCGGGACACAAGTTGGATTTTTAGAACCGAGAATTTATGATGAGAAAGTCCCCGTGAAGAATCGGAATTAATCCAACGCCATTTCGTTGGAGAAAAATGGGAATTATCGTGTTGGATGTATATTTAAATTTTTAGTAAATTGTGGTAATTAAATTGAGTATACTGTTGTGCAATTAAGTGACTGAATATGCTTGTTTGGCGCACACGTGAGCTAAACTGAATTACTTATTGACATCGGTCGTGTGGATTGCTGAGTGAGCATGTTTATACGTGAAATGATGTGTGCACGAACCCCGTGTGTTGGGCCAGTTGCATGTGGTAAACGTGTATTGAGCATGGACTTGAGTAGAAGGGAAATTGCGGTGTGGCAAGTGATTGTGAAAAGTATGTGAAAGGGTGAAAGTGCGAGGTTGGGATCGGGCCGAGTATCATAAACTCGGGTAGCGATCACGTACGTCTGATGCATTTGGCACAGATTGAGGCTTGAAAAAGTAAATATGAGAGTCGGTCCGAGGCACGATTAGCTCGGGTGAGACCGGGATTGGACCGAGGCATCTTAAGCTC
Source organism: Syzygium grande (assembly GCA_024733475.1). Taxonomy (NCBI): domain Eukaryota; kingdom Viridiplantae; phylum Streptophyta; class Magnoliopsida; order Myrtales; family Myrtaceae; genus Syzygium; species Syzygium grande. Next base: position 16,065,103 of record JAMXDD010000002.1, on the reverse strand, counting down.
GGGTTTCAATCATGTAGGCCTGCCGCATTTGGTGCGGGCTGAGTCGGGATCGAGCCTGGGGCGCGTGATGCTCAGGTTGCGATCGGGGCCTAAGGCGTGAACGAGTACGCGGGCCGGAAGTGTGGCGATAAACGATCGCAGTGTACCTGAGGCGTGTACGTGTACTCGGGTCACTGGCGAGGAATGTGAATGGAATAGTATGAGAATGGAAATGGTGCATAACATGGAAATTGTGCATGCTTGGATTAGTATTAAATTGCTTGCTATGTGATTATGTGGCATGTGTGTATGTTTGTGTGTTTTGCGAAATTATCTGGAGGTACGTGATAGCCTAGGTTGGGTTTAGGGGTGAGCTTACTGAGAAGTATCTCACGGTTGTTTCAACCGACAATTTCAGAACCCCGACAGGATCCATGAATCTTCCGCCACCGCCACCAGAACGTTTTGGAGTCCTCAGTGGATGGGATGGTATAAGGGGACTCAGACTCAAAGGACAAGGAATCAGACTCAGAGTGGGTTTTGCGAGCACCATTTTTGGAGTAGTAGTAAACCCAGGTCTTCATCCTTGGAGTATCAGTTTTTGAGAAAGGCGATGTGCATGTACATGTATGGGACAGTTTATAAATGTAAATATTATGGTATAAGAAGGAAATGAAAAAGATATGTACATTCTCCCTTATTATTCTCCTCAGTTTTTAATTGTCCGGGTTTATTTGTTGATATCCGCTATGGTAGTAAATCTCTGATGGCGTTTTGAGATCAGTGACATTCCTGGGACGTCGCTTGAATCGACCAGAGGCGGATGTCGCGTGCCCGTTAGGGTTCGGGGCGTGACACCCTAGACATAATCGGGAATAAATAAATTAAATATAAATTGAGACCGGATTGGACATCGGTCTATCACCTCCGTCTTTTACAATTTTGGCTCCGCGGATCGCCTCTCAGTTGTCGGTGTTTATATCCATAAGATACATTCACGACAAACAATACACAAAGGAACAACCAAAGAAATGTAATGATGCAAATAATTCACTAATCAAACACAAACCTCGGGATCGGCCTTTGCTTTACATGCATTTTGATTCACCCACCCACTTAATCATCTAACATTATTTACTTAATGGTTAACGATAACGGGCTACTAATTGCATTCACAAAACGGCAACTCATATCAATTAACCCCTAAAGTCGAGGTCTAAGTGACCATAATGGGCTACCCACCGAACATGTACTAGACCTAACATTATCGAATCCTACCCCTCGCCAAGGATCGGAGGTTTAGGCCAAGAGGTATTTGTCGGTGGATATAAACAACGATTGATTCGTTTGAATGGCGGACCAAAAGGTTCATTAATCCAATGACCGAAGCACTCCCAAGCCTCATACCTCGCATGATGAAAATTGTCTAATTTAAGTATTTAATTGGGAGTCGCCACTAGCCATGAGTTGGCTAAAAACCCTAATTGAGAAGCGGGAGTGTCGTCTCGATACGTGCGAAAACCAGATATTCCAAAATTCGACGACTTGATTACATTAGCAATTTAACTAGTGCCCTTTCGGTACTTAAACCTGAATGTTCGCAAACTAACATACCGGACAGCCTATCGAAAAAGCTAATATTCCGCCTAACTGTTCTAAAAATAGAAAATAATAATCAATGTATTAAAAGTGCGCAACCAAATAATCATGAAAAAAATAAACATCCAGCGACCTAGCATCGTCTCTAAAAAAGAAAATGCAATCAAAAGCCCTAAGATAAACCCCTAATGGCTTATCCGATTTTTGAGAATTTTTTAGAGATTTCCTCAATTTTTTTGATTTTTTTAACCTAAAACCTAATGAAATTAAGCCCAAAACTGATTTCTAAACATTTCCTAATTTTCTGATTTTTTTTTTTTTTGGAATTTTTCTAAATTTTTTTGAATTTTTTGAATTTTTTGAATTTTTTTGAATTTTTTTGTATTTTTAATATATTTTTATTTTTTCAGATTTTTAAAATTTTTTGGGTTTTTAAACTTTTTCGAATTTTTTGGAATTTTATTTTTTTTTTGAATTTTTATTATTAAAATAAAGATTCCGGACCGGGTCCCCTAAACCGATCCGCCCAACTGCCTAACCAGGGTTTCCAACCCACCCGAACTTTCAAAATTTGATTTTTAAACTATATTTTTTTCTTTTTCTCTCTTTTCCATTTCTTTTCTCTTTTTTTTTTGTTTTTTTCTCTTTTTCTATTATTTTTCTTTTCTTCCTCATCCCCTTATGGACGTCTTGTTCTCCAGAACCTCTCCCATGCTTCTTCACTGGGATTTCTTCACCAAGAGCTTCCTCCCCTCACTAGAGGTTTCACCTCTGGCCATCAACCACGACCATCAGAGTCGACCCTTGCCGTCGACAGCCACCCCTTGTCGATCGTCGCACCACTGCCAACGACCACCACACAACTAACACCAAGCCCTTTCGATGACACCATCATCACCGAGGAGACATACCGACTCAACTACCAACTCAGCGAAACTAACAACTAGAACTAACATTTTCACATTAAAGATGAGGAGGAACATGCTATGCAAGGTGGCCTCGAACCACAAGCTTTGTCGCCGCGGGAAAGTATCTTCGACAAGGGGATGCGTAGGCAAGACCAACTCGGGCGACGCATGAACAATGACATAAAAACACCAGAAACACACCAAATGAGTCATGAGTTGTCAATTTAACCATGAACAATGCACGAAATGAAAGTAATCAGAACAGTTTTCAGTAATAAAAATCTCAGCCTCCATTTGGGCATTTCATCGAACATATGGCAAGCATGACTTTATGCAAGTTTCAATCTAATATTCAGGGTGATATACGGCTCAAACGTGATATGTGAAGCTTTAAACGGTCACATTTTGCAATAACATGGTTTCAGTTTGCAAATAAACAACCCACGCAGTTCAAAATCAGATTCGGGGTCCTAAAAAATCAAAGAGCTTCATTGCAGCATTCAACAAGCAAGTGGAGTGCACCTACAAAAATGTAGGGGCTTCTACGCCGAGTTTGGCAAAACTCAATGGTTTTCCTCTTAATGGAAATCATTTAAAAACACATCCCGAGGCGCAAAGAAACATTTTCCATCATCTTGTGGTGCCAAAGGCCCACCAAATAAACCTCACTGTGCCCGGCACTTAGGATGCAAGGAAAGTGGGCCAAAAATAGAGCAAAACATGCAATCGAGACCCACCTTTTTCGTGAATGACCCGGATGAAGAGCAAGAACCGAGGGATCAAGGGACCGGCGGTGACTCGATTGGGGCGGTCAACCGGCGAACAAATCAAGCTTCCTTCTTTCTATTTTGCCCTCTGTTCCCCCTTTTCCAGCCCCCCTAAAACTCTGTGTTTCTCATTCAAGCTCGCTCAGTCAGTGTTTCCAAACTCAAATGCACGGCGCGAAGGGGGAAGAGATTCACCCAGCCATCTCCTCACCGATCAAGAGGCCGGAATACTCTCCTCTTACAATTCTCAACTCTCCATTTCTCTCTGTTTTTCTCTTTGACCACTCCCGTTCCTCTTCTATTCAACCCCTAAAAACCCTTTCCGTTTCTCCTCTTCTCTCACCCCTTTATTCTCGAATCGGGGAGGATAGGGACCTCTTCTCATTTAGGGACCACGGGCATCATGCGGCTGGACTCTATGCCTCAATGCGACGCAATAATGGCACGATGTTCCATTCTCTCCTCACCCCACGCCTTCCTGTACATGATGTTTGTCCTTCTCCATCAATCGAAAAAAGAACAAAGAGATAGAAAATGGGCCGGGCCTAAAAAAGAAAAGAAAAATGAGTTGGGCTAAGAAGGGAGGTTGGGAAAAATAAAGAGGGGATGGTCCCAAAGTGAGCTGAAGAGAGAGGAAAAAGGAGGGTCCCAAAAAATATTTTTTGAACAAAAAGGGTTTGCCCAAAGCTAAAATTAAAAAACAAATGTTTAATAGAACCCATTAATGCAAGTTGAACCTAATGTTTATATTTTATTATATATTTTTTAAATTTTTTATTTCTTTCACAAAATTTGGCCAATTTACCATTTAAGCATTAATCTAACAAATGGATAGTCAAAAATTAGATGTCAATAAAATTGCCCTCTTTAAAGAAATTTCAACGAAATTTCGTTCGAAGATGAAAATGGCATCTACATTTTGCCCGCAAAGGATATGGGATGGCGCCTCATGCCCAAAGGCGTGAGGAATTTTTTTTTTTTTTTTTTAGAAGAACAAAAGAAAGAAAGAAAATAATAATAATAATAAAATAATAATAAAAAAGATGCCTATGGGCTACAACCCTATGAACATCAACGGTTCCGCATTGGGACTAAAACCCTATGAAGGAAAGGGGATAAAACCCTAAAAGCACGTCTAGGGGCTAAAACCCTATAAACGGCAAAGGAAATAAAACCATGAAAAACATCCAAGACATCTAAGGGCTAAAACCCTATGAACATCGAAGATTTTACATTGGAACTAAAACCCGATGAGTGGCAAATGAGATAAGACCTTGAAAGTATGTCTAGAGGCTAAAACCCTAAAAACCTATGAGATTTTAAATCGGGACTAAAATCCCTAAACAACAAAGATCCCGCCTAAGGGCTAAAAAACCCTATGAATGGCAAAGGGGATAGAACCTTGAAGGAACGCCTAAGGTTTCTCGCACAGGGCTTGATGGGCCTAAAGCTTTTCACTTGAAGCTTGATGTTGTACAAAGCATGATTTAAGGATACACCTAGAACCTTTTGAAATCGAGGTTTCTCGTGAGGAGACTTGTCATGCAAGAATAATCTTTGGCTGCTAATGCTCACCATGTTAGCCAAATTTTGGGGACCTTTCAAGGAGGCACCTGCACATCTATGTAACGTGTTATAACAAGTGCCTTGGTAGTGAAGGCATACCAGGTAAAATCATAGAGAACATCGTTACCGGGAAAGTGTTGATTGCAATGAGCAAATCAAACTAACTTTGATTGTTTGGAAAACATTTGGCATCATTGAACATCACACAATTGCCATCGGGTTTGAAAAATATCATCAATTCTCAAATTCCCTTAGGAGACAAATCTTTGTCAAAATGATCTTGACTCATGAAATGGGCTAATTAATTATGCCAAACAAGAGTTCATCAGTCGGAAGGGACTTCTTACATACTCTTAAGAAGGCAGTTTGATTCCATCCATTAATGTGGGAAGTAAACATGATCTCTCTATATACCTTACACTACCAGTGTCAAAGGCTTTGAGAATCATTCGCGACAAGTGCACATCGACCAATCTAAGAGGTTTTTTAAAGGATTGTAATGTAGATATGGTTATGGTCTCAACAATGGATGAACATTATCAACCAAGAAATGAAATAATTGTCGATTAGCATCTTTGCTAGGTTTATGAGTCAAGAAACTTTAAGACAAGATAAGATAACCTTGCCCCCATTTCTTCAAGCGGTAGCTTTTTCGGATATCCAAGTTTCTACTTAAACCATCCTAATCAGAAGAGACTTTGGAAAAGGTTGTAACATTGGTCTAGGTAAAGGCTTGAAAGGCTCAGAAATTCCCAAAAGGGATTTAAGAGCTGTTGATTATCATGGCATCATTACCATATCATCCGAATTTTTTTGAATGTACTTGATTTTGAAATTTAATTTGTCTCAAAGGTCCATTGACTAATCCTTTCAACACAAGAGCTTTGCTCTTTTATCTAATGACTTTTGCATCCACAATGATTTTCTTTTTTTCATGCAAGCATTTGGTCTTGCTTTTACCAGGCACACCCTTTTTTTTTTACAATGGGTGCTGGTCTTGCTTTTACCAGGTACACTTTTTTTTTTATAATAGGTGTTGGTCTTACTTTTACCAGGTGCACTATTTTTTTTTCCTTTAGTTTTCTCTTGACTTTTGCTTTGGACTTTCAAGACATTCTTTACATTGTCACATAGGCACTATTTTCTTAGGTAAATCATGTGCCTTGCCCTAGTGTAGGGAGATAGTCACCACTCGGGTTTTTGAAACAAATATTTAGGCTCAATTTGGCTGAACAAGGGGCATAAGTGTTTGGGTAGAGAAATGAATGCTCTTCTTCATTTCGGATGTTTCAAGCTTTTATAAAGACTCACTTGAAGTTACCACAAAAAGATTGATGCGAGTGAGAGCAAAGAAATCTTTCTCATCTTTTTCACCAAATAGTGTCAACCTAAATCTCCAATTTGCCCCATTGAGAGGTGGTTCTTGACAGGATTATTTTGTAGAGATTCTTCACATATGAAGGCTCAAAGGGGCTTAACTATGATCACCTCTAGTGTATATGATACAAGAAGGAAATGCCTCTTTTCATTTCGGTTTGTGCACTATTCGTGGATGGATCTCTCGTCCTTAAACAATACGAGTTTCTTTTTTTTCGCTCCTCTCAAAGTGTTTACAGGACGTGTTTGGGAATGGCTTGCCCTTCCTCACCCTAAATGTTTCTCAATTGGCATGATTAACATTTCCCTTTCGTTTCGTTAAGATCATCATGAATTGATCAATCTCTATAGAGAATTTTGATTCAAAATGAATGATTCATCAAGCATAAAGGCAATTTTTGGATGAAACGACGTTCCAAACTTTTGCCCAAATTCTGCTCTTTCAATTTCCACTTCAATGCTTGTTACTTCTCAAAAACATCAAAGACTTTTTCTTTACGATGAAAATTCTCCATTTGACTCCCCTTTGATTTTAGGAAGAAGGGTACTTACCTGCAGTAGGGCGATTTGGTAACCCCTTCCTTCACATTTGATTTACTGAATACTTATCAAAACCGTTCCGTCAATCGCGAGTCAATTCATGGATCATCTGGAACCTGCAAAATGAATTTGGGTACATGGATGCATGATATACGCAATGTGAATAACCTACAATTACTCAGATCAGAAATGGCTCTCAGGCCTTGGATTTCATTCAAGGAAAATACTTCTTCACCGAATCGGTATTTACAAGCTTTGGCAATTCTTGACCATCCATTTCTACAAGAATTAGGGCGCCCCCAGGTAGTGCTTTTTTAACTACATACGGACCCTCATAGTTCGAGGCAAACTTCCTACCCGATGCTGGTATGGCAGATAGCACTTTCTTTAGTACGAGATCTTCGGCTTCAAAATATCGAGGTCGGACTTCGCGGTCGAAGGATTTTGCAACTCGCTTTTGGTAGCATTAACCGTGGCATAAAGCCTTAAATCTTTTCTCCTCAATCATGTTCAACTGATCATGTCTCTGTTGAGTCCACTCTTCCTCAGAGAGGCTGGCTTGTGAGAGAATCCTTAATGAAGGAATTTCAACTTCTGTAGGCAAGACAGCCTCCATACCATAGACAAGCGAAAAAGGAGTTGCCCCTATTGAAGTACGAATCGAGGTTCGGTATGCCATCAATGTATAAGGCAACCGTTCATGCCAATCTCAATAATTGTCGGCAGTCTTTGATAGGATCTTCTCTTTATATTTTTATTAACTGCCTCCACAGCTCCATTCATTTGTGGGTGGTAAGGCGAGGAATTCAGGTGACGAATGTGAAATTCATTGAGCAAGCCATCCACGACGTTGTTGTTCGGATTTGAACCATTATCAGTAATGATCGCCTCTGGGACTCCATAGCAAGCGATGATGTCACGACGGATAAACTTGGCCACATTCTTGACAGTGAGATTGGCATATGAATTCGCCTCAATCCACTTAATGAAATAATTAATGGCCACCAAGATGAAGCGATGTCCATTAGAGGCCTTAGGATTAATTAGCTTAATCATGTCAATCCCCCACATTGAGAAAGGCCATAGCTCAGACATTTGATGTAGTTTGCTGGGCGGTACGTTGACTTTATCCGCATAAATCTGGCACTGATGATAATAACAAATATGCCGAATATAGTTAGTCTCCATGGCCATCCGAAAATATCTCAGTCTCATGATTTTTCTGGCTAGAAGATGACAATTCATGTACGGACCGCATTCCCCCTCATGTATTTCTTTCATCAACGGATTAGCTTCTTTAGCATCAACGCATTTCAACAAAATTGAGTCAAAAGACCTTTTATAAATAGTATTGCCACTTACGAAGAATTTGGCAGCTAGCTTCCTAATGTATTTCTGATCAAGTAGTTCACTCCCAGAAGGATATTCACCCTTTTAAAGGTAGTTCATAATGTCATAATATCAAGGCTTCCCATTAGGTTCATCGACGATCACCATACAGTAAGCTGGACGTCTTAGAATTTCAATTTTCAAAGGCTCGATGTCTAATCCTCCCGTAACTTGCAGCATCAATGACAACGTGGCCAAGGCATCGGCGAAATGATTCTGCGATCGAGGCAAAGACGACCTCATCAAATTCCTTTATCAACTCCTCTTAAAAAATTTGTGGTAAGGAATTAATTTGGGGTCACGGATCCGCCATTGACCCTCAGTTTGCAGAATGATAAGGGCGAAATCACCATAGACTTGTAGCTTCCTAACTTTCATGTTGACGACCAATTGCAGCCTTAGTATGCAAGTTTCGTACTCTGATATGTTGTTAGTACAAGTAAACACCAATTTGGCGGCCACAAGATAATGTTGACTCGTCAGGGAAATGAGAACTGCCCTGGTCCTAGAACCAGTCAAATTAACAGCACCATCGAAGTACATGGTCCACTTATCACTTACTACCTCTGAAATGTATTCCTCTATAGGATCCGACTGATCCTGGTCCTCCGACCTTTCAAAGTTTTTTACCAACATGTCAGCTATGGCTCTTCTTTGGACGGATTTTTGGGTCATGCTGTGGACATCAAATTCAGACACTAGAATTTGCCACTTCGCTAATTTTTCGACCAACGTAGGTTTTTCTAGCAAGTATTTGATGGGATCATTCTCAGTCACAAGCAGAATTCGATGATGGAGTGTATATTGGCGTAAACGGTGTAACACCCACACCAAGTCCACACACATTTTCTCAACTCTGGGGTAATTCATTTTAGAGGAAGTGAAATTCTTACTAAGATAGTATATCGCACATTCTTTGTCATCACTTGGTCTCTTCTGAGCTAGTGAGGCTCCCAAGGACTCATCATGAATAGTCAAATAGAGTATCAATGGCACTCTAGGAATAGGTGGCACCAAAACTGGCAGATGGGAAAGATATTGTTTTATTTCTTCAAAGGCTTTTTGACAGTCGGTATCCCACTCAACTTTGACGTTCTTTTTCAAGAGCTTGAAAAAAGGTTTAGCCGTCTCAGACAATTGAGATATGAATCTTGGCACATAATTCAATCTCCCCAGCAAGCTTCAAACTTCTTTGACAATTGAAGGAGGTTTCGGTTCACAAATGGCTTTAACTTTCGATGGGTCAATTTCAATGCCTCGACTACTAACCATAAACCCTAATAGCTTCTCAGACTTTTCCCTAAACACATATTTGTCAGGATTAAGCCTCAGCTTGAATTTTCGGAGTCAATCAAATAATTTCTGCAACACCTTGACGTGGTTCTCTCCATGTTTGGTTTTAGCAATCATATCGTCCACGTAGACCTCCACTTCCTTATGCATCATATCATGAAATAGGGTGACCATTGCTCTTTGGTACGTTGCCCCAGCATTCTTCAAGCCAAAAGGAATTACCTTGTAATAAAAGGTACCCCATGGAGTAATGAAAGAGATTTTACTTTTATCTTTTTCTTACATCCGAATTTGATTGTAACCAGAAAATCCATCCATGAAAGAAAATAGCTCGAATCCCGCAATACTGTCAACCAACACACCAATGTGAGGCAACGGGAAATCATCTTTCGGACTTGCTCGATTCAAATCGCGGTAGTCGATACAAACCCTAACACGACCATCTTTCTTCATGACGAAGACGACATTAGCAATCCAATCAGAATAGTGCGACACTTCTATGAAGCCCATTCTCAACAACTTCATGACTTCTTCTTTGATTTTCTTGAATAATTTGGGTCTTGTTCTCCTGAGCCTTTGTTTCTCAGGTGGGATATTCAGATTAGTCGGAAGAGCATGCTCTACGATTTCCTTATCTAATCCCGGTATATCCTCATACGACCATGTGAACATATCTTGGTATTTCTTTAGCAGCCCGATCATCCTTTTAGCCTTAATCTCAGGAAGGCCAGCTCCAATTTTAATTTCTCTAACATTCTCCAAATCACCCAAGTTTATTGTGACTGTAAGCTCTGCAGTCAACGGTTTACATTCTTCATGGCAAATCCAGTCTCGTTCGACGCTTCTCTGATCACAGTCCTTGTCATTATCGGACCCGGAGGAATTTCCGTCAAGCAATTCGAGTTACAAATGCAACTACCATGATTATGTGAAATGTTATGCCTGAGATGCCATGAAGAATATTAGTAATTAGATTGGAAAACATTATTGCAATTGATGATATGTATCTATTTGGAAATCATTTGGAAAGAGTTTTCAACATAGAAAATGAGAGATCCGTCCTCATATCCTCGGACGTCCCTATCCACAAAGAATTTTAAAAAATAGGAAGCATGTAGAAGTTCAGGCCTCAAAGCATCATCATCAGACTGGTTCAGGTACTTTTACACGTCCTTAATAAAACATATTCATGATTCTATTAATAGGATAAGGCCATTTACATGACTCGAGGTCTTAGACCGACGGATCGCAGTCCAAGATTTTGATTACAAAGAAAAACAGCAGCTAGACCTAAATAGACTTCCCATTCAAGGGATAAACATAGACTCAAACTAGACGAAACAGGAAAGAAAAGCAGCATCCCTACTCAAAAGGGTTGGTGGTAGCAGCAGAGGGCTCGGTCTTCTCACTTCCCATGATAACATAAGCAAACTCCTCCTCGAACAAATCAACTAGGCCAAGGATAGCCTCCTCTTCCTGCAGCAGCTTGGGTAGACACAGGAAGATCTCTTTCAACTCCAGAAGAAGTAAGCCCCTCTAACCCTCCTTTAATCTAAATAGATTTCCACAACCTCCAATACCTCGATGATTAGCTAGGACTTCATAATCACCACAGGCTTCATTGTCTCCACAGCTCCCGTAGCTAGTATGGCATCTATGGCTTTCACGGCCACCACGACCTCCATGATTACCCCGACCTCCGAAATCACCTCGTCCTTCATGGTTATCTCGGCCACTAGAATTGCCTCCATGATAACCTAGGCCTACCATTTTATGCCACTTGAAAACCTGAATGGGCTCTTTGATGCCCTGACCATGTAGTCCTAGGCTGGCTCCAGGGACATGACCATTTTCAAGCAACACCTTGCTCGACATTATCGAAGGCATAGCTACTTTTGGGTTACGCATAATAGTCCCCACAGGCACATGGACCACTGACACTAACTCCAAAGTCTGGTAGCTTGATTCAACCTTGTTCTCGGGCTCTATGTACGGGATTGCAGTGTCGTGAAAGACTTTAAAATTGGTCTCTCTGTGAATAGTTATCAACTTTCCATCCACAATGAATTTAACCTTCTGGTGTAAGCTCGAGAGTACAGCTCCGACGGTGTGTATCCAAGGTCGTCCTAGTAAAAAATTGAATGCATTGGGAATGTCCAGGACCTAGAAGTTGACCAGAAAAAGAACTGGACCAATTAGTAGTTCAAGCTCGACCTCACCAACGACTTCCTTCTTCATACCATCAAAAGCACGAATAGTAGATTTAGATGATAAAATTTTCTCTTCACTCACTTCTAGACGACGAAGGGTGGCGAGTAAGCAAATGTTTAATGCAGACCCATTATCAATTAGCACTCTTGCCACCATTCTATCACGACACTTAACTGAAATAAGTAGCGCCTTAGTATAATTGCGACCTTTCAGAGAAAAATCTTCATCGACAAAAGAAATCTGATCTTTCAGTAAGATAGACCCAACAAACTCCTCTAATTGGGTGTCGTTGATAGTTTCGGGAATGTGTACTTCATTTAAAACCTTGAGTAATGCATTTTTATGTTTCTCGGAAGATTTAAAAAGATCCAGAAGTGATATCTAGGCCGGCATCTTCCTTAACTGATTGACAACATCAAACTTGCTAGTCTTAACAATTGCTAAAAACTGCTCGGCCTCTTCATTTGAAACAGCCTTTTTCTCAACCACGCTGGTGGGATTATAACATCGACCAGAGCAAGTAACAGCATCGATTTCATTCACCTTGTAGCTCCAAGGGACTGCCTTAGTATCGTAACTAAGGGCCATCTCTACTATCATCTCTTCTTTATCCTTAAGCGGGAGTTCAATCACTATCAGTTCCATGGAATAATCCTCGACTTCTAGAATAGCAAACTCTTCTGACGTAAGGTCAATGACTACATGCTCAACATCTTGTTCATCAGGGTTTGATAGGTCTTCTTCGACTGACAGGTCAATGACCACGGGGGCGATCATGTTGACCATCTCCTCCTCAAGCTCAAGCGGGTTGTCCATGCCTTCCCATCCATCAGAAACAACATCCTTGGGATCGATGAAGAAGCTCGGAGGGTGTGAATACTTTACAAAATAGTCGAATTTATCACTAGGTTGATCCAGTGTGTCAACCACTTCCCCATTTTTGCGGGCGATCTTCATGAATTCATGGTTCCAATCAACATTTCTAACTTGAGGCTCTAATCATCACATGAATTGTCTCCTTCACTGTCGGTCACAATTAAATTCTCCGAAGTGCCATCATTGGTTGGTTCATTATTCTCTGTAAGCTCAACAGGTGTCTTCTCCAATCCCTTCTTGATCTCACAAAATGAGTCTACAATGGCTATCAGGGGCATTGTAACTGTCACACCCCGAATCTATCAAGATGGGGGATGACATGGCTGTCCTTCCACCTGAAGGACGCAGCCTCAAATCACCTAAAAGTCTCCAAGACATCACTCTCACTCTAATGGCTGCTAAATTAAAAACCTGAAAGATTAGGAAAAAGGAGGGTGAGCAACGACAGCTCAGTAAGTAGTACGTATCTCTTCTAAGCAGATCGAGCAACCATTATGCATATATAAAATATCGAAAACTCATAATTTAAACCCACAATATCATATACATATCATATCAAATATGAGTTATTTTCTTTTTCACAAAACTCGATACAAACCTAGTACAACATCACAATTCAATCATCAATGGTCAAGTCCATTGATTAATCTCGTCAAATCACATGTCAATGGTCCAATCCATTGACCAATCTCAATAACTTACGTACCAATGGTCTATTTCATTGAGTAATCTCATCATAAAAGGGCTCATTCGAGATAGAGGCACAGCCGCACTGCCATCCCTCAACCCGATCCGATATTATCCTTTTTGAGCCGCAACCGCACTGCCATTGCTCTCAAGGATTTGCCCAGGCACAGCAGAAAACATCGACCAATCTATTGCTCGATATCAAACCATGATCACGTACCTCGCCCTGTGATAAGGTGACCAAGATTCCTCCCTTGGCAAGGTCTCCACTTACTATAAATCGGTGGCTCAGCCCACAAGGATATCCTAGACTAGTATGCGTATACTCACAAGCCCCTTAACGGGCTCACAGAGATATTGAGCATCAAATCATCATCCTCAACAACATTCTCCACATTGCTAAATCCAGAAATCATTTCATAACTCATATCATAAATCACAATATAGTTCCAAAACTATTTTCAAATTTCTCAAATCGTTCTCAAATACCGAAAAGTAGCAATGGCCCGATTCAGAATTTTATGCAACAATTATGCTTTAGTAACTCGTATAATACTTAAATTCTTATCATTTTCAAAAGATGATTTATAAACTCAAAAAAAGAGATAGCACCACTCACCTGGAATCCCCAAAAATCATATAACGACGCTCATTCGAACCGACGATCTCGTAATCCTATCAATTAAAAGAGAATCGACGTCAACACCAAGTAAAACACCATTTTTACTAATGACTCGACTAAACCAAGTTTAGACGCTAACCAAAATGACTCAAACGGGCTCACAATTCGCTCCTCCAAAGCGATTATCCAAATCGTCCGCAACGCGAAACTTGAACACGAAACTTGATTACGCCATAACTTTCTCCATCGAACTCCGATCCTAGCAAACTTATAGTCAAAAGAAAGCTTGTTCAGAGTATTACAAAAAATCCAACTTGGTCGTCCCAAAATCAAGCTAAAAACTGACAAAAATCGGCCTAAAAGCTGCTGGTCGTGCACTGTTCACCTTGTGCAGCCAACTTCGAAAATTCATATCCGGTAAACCGAAAATCCAAATCAAGTTCCGTAAAATCTCACAGCCTTGCAGCACCTTAAACTACCAATTCTATATATATTCGCAACTCAACGACTCAAAAAATTGGACTTCGCCGCTCAAATAACTCATAACTCCAAAATATAAGCCTTAACCTCGAAAAATATTCCAATTGAACGAACAAGGGCGCAAATACTTACCGAGCATGGCGATACAAAGGAACTCCAGCTTGGCGAGACTCCTGTGGTGAGCACATGCAAAAACCCTTTCTTTCTCCCTTCTTTCTTCTTTCTTTCCTCTCTTTCTTCTTCTCGGTGAGCTCTTGCTTCTCTCAGCCGATGGTCTCATTTTTCCCCTTTTATAATACTTCTTTTTATTCTTTTTGACTTTTCAAACTTTTTCTTTTCTCTTTTCTTTTCCTTTTTCCCTTTGACTTTTTGACCTTTAAAACCCATATTTTACAGTGACATCCTCCTTAATACTATAGATTATGCCCATGTCTACCATCCGAGTGATATATTTCAACTTCTCTTCTATCAAGATATCCTCCTCCTCTTCAAAATGTCCTGCCGACACTAATAGCTCATATAGTTTAGGGGTAAGTACAGTGCAAGTACCATAACTTTTGTATAGAGGGCACTTAAGTGCCATAACTTTTTTTAACTCACTTGAGTGCCATAACTTTCAAAAAAAAATGATTAGTCAAGTGCCACTTACGAGTTAATCGTGAAGGCCCAAAACTACAGCTTTTCCGATCGAACGGTGACCTTCCCAACGAGGCGAGCACCACCAACTTGAAGAAGGGTTGTCGGTGAATCATTCCACGGCCTCCGTTCTTCTCGAAATTTCCGTTTTAGCCTCCATTGACGAAGGTAAAAATGCTTCGTAGTCACACAAATCAGCTCGATAAATGTGTGACTACAAAGCATTTTTACCTTCGTCAACGGAGGCTAAAACGGAAATTTCGAAACGAACGAAGACTATAGAATGATTCACCAACACCCCCTCTTCAATATGGTGGTGTTCGCCTTGCCGGGAAGGTCATCGTTTGGCTAGAAAAGCTACAGTTTCGGGTCCTCACGACCAACCCCTCTGACAAGTTGGTTGTGAGGGCCCGAAACTGCGGCTTTTCCGATCGAACGGTGACCTTCTCGGTGAGGCGAGCATCACTAGCTTGAAGAGGGGGTGTCGGTAAATCATTCCATGGCCTCCGTTCGTCTCGAAATTTTCATTTTAGCCTCTGTTGACAAAGGTAAAAATGCTTTATAGTCACAAAAATCGACTCAATAAATTGTGTGACTACGAAACATTTTTACCTTCGTCAACGGAGGTTAAAACGGAAATTTCAAAATGAACGGAGGCCATAGAATGATTCACCGACACCCCCTCTTCAATCTGGTGGTGCTCGCCTCACTGGGAAGGTCACCGTTCGACCGGAAAAGCCGCGGTTTCGGGCCCTCACGATCAGCTCGTAAGTGGCACTTGAGTGATCATTTTTTTTAAAGTTATGGCACTCAAGTGAGCCAAAAAAAAGTTATGGCACTCAAGTGTTCTCCGTACAAAAGTTATGGTACTTGCGTTGTACTTATCCCTATAGTTTACAAACATCCACTCTAAAGGTTTGCTTACTCTCGTTACCCTTTTCCGTAACCACGTTAACATTCTTGGCACGATTAAGCAATGGATTTTGTTAGATATTAAGAGGCGGATCCTTGAAGGATAAAAGGCCCTTGTCGAGTAAATTCAGAACCTTGTTCTTGAGAGTGAAGCAGTTATCTACATCATGACCCCTCTCGCCTCTATGGAACTCGCAAGACTTCAACAAGTCGAATTCGGGGAATTTTGGAGGATTATCCCTAGGTACTTTTTTGGCTATTATTCCCCTTCTCAACAGCATGGGCAACAACTTGGATAGAGGCATAGGCAGGGGAGTGAATTACCTCGGTGCCTTCTTTTTGAATTCATAACTCTAATATGTCTTCTCTCGAAACACAAACGGTCCTTGAAAGGATGAGGCAGGGGGCCTTGTTACAACCGGCGCTTGTACATATGCGATCTCCACATTTTTTTCTTTTCTATTCGGGATCTTCCGGCTAGTCCCTTCGTTCAATCTACCATTATACATGGCTCCCTCCACCCTTTCTCCGACATCTATCAACTGAGAGAAGGTCAGGCATCCAAAATCCACCAACTTCAAATAGAAATCATTACATAAGGCCTTAAGAAAGAGATCCAATAGCTCTTTTTCATCGAGCGGAGGACGGACTTGAGCAGCGAGAGTACGTCATCTTTGAGTAAACGCTTTGAAGGATTCACTCCTTTTCTTTTCAGTTCGAGTCAACACTTCACGTGTGGAAGCTATCTCGGTATTGTATTTGTATTGCAGGACGAACGGTTCGGCTAACTCTTCCTACTTCTCAAACTTCTTAGGCTCCGACAACACATACCATTTCAAAGCAAGCCCCGTCAAACTCTCTTGAAAAGTCTGAATCATTAATGGAACATTCTAGACATTTATCGCTATTCGATTCAAATAGTACTTCAAGTGGATCTTTAGGTCTCCGGTCCCATCATACTTAGTAAAGTCGAAAATCTTGAACTTCTCAGGAAAGCTCATTTGTGCATATCGGGAAAGATCCTTGATCATGTGCTCATCATATCCCCGTAGCGCACGGAGTTTCTCTTCTATCTTTGCAAACCTCTTGTTGTACTCTTCTTCCAAACGGACCGTGACGGCTTCCAAAACAGGATCAAGTTCTACCACTACGGGTGCGGCATTCAATGTCTCCCCGACACCATTCCTCCTTACAGAACCCTCTTCGGGATCGAGGGCAGCTTGTGGCGCGGCTTGGTTAGCATTCGACGCCACCAGTGCGGCTCTAACTTCATTGGCGAACTGCGCAAGCTAAGCAGTTAGCTCATTGATCTTGTTATCAAGCATGATGAAACGGGCATTTTGCTCCTCGATGTTCATCCTTACTACTCTCGAACATGTGCGAATAGGTGATCGCCACGAAACCGTAGTTTCGGGGACCTGTTCGTAAAATAAAACAAGAAGGCCGAAATTAGTACGGAGTAAAGTGAGAGAACGGAAATTGCACACCTTTTAATTTTATATTTTCTTATAATGAAACCGAAATAAGAAACCTTTTCGCACAAGTCGCACCTCATGTAAACAGTTTCTTATAAGAATTTCATTGTAAGAAATTATATAATTAAAAGGGGGTAATATATAGTGATTGATTAAAATGCCCATGTCACATTCTATTCAACCTACAAAAGAGGGAATTTCACTAATTACGTCAAAATTTGTGAAAGGAAATCCCTATACAACCGCTAAATAATAAAAAGCATATCTAAACATTTGCTCTAAAAGTTCATGTAAAGAAAAAACCATATACATCAATTCTAAGATAATTAAGAGAACACCCTAAAAGAAACTAATAGAACATGACTAGTCTTAGATATAAGGCCTCTTTCACAACATGTTGCGGACGCGCTTGTAAGCTTTCTGCCAATGTTCTACCTTAGCTAGGGCTTCGTCCCTTTCTCTTATGATCCGCCCCATTTGAGTCTCCTTGAGGGTTGCAATCACTGGAAATTTTGGGATAGTGACGGCGAGCTCGGGCTCGACACATCGCGCTATATATTCCTTCGATGCATGGTGCTCCTTCATAGAAGTCTATGGCTCGCTCCACGTCCTTCGGTTGGCAACGGTAGAGTATGTCAATGATTCATTTGACCTCGTTCTTCAACTCCTCGAGTTGGTCTCCCTTAACAATCCCATTGCGAAAATCGAAACGAAATAGATGCGACTTTATAGAAGGAGGGATTTCTTGAAGCACATAGAATTGATGGGCAACTCTTAAAGGATAATAAGAAGTCGATCCCATCAAACCTAAGAGTGGAATTGGGTCACTATGGCCGCTTGTAAGACATACTTTAGGGAAATAAATCCAAAGAGCTTGCCAAAGAATTTGATTTGGTGTAAGCTTCTCGAGGAAGTCTACCCAATTACGAAAGGTCCAAGGACGAAGGAATTTTTCTATTTCTCTAAATTGGGTAAGGGGGTTTGTGTCCTTACCAACATGAGGAATGGCTAAGTTTCCACCGAACTGTTTCAAGTGAGACACAAACCAGACTTGGAGAATACCTAAGGGGGCTCAAAGGGCCACATGCTTGTCCTTCTTAAAACGATTAAGAGAGATGAACATTTTGGCAAGGATCATATTGGTAAACCCTTTGAGAATGAGGATCCCATCGATAACATGGATGATAGTAGGGTCCATTGTTTTTTGAGTAAAAGGAAAGATGACAAATCCAAAAAAAGCTAATATGAAGATTTTAGCAGATTCGGCTCTAGGACTCGAAAGGAAGCTATGGAGTCGCTGTTCAAGGAATGCTAGTGGGAGACCTTTGGAGTTTCTATTGAGGAGTGTCCTAATTTTGGGCGACGGAACCCCTAGGATTTGACTCAAACAAGGGACTGGATCCA
Organism: Syzygium grande; assembly: GCA_024733475.1. NCBI lineage: Eukaryota > Viridiplantae > Streptophyta > Magnoliopsida > Myrtales > Myrtaceae > Syzygium > Syzygium grande. The sequence continues at coordinate 16,046,382 of JAMXDD010000002.1, read as the reverse complement.
TTCCTAAAGAAGGCTCGACGACACTAAGAGAAGGGACATCACCTATGATGATTTGAATTTCCTCCAAAGTCGGGGTTAATTCGTGCCAATCAAACACAAAAGTCGATGTTTCGGGGTTTCAAAAGTGGGCCAAGGCCTTAATCAATGTCACTTGGGGCTCTATATGCAAAAGAGAAAGGAGGTGACCGATCTTCTTTTCCACGTAGTTCTTCTTGCTTGGGTCGAGAGCATCCCACATGTCCAACAACACTCGCTTCGGGATCGGGAGGATCCGAAGCTCAACAAAGCTTATGATATCTAAGCCTAGGGGCATTTAATTCAATCACTATTTATTACAAAGTAAATTTAAATTCGCATGGAAAAAAAAGGATTGCGATTATTGAACGCGAAGGAGATACAAACCTTTACCCAAAATGGCGAACATGCCAAACACAAAAACAAGTCGCATGCTGACTCGTGAAGCTCACTAAAGGTGGGGATTCTAAAGGTCCCCATCCCAAATAGGTCAAAAGAGTTTTCCCCATTCCGCGCTTGCGTCGGACAGTCCTCTTTATCACTATTTGAAAATAGGCAGAACCAAAAGGGGATAGCCATGGGTCCTTTCCCGCATGGTTTCCACACTTTTGGCACCTCTTATGGGTTTCCTAAGGCGATCGAGATTTTAGATCGCAGGTTGTGTATGCAAAGTGTAGTGCTAAAGCAAGTAAAAACATGCACTAGAGTTGATATCAGAACAGCACTTCTATTTCCATCCACATATACATACACGCGTACACCAACCTACAAAACAAATTCATCAACAATCACTCCACCCCTTACAACTCCCAACCTACAACAACATTTAACACAACGTTAGCGGACTTACCTTAACCTTCACGAAGCGTTGTCATAAGTTCACGTTAGTTAGCACACAATCGCATTTTATTAGGTCTAAGTCCTCAAGTTCCTAGTGGAGTCGCCAAGCTGTCGCGACCTACCCCTCGCCAAGGATCGGAGGTTTAGGCCAAGAGGTATTTGTCGATGGATATGAACCACGATTGGTTCATTTGAATGGTGGACCAAAAGGTTCATTAATCCAATGACCAAGGCACTCCCAAGCCTCATACCTCACACGATGGGAATTGTCTAATTTAAACATTCAAATGGAGTCACCACTAGCCATAATCAAAGGTAGGCTAGAAACCCTGATCAAAACGCAAGAGTGTTGTCTCGATACGTGCGAAAATCAGAGATTCTAAAATTCGGGGACTTAATAACACTAGCAATTTAACTAGTGCCCTTTCGATACCCGAACTTGAATGTTCGCAAACTAACGTACCGAGCAGCCTATCGAAAAAGCTAATATTGCACCTAACCGTTTTAAAAATAGAAAATAACAATCAACGTACTAAAAGTGCGCAACCAGATAATCATGAAAAAAAATAAACAACTAATGACCTAGCATCGTCTCTAAAAAGAAAATGCAATCAAAAGCCCTAAGGTAAAGCCCTAATGGCTTATCCGATTTTTTAGAATTTTTTTGAGGTTTTCTCAATTTTTTGAGTTTTTTAACCTAAAATCTAGTGAAATTAAGCCCAAAACTAATTTCTAAACATTTCCTAATTTTCTGATTTTTTTTTTGGAATTTTTCCGAATTTTCTTGAATTTTTTCAATTTTTTGAATTTTCTGAATTTTTTAATATTTTTAATATATTTTATTTTTTTCAGATTTTTAAATTTTTTGGGTTTTTAAACGTTTTCGAATTTTTTGGAATTTTTAATTTTTTTTGAATTTTTTTTGGAATTTTTAACATTTTTTGAATTTTTAAATTTTTGAAAATTTTTTATTAAGAAAATAAAGATTCCAGACCGGGTCCCTTGACCCGATCTGCCTGATTTCCCGACCCGCCCAAACTTTCAAAATTTGATTTTTAAACTATATTTTTTTTGTTTTTCTCTCTTTTCCTTTTCTTTTCTCCTTTTTTTTCTCTTTTTCTATTATTTTTCTTTTCTTACTCATCCCCTTCGGGACGTCTTCTTCTCCAGAGCCTCTCCCATGCTTCTTCACTGGGATTTCTTCATCGAGAGCTTCCTCCCCTCACTCGAGGTTTCACCTCTGGCCATCGATCACGACCATTAGTGTCGACCTTTGCCGTCGATAGCCATCCCTCGTCGGTCGTTGCGCCACCACCGACGACCACCACACGACTAACACCAAGCCCTTCCAATGACACCATCATCACCGAGGAGACATACCGACTCAACTACCAACTCAATGAAACTAACAACCAGAACTAACATTTTAACATTAACGATGAGGAGGAACATGCTGTGCAAGGTGGTCTCGAACCGCAAGCTTTGTCGCCGTGGGAAAATATCTTCGACGAGGGGATGCGTAGGCGAGACCAACTCAGGCGACGCATGAACAGTGACATAAAAACGCTAGAAACACACCAAATGAGTCATGCGTTGTCGATTTAAGCATGACCACGCACGAAATGAAAGTAATCAAAACAGCTTTCGGTAATAAGAGTCTCGGCCTCCATTTGGGCATTTCATCGAACATATGGCAAGCATGACTTTATGCGAGTTTCAGTCTAAGATTTAGAGTGATATACGGCTCAAACGTGATATGTGAAGCTTTAAACGGTCACATTTTGCAATAACATGGTTTCGGTTTGCAAATAAACAACCCACAGACACAAAATCAGATTCGTGGTCCTAAGCTCAAAGAGCTTCATTGCAGCATTCACAAGCAAGTGGAGTGCACCTACAAACAGGGTCTTCTACGTCGATTTCAGTGGGACTCAGTGGTTTTTCTTGATGGAAATCATTCAAAAACACATCCCGGAGGCGCAAAGAAACATTTTCCTCATCTTGTGGTGCCAGGCATCCACCAAATAAACTCAGTGTGCCCGACATCCGAGAGGCAGGGGAGGAGCGGCCAAAACAGGAGAAAGCTATGGAGACCCACCTGGTTCGTGACCGAACAGGACGAAGCGCAACGACTGGAAGCTTGGGGGGACCGACGGCAACTCGGGCAGCCCTCCAGCGAGCGGGTGAGGCTCTCTCTTCCTTTCTCACCCTCAAGATCTCTCTTTTTCATCTCAACCTCCTCTCAAACTCTCTCTGTTCTTCTCGTGACGGGCCAAGGGAGAACGCGACGGCCGGAGATGATGGGTGTCTGGCGACAGTAGCTAGCTCATGGGGAGGGGGGGAAGAGATTTGCCGGCAATCCTCACCGAGGGAGGAACCAAAGCTCTCTCTTCTTTGACCCCCTTCCCTGTTTCTTACTCCCGGTTCCCCCCATTGCTCTCTCCTTCTCACCTCTTTATCCCCGAATCGGGAACTCCTTTGGGACCACTGTACGTGCCTAACACTGGGCATCGCACGATGATGGACGCTACTGCTACGCAACATTCCCTCTGCGGCGCGACGTTCCATTCTCTCTTCGTACCTGCGCCTTCCTGTGGTCCCCCTTTTGTTTGTCTTTCTCACGATCGTGTGGAAAACAAACAGAAGAGAAAAAGGCTGGGCCTAAAAAGAGAAAAGACAACATAGCTGAGCTGTGCAAGGGAGGTTGGGCCGAAAAGAAAGAGGGGGGATGGTCCGAAAGTGGGCTGAAGAGAGAGGAAAAAGGAGGGGGCCTAGTCGAAAGAGAAACAAACAAAATGGGGTGAGCCCAAGCAAAATTAAAAGACAAAGGTCGGGCTAGGGTTAATCGGCCAAGTTGAACCGGTCCGATATATTTTATTATATATTTTTTAATTTTATCTCTCTTTCACACTAATTTGGCCAATTTACCATTTAAGCATTAATTTAACGAGTTGGGCAAAATTAGGTGTCAACAAACATACATCTAACAAACACATTATAGCAATGAGTAAAGCATGCATTCAGGCCCATGGGCTTTGTTTCTCAATCAATCAAGCAATGATAAGTGGGCCTCATAAGAGGACCACTTAATCAATCATTAGTTATTAAATTCGGACCCATTCTGTTTGAGTATAATTAATCAACCTTTATGATGTCAAAATGAAGTAATTCAGGTGTCATTAGAAAGCTTATGTCATGAGGATAAAAAGTCAAGAATATCACTTTTACTAGTTCCTCACCGATTTTCAAGAAAAAGACAATTCTACCCCCGGTGACAGTCTAGACCCGGTTTGAATTTGAATTCAAAACAAATTGCGGAAAAAATAGTGACCATTATCAAAATCCCACCAAAATTTTTAGACAATTATTATTTTCCATGTGTGACAGCTTTCATGTTTTGAGTTTTTTCTAAAAGGCCCTCCAAATTTTTATAAAATTTGGTATTCACCAAGCACTCCTTTGCATATCAAGGTTTAAGCCCAAGAGGACCTTATCTCAGACTTCTATCAAATTTATCCCATAAAAATTGCTATTAGGCCCTAAAAATTTCTAGTATATATAATAAAGTTACTAACGAACAACTTTGTAGTTTTGAGTTTTTCCAAATGAGGAGTCAAAGTTTATCAAATTCAGAGAAACATATTTTGGATTTCAAAGAAAGAAAAATCAGATCTGAACACAGATACTGACTAAATCATAAAAATTAATTTAAAAATCCAAATGAACTCCGATTTTAATGAAATTAATGTTCAAAGAAATTTCTAGATCTCAGTGTGAACTTTCATGAGGAAAATTTTTTCATATTTTGAATACAAGAATTTATAAAAATCGAAGAACACGTGAAGGTCATTCAGAAACTCATATGTCATCAGAGCTATACCTAGATGACGTTGCTAATCGTCCTAACCTAATATGCTTGTAATTTTATGAAATTTTTACAATGAACATATCTGAATGTGCTCGACAACTTTCATGGGGGAATTTTTCTCAAATAATAAAATCAGAGAAATCATCCAACCAAACAAGGTTATTCAGTATCACAGAAGAACAGAACACAATATGATCATTCCAGATTTTGATTTCGACTTGCGAAGGATTTTTAACATAGAAAATGATGTCCATTTAAGGCATGCAACCTATCAAATCGAAGATTAAGATGTGTTCTATGACTTTCTAGTTCATCACTTCGCAAGATTCTAGCATTTACTAGCTCGAATCAGTAATGGAAGCACACTAACTCAGAGAGCTACGATTTTTACAGACTTGCAAGCAATCAGCGAATAATCAACCAATAGCTTCGAATGTCAATCAAGCACATCGCAATAACATCACAGTGACTCCTAAACACACTAAGTATGTGTTAAACTAACCTCAGCAAAAATCGAACAAAGTTTGATGAAGTTCTACTTACCTTAAACTCGCTCGACGTTTCAGCACAGATGTTGATCTTAGTCTTTGGAGTTCCAGGAAGTTCAATGTATATGAGGATGAAGTGCAAATTGAAAGGATTCTCCACAACATCAGCCAGAGGCCGAGCTCTCTTTGGTACAAAGATGATTGAACTGAAGATGCATTCAGAGCTCTTATGTAGCAAGTTAAAATGAGATCCTGGAATTTCACCAAAAATACCGAGAAATCAACGTTGTCGATTGAATCGGAGTTGTAATACATAAGCGAAACAGAGAACTTAGCTTTAATCTTGCTTCTGTTATCTTCTGGAAATTGGAAAACCAGCAATGGATTTTCGAACTTTGATGAAGATGAAGATGCTGGAATCAAAAGCTCCGAATTAGCCGAGAGAATGAGGGTGTGAGCTTGACAAAATATGAGAGAGAATGAGTGGAGAAGTTGCAGAGAGAGAGATCGTGGAGAGTTTTATCAATCCACTCCATAAAAGACAGAATCAGCCGCTTCCATTATTTCTCCGTCATAAAGAGAATTAGTGGAGATCCACTTTGCGAGAGAGAGAGTAGCGAGACTTTGCTTCGTTCTTTCCCTTTTTTGCTTGGCTTCGCTGATCTTGAATAGAGAGAGAGAGAGAGACAGAGAGAGAGAGATAGGGAGAGAGAAGTGAGGAGAGAGAAACCAGATGTGAAAAATTAAAGTTCCCCTCCAATTTTGGAGGGGAAAAAACTTATATACCCCCAACTTTGAATCCTAACCCTTAAATCGATCTAATAACCTAGAATGGAGCCTCAGTGATTAAGAATATTCCTTAAGGACCAAGGATAGGTTACATGGCATTATGGATGGTCATGATCAATTCTAAATGAATAGCCATGATTAATTTGCTTACTCCCCAACTAATTTGCTTAATCCTTAAGGAAGGGCATTTAAGTAATTTTACTTAGAGGCATTTTTGTAATTTTCATTTAAGGGCATTTTTGTCATTTTGGGCTCAAAGGGATGTGGCCGACCTTGGCTAGTCAGAATGGAACGCCGGCCGCCGGATTTTCGATTGGAAAATGGTCGGTCCGATTGGACCGGTTTAATTTGGGTCAAACTAGTTGGACCGGTTTAACCCAAGTTTGACCGGTTGAACTGGTTCAATTCTCAACCAAACTTATTCTAATTTTGTGAAATTTAATCCCTATCATGATTGATTGATCTAATTAATATTGAATTCGATTAAATTGGATTGAACCAATTTGAAATTCAAGCACAAATTGATCCAATTTAACTTATTTAGCCCAATTGTTCTTTGATTTGAGTTAAATTGCAGCACCAAGCTAAACTAACGAATTTAATTGAAGTCCAATTAGCCAAATTGAGCCTCAATTTATCAAATTGGATGTTAGTCTAGAATGAGTTAAGTTGAATTGCACTAATTAAACCAATTACTCTTAGATTTCTCAATCATTGGATCACTAAATTGATCATATTGGCTCTAATTCATGTGAATCTTCCAAAATTGATTTCGAATTTGGATTTCATATAAGAAATTAGGCTCATTCGTGTCTTAATTGCTCAAATCATGAAAAATTGATCAAAATCACTGATTATGGCCTAAATTGGGGGGTTTTTGCGCTTGGCTTGGAATTACAAAATTGGTTCCAAATTGAATATAATACAACCTCTAGATCAAATGTCGTGAAGGAAACTAACCTAAAAAATGAATAGAAATGAAGTAATTTAATTTTTGGCTGATTTGAACCAAATTCTACAAATTGGGGAAAAATTGACTCTAAACTGATTTTTGCAGAATTTCAAATGGTGAAGTCATATTGAATGTAAAATAAGATGACTTTGAGATTTTTGTATTTTCTAATTTTTTTGGTCAAAGGTTTGACTAAAAGTCAAACCTTAATTGACTTTTCATTAGGAGTATGATTTTGTGATCAAAGTTTGAATTTTTCTGAAATTTTCACTGCTAAAGTGAAATTAAACTCAAAAGAAATTTTTTTATATGAAAGACCCCAATTTGACCGAGGTTAACTTTTAGTTAAAGGGTTGACCCAAAAGTTAACCCAAAAGTCAACCGTATAACCTTTTGAGGTTTTCATGTAAAATGAATAGAAAATTGTTTATAGAAGCTAAATCCACAAACATAATTGAAAAAGGACACTGTTTGTTCGAGAAATGGACTCCATCATGATCGGAGACCCAAATCCCGAGTTTTCCACCTCTCATGATACGTCGGCCAAAAATTAAGCATTAACATAAGCATATCATTATAAATATACTATCGAATACCTTTTGAATTCTAAACTTTGGATTTCCACTTGCAGAAAATCTTGGACAATGTATGCTCTAATTTTGTAAAAATGATATCTAGAGAATCCATGCACTTTAGTTTATTTTATAATTTAATCTTCCTTAAACATTTTTGTAATAAAAAAATCACCATGTACCATTTTAAACTTGGATGTTAACAGGAAGATCTGTCAGCCTATTAATTTAGATTATAACATACTTGCCCACAAAAATGAAAAGACTATAATTCACAAAGTAAGTGGATTAACCACTAATCAAAATTAGCTATTTTTTCTAGCAATTCAATCGTTGAAAAGAAATTTCCAAGTGTAGAGAGACATTTTTTTAGCATTTTCTCCCCTTTAGCGTACATTGGTTGCTATAGTGAGGGAATACATGTGGATCAAGGGTCAACTAGATAGCTTTCCGATTCTCAAGACTTAGAAATTTCCATACTTCATTTACTTCGTTTGGATTTCTTACTAGTCTTTGAATTGTAAAATCTAAGATGCCATCTTTCAATATCTCAACTTTTTCCTTGCGTTGGTCATAATGATTGAAACTCGAGCACAATTGGCTTGTTATTGGGAATATTTTACAAGTAAAATCAGCTTGTATAGTGAGATTGCATGCTAATGCTATCTTTCTAGTTTTTGCTTGAGGTTGAAGACGACAAAGAAATGATTGCAGACAAGAGAAGGGTTTAAATCGCCGCGGTTGTTGATAAAACGAGATATAGACTGAGTTTGTCTGAATATGTAGTAGTTACTATTTGACGTTTGATGATAAAACTTAGTCTTTGCAAGGAATGCCATTAGATATGGAAAGCTCCATTTGTTGCCACGTGATCAGTAGTGTACCAATTTTACTTGGAAAACAAAAATAGTTCTCTAGCAACACGGAGATTTTTTGTTTTACGTAAGTAGGATTTTATTGGCGACAAGGAAGCAGGAAGAGCAACCTTGTAACTGCTCAAGAATTACAAGCCAAAGGGTCCTAATTACTAACACAAAAACGTAAATCAATATCTATGTTTAGTGGCCAACCTATCGTGCATGGCAAACCATGCAATTAACCAATGCCCGGTATACATGGGTTGAACCAGACAAGTTAACACCAAGGCACTCTTAATCGCTAGCTCTTAAAGCATTCCATGCACTACCAACCGTCAAGCATCCAAAATAGTTAACTCCCAAATGAACATATCAGCAGCAGAAGAATTGGGCTATGTTACAAGTTCTAACTTGAATCTGCGCACTTAAGTATATCCGGATGCGAAAATCAGTGCAAACGTGATATAATGTTAGCTACTCTCGATTGAGAATGCAAACCAGAATCATAGACAATTCTACTAGTGAAATGGTTGAGCAAAGGGCCAAGGGGATGTCACTGGAAAATTATCTAAAAGGTCTTAAATCTATTATACTTTTGCTAATTCAGTCCTAAACCTTTTAATTTTGCCAATTAAACCCTAAAATATTTTCACATTTTGCCAATTGAATCTAATTCAGTCCTAAACCTTTCAATTTTGCCAATTAAGTCCTAAAATATTTTCACATTTTGTCAATTGAATCATAAGCCTTTCAATTTTGCACAATAAAACCTCTAATCCAGGAGGCAAAAATAATATAATATTAGCTACTCTCGGTTGAGAATGCAAACCAGAATCATAGACAATTTTACTACGGAAATTGTTGAGCAGAGGGACAAGGGAATTCCATTCATCATGCCACAGAAAAGATAGATCTTACATCTCCAATAACATGTTTATTGAAAAGCCAAGAATCATTTCTAAGCTACTTACTAATTTTGTTATTATTAGAGAAAATAACCTAGATTTTAACAGTGTCTTTTGGTGGGAAAAGTGTTAGAAAAGCCATGAACCTATTGCATTTGTGTCAAGTTAGTCATAAATCTTTTGATATAGTACAAATCCAGTCATTTCGACTAATTTTGACCGAATATTGCTAACGTGGACATTGAACAGCCTACGTGGCACCATCTGGGGATAAGTACAGCGCAAGTGCCATAACTTTTGTACGGAGGACACTTAAGTGCCATAACTTTTTTTTTTTCACTTGGTGCCATAACTTTCAAAAAAAAATGATCACCCAAGTGCCACTTTCGGGTTGATCATGAGGGCCCGAAACCGCGGCTTTTCGGTCGAGCGGTGAACTTCCGGCAGGAGCACCACCACCTTGAAGAGGGGCGTCGGTGAATCGCCGTCTGAATTTCCGTTTAGTTTCGCCGACGGTTGTAATGTCAGCCCGCCACAACCTGCCCGAACTCCAGTGATACTTAAGCATTTTACCTTCGCCAACCGAGGCTAAACCGGAAATTTTAGAGACTTAACGGAGGGCCATGGAATGATTCACCCGACACCCCTCTTCAAGGTGGTGGTGCTCGGAGTTCACCGCTCGACCGAAAAGCCGCGGGTTTCGGGCCCTCACGATCAACTTCTTTGACAAGCTGGTCGGGAGGGCTCGAAACCGCGGGCTTTCTGATCGAACGGTGACCTTCCCGGGCAAGGCGAGCACCACCAACTTGAAGAGGGAGTGTCGCGAATCATTTCATGGCCTCCGCTCGTCTCAAATTTCCGCTTTACCTCCGCTGACGAAGGCAAAAATGCTTCGTAGTCACACAAATTGGCTCGAAATTTGTGACTACGGGCATTTTTACCTTCACAAACCGAGACTAAAACGGAAATTTCGAGACGAACGGAGGCCATGGGATGATTCACCGACACCCCCTCTTCAAGGTGGTGGTGCTCACCTCGCCGGAAAGGTCACCGTTTGACCGAAAAAGCCGCGATTTCGGGCCCCTCACGATCAACTCGAAAGTGGCACTTGGGTGATCATTTTTTTGAAAGTTATGGCACTCAAGTGAGCCAAAAAAAAGTTATGGCACTTAAGTGTCCTCCGTACAAAAGTTATGGCACTTGCAGTGTACTTACCCCCACCATCTGCGCTGACGTGGATATATTTTAATATTATTTTATTATTTTTTATGATTTTTTTTCTTTCTTTTATTTTTTTTTCTTTCTTCCTCCTTTTGCCGATGACCGACCACCAGCCATAGGCGATGGCCGACCACTAGCCATGGTCAGGCGGGCTGGCCTTGCCTCTGCGAGGGTCACTGTCAATTGAGCAAGCGAGGCCGAGCCAGGTGACGGCCAGCCCCAGCCTGTTGAGGCCTAGCAAGGGTCAGCCTCGCATAAGCCAAATCTAACGAAACTGACCCTTGCCTTGCCATTGCCTATGGCTAGTGGCCAATCACCGACAAAAGGAGGAAGAAAGAAAAAAAAAGAAAAACATCAGAAAAAAATAAAATTATTTAAAATTATTCACGTCAATGCCGGCAATGCCATGTAAGCTAGTTGACATGCATATCAGCAATACCTGACCAAAATTAGCCAGAAAAACTGAATTTGCATTATATCAAAAAGTTTAGAACTAAATTGACACCAATACAATAGGTTTATGACTTTTCTAATACTTTTTCTATCTTTTGGTAGAGGAATCATCTCGAGTGGAGAATAAATAAGGGGAGTGGCGGGCCATTCCATTCCCAAGCCGAGTTCCAACTATTTCAATTGCATCCCCAGTTTTGTCTTATAATTTATTTGGAGAACATACTTGCCATTACAATTGAATTTATTTGCATTCCAATATTTTCCAAACTCGAAAAAATGGAATCACCAACTTTTTTTGTCATTTTGCTCCTCAGCACCTATAATATGTAAAATTGTGATGCTAATTTTTGTTCACTATCTCTGTTCATTTTAATGTCCTAAACATATCGTAAGAATATTTGTATTTATGTTTACACCAAAAATTGACCCAACTCTTTATAATCGACATGAAGTCAATTGAAGCGGATGTAGAGCCTGGTGACAACATATGTGGTTATTGGTAAGTTATTGATGATGAAGCAGTACTCGATGACCATAAGCAATGTTATCAATGACTAGGAGATGTAATCGCCAATATACAATTGCGACTAGTCGACTATTACCAACTACCAAATTTGGTTAAGTGTTCGATGCAAGGAAATGAAGAAAGGAGACAAAATGAAGATGCCAATTGAAGAAGAAGGTACCGATTGATGGTAAACCCTGGCAACAATTAAGTTCTATTTATTTCACAAAAAAATGAATGATTTGGAAAAAGTTTTCTTAAAAACAATCGCTTAAAAAATATATTTTTTTTCATCTTCTACGAAAATATTTAGACATAAATTATTGTCTATAATAAAAATATTTTCCATTGATTATTTATTTCAAACGATACAAGCGATCATTTTTGTCACGCCCCGGACCCCGCCGAGCTCGCGACATCCCTCGATGGTCGAACATTGAATGCGACGTCCCAGATGCGTCGTCGACCCAACCCAAAATATCAGAGATTAAACACACGCGGAAGCAAATAGAAATAACCCAGACAATTAAATACATGACTAAGGAATAGACATCGAGATTTAATAAACAACCAACATTAACAAGTATTCAATAATACAAATAGGTCACCCGGCTTCCAAAATCAAACCACAATTTTTTAAAAGAGGACGGTGGTTGACAAGCCTATCTTCTCTATAAAAAGGGGGTAAGCACAACGCAAGTGCCATAACTTTTGTACGGAGGACACTTAAGTGCCATAACTTTTTTTTGGCTCATTTGAGTGTCATAACTTTCAAAAAAATGATCACTCAAGTGCCACTTACGAGCTGATCGTGAGAGCCCGAAACCGCAGCTTTTCCGGTTGAACGGTGACCTTCTCGGTGAGGCGAGCACCACTAGCTTGCTTGAAGAGGCGGTGTTGATGAATCATTCCATGGCCTCCGTTCGTCTCGAAATTTCCGTTTTAGCCTCCGTTGACGAAGATAAAAATGCTTTGTAGTCACACAATTTATTGAGCCGACTTGTGTGACTACGAAGCTTTTTTACCTTCGTCAACGGAGACTAAAATGGGAATTTTGAGACGAACGGATGCCATAGAATGATTCACCGACACCCCCTCTTCAAGGCGGTAGTGCCCGCCTCGGCGGAAAGGAATCGCCCGGCTCGATCGAAAAAGTCAGAGTTTCGGGCCCCTCACGACCAGCTTGTCAGAGGGGTTGGTCGTGAGGGTCAGCCTGCGGCTTTTCCGGCCAAAGCGGTGACCTTTCAGAAGGTGAGCACCATTAAGATTGAAGAGGGTGTCGGTAAATCATTCTATGGCATCCGCTCGCCTCAAAATTTTTGTTTAGTCTCCGTTGACGGCGTAAAAAATGTCGTAGTCACACATTTATCGAGCTGATTTGTGTGACTACAAAGCATTTTTACCTTCACAACGGAGGTTAAAATGAAAAATTTCGAGATGAACGGAAGCCATGGAATGATTGACCGACACCCCCTTCAAGCCGGGTGGTGCTCACACTCACCGGAAGGTCACCGCTCGATTGAAAAAGCCATGGGTTTTAAATTTCACCATCAGCAATATAAGTGGCACTTAAGTGATCATTTTTTTTGAAAGTTATGGCACTCAAGTGAGCCAAAAAAAAAAGTTATAGCACTTAAGTGTCCTCCGTGACAAAAGTTATAACACTTGCTTAGACTATCCCCATAAAAGGTACTCAAAATACAGGGTGATTGGTCTATCCTTCGCTCCCCTCGTGATCCTCCTCGGGCACTCTCCGAGCCGATCACGGTCATGGATCCGAAAGTGGGTTATGTAATAACCGTGAGACGAGTCTCAATAAGCAACAACCTAAACCTAACCTAGGCTAATGCGTGCACCTGACCAGCCCTAACATGCGAACTACCACATAATACTAATTGCACACGAAAGGCTTACCTGCCTCATCAAGGTACAACCCCTGCGATATTAGCTCAAGCATAATAATGCAAGCATAAATCACCGCCACGTCACAATCACCAAAGACACACACACACCACATCCCAATCACCAAAGACACACACACCGCCACATCCCAATCACCAAAGACACACACACTTCCACTCGAACTCGGTCAATCCAAACAAGCACCCAACCCATCCAACTAGTCATCCACACGCACATCACAATTCGATCAACATCCACATGCTCAATCACCAATCCAAATACATGCTCAACCAACCAATCATCACACGCTCAACCAGCCAATCGGCCACACTCAACCAGCCATTTCAATCACACTTTCAATCACATGTGTCCGAACATCTTTCTCTGGCTCGCGCCATTTGCGCCTCAAATTCAATCTCACGGGCTCACAAGCCTCACATTTCAATCAATTTCAATGGCCGCCGTCCATGCGTCCCAAGCCATATTATTCAATCAATTAATTCCGATGGCGCCGTCCGCACGTCCCAAGCCCGCGGTAATCATACAATTCAACGACCGGCGTAAATCGTCCGGTCCAATCACACCTTTAACGGGCCACCGTCAACCGTCTCAAGCCAGCGTCCATTTGGCACACCGGCCATTCATGCCTTCACACGGACCCGCCGTCAACACGTCCCAAGTCCGTATTCCAATTGGCCCATCGGCGTTCATGCCTTCACCGCGGACCGCCCGTCAACACGTCCCAAGTCCGTAGCCCTCCGATCGATCCGGGCTTAATCTCTCTCTCACGAGGCGAGCACACGCCACTCAATTCAATTAAATTCACACCAAGTCACAACAAATCACTCACACCCAACACTCAATCAAAAATCACGGTGCCACTCCAATTCACGAGATCCGACATTCAAGTCGGTCATGCACGTTTATTCCTCAAACGATCCCTCAAATCAGTCTAATTTAATTAAATTAGAATACCATATAATCTAATTAAATTATGAAATAATTAAACTAAATACACGCCCTAGCATGGACTTCTAGCCAGGCGGTCAATGAAATACCCAAAATACTAAGTAGGGTCTACGGAGTCGCTTACCAAAATTTAACCGTAAGAGAAAGGGAGAGAGAAGGGAAGAAGAAGGAGGAGAGAGAGAAAGAGGAGAGAGAGAGAGAGAAAGGCAGGTCTGGCCAAGCAGGCAAAGATGAAGCGGGGAGGGGATGTAAATGGGAGGGCGCGGGGGATGGGACAGTGCGGAGGGGAAAGGGAGGAGGAGAGAGAGAGAGAGAGAAAAAGGAGGAGAGAGAGAGAAGGGGGTACGGGCGCACGGGGAAGGGGCCGGCAGAGAGAGAGAGGAGAGAGAAAGAGAGAGAGGAGGGGGTTTAAAATTTTAACTTTTATCGCGAACCAACGGACACGGTCCGAACCAAAAATCGACCTATCGGTCCCGATAAAATTCGAGAAAAAGGCCTAACGGTCCACGATAAATCCCAACAATATTCTAGGGCACACGGTCAAAATAAAATACTCCGAACCACACTACGAGGGAGGTCTACCACTCCAAATCCGCACCCGGTCCAAAAATCCACTTTTCCACTATTCCCGACAATCTCGATGCTGGCTACAATAATATCGACACCGTCCAATTTATTTCGTCCCGAATCTTCCGGAAATCGACTGCCAAGTTCGGGGTCTAATTAACGGCCAAATTCGATCGAGTGCGATTCTAGCAGAATTTCTATTTTTAAAAACAAGAACCCGAGAGTGATCAGTTCTCGGGCGAAATTCCATTATAAGCGCACTGACGAATTACACGTTTTATAAACCCCAAAAATGGGCCAAAATTCGGACTGTCACAATTTTTAGGAAGAAAATTTTCAAATCGTTCACTTTTTTACAAAACAAACGGAGCCTCAAGTTGTAATTGCCTACGGATAAGGGCGACATGCGATCATGGGGCCTAAAATTGTTAAATTACAGTTGTAACTATACGTAGAATATTAACTGCTTATAGGAAATTATATTTGATAGATTATAAAAGGTAGTGTGATTACTATGGAGGGATCACCATCATCATTGAGAATAAATTCTTCATGTACTCTTTCAGTTTATCAGTATCGATTCGTTCTAAATTCCTGTCGTTTATAGTCTTTGATTTCTAAACATATCGTTCTTCATCCTTGTTACGCAATTCAATCCCTATCTGAATCCTCACTAAACATGTTTAACAAAAAATCAAAGACCAACCCTTGGGGAAAGGTTTTTTACTATTTGGGTCAACGCCCATTTTTAGTAAAACAGTTTCATGGAAGATTGAGTTGGAGAATTAAATCCGAAACGCCGGTACACATGATTGCAACTCCAATGTGTGGAATTAATATACATTAGTGTAAGTGCAACTAAACATTGCAGAAAAAGTATGGCAAAAAAGAGGATATTTACCCCTGAACATAGCAAAAAAGAGAACATTTACCCCTGAACTGGGGCATTTTGTTCCAAAGACGAGGAACACAAAACGTCAAGTGAGGCGTGCAAAACCCCTTTTTGTTTTATATGTTTGTATTTCTTCTCTCCTTCTCTACTTTCTAGGAAATTGTACACTTCATGCAATGATTCTAACTAATGATTGAATCACCACTCGACATCACTATGATCTTGCCATGGAAATAACGTAGCTCGCAATAAATAAATAAATAAAATACTAAAATCGCAAATACATAAAAAGAAAAAATCCAAGACTAAATGTCTATAAACCCTTTGAATTGCATGTTGAATGCACGAAAATTTGAATATTTTATCAGAGCTCTAATATCTCCCTAAACTATTGTCTCTTTCAAAACTCTTTCTAAATCTTCTTCAAGTCTTGGGAAGGGGATAATGAAGGGCATTGGATACAGGTCTTGTATTTCCTCGGTAAATCAATAGACTTTTATTTAGTGGTTAAGAAAAATTCACTTGCTTCGGTACCCACTCACGAATCTCACGTGATAACACCCGGCTATAGTTTCATCACGTCATTTGTGTACTACTTTTATAAGTTAAAACATTGGAAAATGTTAAGAAGTCTTCTTATGTGAAACTTGTTCGATCCGATATAATCGGTAATTTCTATACCATAATACTGGTAATTTAGTTGTCAAATTTTATCCATCCTAGGACGCTTTAGATGCTCCAGACTAGAAATAGAATTGAAGTGGAGTACTTATTTTAGGAGAGATGTACCTTACTAGCGCCTACATAAAATTGGCCCAACGTGTTAATTTGTTTGACGATCGAAAGTGTTAATCACCCATTTTTACCATATCTTAAAGCCTGCTGCCGTTTCCACACCCTTTTTAACTAAAACGTACCATTTTTATGTTAAATAGTCAAATTAGCTTCAACTTCATTAAGCTCGTATTAGTATTTCCAAATACCTTTTGGGAGGCGTTATTTCCACCCCTATTTTGGCTAAGACACTCCTTGCCAATAAACTTACAGAAATAGCCTCCTGTCTCCCTCTCTCCTCAATTTATTGTTTCTTCTTTTATTAGGCTAATCCACAAAACTGCCTTTGTTTCTCTCATCTCTCATGTCAGTTCCGCGATATAAATGCTCCATTACACCCAACAAAATATTGTTTTACCATGCATCTTGTTATCACTTTGCCTAGACAATATTGTCAATTTTAATATATAGTCTCATATCTTCAATCACAAAATGTTTCTATTTATGATAGCGTATGAATACACAATTAATTGCCCATTTTTGTATCAAATAGTATGAGTAAAACTAGGTTTCAAAGTTGAAAATTAAAATTCAATTTAACAATTTAGCCGATCTTTATCAAAAATGGAATAGAAACTTTGATCAGAATATGAAAAAGTTTAATTTGTTAGAAGCATAATCAAATGTCAAAAATATTTATATGTAGATCATACTAAATATTAACAAAAAAATAGGCACATAAAGGGAAAAAAATGAAACTTCTTGCTCTTTTAATCATACAATGAAGAAAGTAATTAATATCGATTATAAACTCAATCTCATATCAAATCGATTAAAACTTTCAAATATGCTTAAAACTCTGTTCTGAAAAATCTGATGTGACTTTGAAAGTGAACAAGCTGTAAATAAATTGTCAACACTCATCTTGCAATTCTTATAAATCATAAAAATCTCATAAGAAAGCACAAACCGGCAATGTTTAACTTTAAAACCCTACGAACTTATTTCGGAAAAGCACCCACAATGTCAAAATTGGCTAGATGATTATATGGAATTTTAATTTCCAACTTTGAAGTAAAGTTCCCTCAAACCATTCGATAAAAATAGGCAATTAATTGTGTGCTCATTAGCCATCAAAGCTAGAAATTTTTGACATTCTAGGTAACTTTTGTGATTAAAAATATGAAATCATAAAGTAAAAGTAACAACATTCTCTAGGAAATTTGATAATAGGATGTAGGATAAGATAATATCTTGTTGGGTGGAATTTAACATTTATATTGTGAAACCAATTGTAATATTCCGAATTTCGGCCCATTTTTTAGATTTATAAAACGCGTAATTTGTCAGTGTGCTTATAGTAAAATCTAGCCCGAGAACTGATCACTCTCGGTTATTATTTTTAAATTAGAAATTTTGCTAGAATCGCACTCGATCGAATTTTGTCATTATTTAGAGCCCAAACTTTAGTGTCGAATTTCTCGGAGTTCCGGGACGAATTTAATTGGACGGTGTCGATATTGTTGTGGCCAGCGTTGATATTACCAGGAATAGTGAGAAAGTGAAATTTTGAACCGGGTGCGGATTTAGACTAGTAGACCTCCCTTGTAGTGTATTTTGAGTTAATTCTTTTAGCCCTTTTTCCTATATTTTTAATTAGTACTATTGTGGGCCGTCAGATCATTTTTGGATTTAAACCGTGTCCGTCAGATCACGCTCGAGTACCATTGACTTTCTACCCTCTCTCTCTCTCTCTCTCTCTCTCTCCTCTCTCCTCTGCGCCGCGCCACCCACTCCCGTGCAACGTCCCTTTGCGCACGTCTGTCCTTCTCTCTCTCTCTCTCTCCCTCTCTCTTTCTTTCCTTCTCTCTTTCCCCTCCCGGTCGGCCGTTCCCCCCCCCCAGGCGTCCCCTCCCTCTCTGAGACCACGACACTCTCTCCTCTTTCCTTCTTTCCCCTTTCTCTCTCTCTTCTTCTTCTTTTCTTCTTCTTCCTCTTCCTTCTTCCTCCTATGACCTAGTGGTTACCTTCGCTTTGTTCCTCGCCTGACCGTCTTTCCGCTACCGTCACTAGCCATTTCGACCGCCCGCTGCCGTCACTTCGACCGCCGCCCCGACGGTGGTCTCTCCCTCCCTTCCAGGTGACCCATTTGCTACTTGCCAGGCCCATCGCGCTGTCTAAATTGACGCTGCCCGGTCGGTAGTCTTGCCCGCTCCGGCCGTCATTCTGCGTCGCCCGGCCCGAGCTTCGCAAGCTAACATGGCTTCGCCGGTGCAGCTTCTTGCTCGCCGACCGGCCTTGCATCGCCGTCGCCGCCTCAGTGCCCGTCGGTCGCCGCCCGTATCCCAAGCGGTAAAGCTGACCCTTTTCCTCCCTAGCACCTCATTGCTCTCTCTCTCCCTCAAGCCGCAAATCACCGCTGTGGGAGGGCTCCGCCACCACGGTGCCTGTTCAGCCAGCGGATCCACCACCTCACCCAGCCTCGTCCAGCCGTCCCACTCTCACTGGCCACGTCCCTTCCCCCTCCCTAAGCCGTGGAATCGTCTAGTCCGTCACCGCCGCCATTCGGCGCCATTTTGCGGGTCGCCTCTTGCCGCCGCTGTTCCGACCGGGGCCAGCAGCTGTCCGGTGACATTACCGTGTTCAGCTCGGTTTAAACTTAGGATTCCAAGTGAGTACAACCCTAAACCCTAATTAGGCTAATTTACATTTCTAAATGAGTTTTAGGGATTAATTAAGGTAAATTAGGGGTTAAATTGTGGAGATTGTTAAGGGCCGATGTCGTGGCTGATTTGGTGGTTTAGCATGATTATTTTATTGAGGTTTAGTGTCCTAGGACATGGTGTGCGATGGCTGGAAATTATTGGATCGGAATGGCCCGAGTTCGGTTAAGTTCGATTTCAATTGTGGACCATTGTGCGAGCCTCGCATTTGTTCTTATGGTGGCTGTTCTGAGTGATATTTTAGGGAGTCAAATGGAGCGTTTTGAGGATACTTAGTGGCCTAGAGCGACTTGTTGGTGGCTGTCCATATCGGGGTTTAATTGGACAAGGCGCGATCGATTCGGGGTTTAATGGTGAAATTACCGGAAATGTTGGATTAACTGAATTTGTGGCTGAATTGTCCTTAATTACGATTGATTTTTGTGATGCCATGCTATGTGCCTAGAGTGACTAAGGTTGGAGTAGCTTAGCGGGCTTTGAGTGCGCAAATTCATACTGATCCAATTATGTGATTTATATGCGTAAATTATGTGCCGAGTTTGTGCCATGACTGGACTGGATGATTTGGTTAATTGGGCTTGTGATTCATTGAATTGAACATGTTATGTTGTGAATTGAATGCTCGTTGCGAAATTCGTGAGTGCCCAAGTGTGAACTTTATGGCCATGGGTGTACATCTCGAGCATTGGCATGGCATGTGCATATATGAGTGTGCACGAATGACACCAGTGTGTGATCACCTAAAATGCCCTGTTGCGTTTTACGCGAGGTTCAAATAACAATTGGTGTTTGTGAATGAGTGATCATATGAAGCCCTAATGTGTTTTACGCGGGGTAATGAGCCCGTCCTAAGGCGTGTTACACAGGACGATGCCCGAATTACCGAAAGATGACCAACCTGATGCATGTTACGCGAGTTATGTGTCATGAGCCTAATGCGTTTTACGTGGGCCGGAAATCGATCTCAAAGTGATGGACCTGATGCGTTTTACGCGGGTCGAACCCGATGCGTTTTATGCGGGTCGGAGGAGAATTGATAAATGGCAAGTGTGCAAGAGTGCAAATGTACGACAATGCATTAATGAGGCATGAGCATGAGTGTGAGCACGAGCATATGCCTGACATGCGTCGTGACTAAGTGATATGCGTATATGTGTCGTGATTGGGTCCTATGTTTTATTCTTGTATTATAAGTGCCTAACTTACAGGGCAAGATGAGTATTAGATTTGGGCCCGAGAACCTAAGTCAATTATGGCTTGATTGGTGTGTTATTTAGTGCTTGTCAGGAGATGCATGTTAGCCTAGCTTAGGTTTAGTGAACCTACTCGCTGAGATTTATTCTCACTGTTATTGAAAACTAATTTTTCAGACCCCCGGCCTTGAGATGTCAACCGTATCGGTTCATTTTGGGATTCCTTACCGGATTGACCGGGAGGAGTCGGTGTACCCCGCAGGGAACGGGGATTTTTGGGTTGATACCTTACTACAGTTCAGATCAACGCGGGTGAGGAGGTGGATCAGGTCCATAAGTATATAGCGTGGTGTATCAGGGATCATGAGGAGACCTACGGGCCTTTCCGGACTTTTGAGGTTCCACTTACTGATGCTGAGGATGTGGACCCTCAGTGTCCCGATGGAGAATTGACGAGCCCTGACCACCCGGGCCACTTACCCCTTTTTGATAGTAGTGGCCATCGATCCGCTTTGATTTTTGAGGTTCATGCTGTATATGAATACTATAAAGGTTCTCCCTAGCAATGCAAGTGTTTATTTATTTATATTGATGGTTGTGCGGCTATCCTTGGTTATGTGAATTATTGTTCGGATGTTTGTTATTTCCACTGTGCTTTGTTCTCTGTCGTTTGGGCATTGGGTCGGCGACGCGTCCTGGGATGTCGCATCGAATCGACCTTTGCAAGAGATGTGGCGCACCGTGGGGTTCGGGGCGTGACACTAATAAAATAAGAGAGATGATAGAAATAAAATGCAGTTTTGTTGGTTAGCTTCATAGAAAAAGAAATGGGTTGGCATGATAAAAGAAGACAATAAATTGAAGAGAGAGGGAGAGAGGAGGGTATTTCTGTAAGTTTATTGGAAAAAAGGAGTGTCATAGCTAATATGGTGGTGGAAATAGCGCCGCCGTACCTTTTTTTGCAAATTAATGATACATGAATTGTCGGCTTCATATCTCCATTCAATACAAAATTTTTCTTATTCTATTCTTTCTTGAACTTGGCCCGAAGAAAGCAATTCATTTTTTTCCCTCCAAAATAGCAAAGCAAAACCGAATGTGGATGCAACTAGAAATTCGATTCAAGATTTTAATTTACTCGTTCATTTCAAAATGTTTAAACCTAGAAATTAGAAAAAGATAAAAAAAAAAAAAAGGAAAGAGAAAGATCAAGAGTAAATTCTTTTATTGTTCGAACAACGAAGAAGAAATTCAGGTGGCACGAATTGAACGAGAGAACTTAGTTCCCGTCACGATCACCAAGTCAAATTTCGCTACATGAGACATGATACAGATATCATATTTGTTAGCTGCCTATCTCCATTCAATACAAACCACATCTTCTCAATCATCTTCCTCTTGCAAAGCCATAATAGATAATTTTTCTCGACTCTGTGTCTCCCCTCACAAATTGAGATTTTCCGCAATTACATTATTTTTGCAGGGGTTTTCTTATAGATATATTTCTTTGCATTTCCGAATTGAACTTTTACGTATTTCATGCAAAAAAAAAATCATCAATGGATCCAAAAAAAACAGAAGGGATGATATCCATCTACCAAGAAATATTGCAAATTATCCTAATTGGGTAACAATGCCAAAATTAGGAAATACGATATCAATTCAAATTTTCATTACATTACTTGAAAAGGATGTTGGAACTTTTTGCATTAAAACATAATATTTTCAAGAAATATTTCTCATTTTGCACGTTTCAACTGGTCATAGACTTGTCTATAGACATTTCGCTCAATATCCGGTAGTTCCCCTTGAAATTCAAGAAATCACAACCGCATGAAGAAGAAAAAACCTGTGACAACGTTGGACAACACTGTCATTTCTCAGATTATATTCAAAACAGTCTGATGCAAACCCGCGCCAAGTGTAACATGACATGTACAAATCAGAGACAGCGACGAGAAAATCGGTGTCGCCGCCTGTTCCGTATACAATCACCGCTGCTAAAGCAGCAGAAGATCGCCCAGAACTTCAATTCACAATGGAAAGTCGAAGGTTGTCTTCTTCAGCGTTTGCTTCGCCGAATCGAAGAACTTCTAGTGGAACACCCAAGTTTCTAGGGCTTCACATCAATCTCGATAGAAGAAAATAGGAGAAATGGTACTTCTTGCGTTACTTAAATTCACTCTCGTCGCTGAATTAAGCTCGCTGTTTGGATGCATCGATCTGCTCTCCTGTTTTCATCTTCGATTTGTGGAAGTATGTGTCCTGTTAACTCTTTTTGTAGCTTGATACCAGGGAATGGTGAAGAGTTGAGAATCTTCCATCTTCTGTTCCTAATCTCCTTCTCCAATCAGACAGTTAGATTTTTTATGAGCATAAGTGGATGTGTGAGAGAAACAGTGGAAGCAAAGTGGGGCCATTGACGCTGCTGGACTTGGGTCACAACATGACAGCACAATCAAGGCATCAAAGCGAATGCATAGTTTTTGTTCATGTTTTCATCCTCAATGTCTCGATCGCTGTAAGTGTAAAAGTAAATGTTTCTCATTGAGCGTAGGACATCATTTAGAATTCAAAGTGTCGTGCGGCATTTGAGTGCCACTCTTTCATGTGTCAAATGCATCTTCTTTTCCATCGCAATCACACCTGTAGAGATGTTTGCTAAAGAGAGTCGGTCTTTGGTTCTCGTGGAGTTCGTGCTTTTAGCACTACGTAGTATTCGTAGATGAATTTGCAGAGATATAATTACTTCGTGGCATCGGTATTGTCACTTGAAATCACATGATGCAGAATTGACTGATTTAATCTAACTGAGAAGTAAAAGCACTGCCCATTCGAGTTGGGAGTGGAAGAATAAAAATTTCCAATTTTGAGTTTCTCTTTTAGTAAAATAAGTCCTTTTTCCTTGAGCCCAATTCCCTAAAAAACCCCTAACTTTAGCCTTTGTACCAATTATATCCCAAACTTTTTTTTGTCTCATAAAAAATCTCAATATTTTACTTTTGTCCCAAATCTACCCAATTAACTTTTCGTCCAATTTTTTAATTTTATTTTTTATTTTTTCGAATTTCTTTTCTTTTCTTTTCTTTTCTTGTCTTTTCTTTTTCCTTTCCTTTTCTTTTTTTTTTGTTTCACCTTCAACCTCCGGTAGGTCAAGGTCGCCCATGAGGCCGGGGGGGGGCGAGGTCAGCCCACCGGCCGTGCGAAGCCGGCCGGCCGACCTCGCCAGTCGTCGGCAAGGCCAACCCTCGCCACGGTCGTGAGGCCGAGCCCATCAACCCGGCAAGGCCTGCCTCACGCTAGATCACATGAGGCTCGCCTCCTCCTGCTCGGGCGAGGCCGACCGCCAATCGCCGCCACGGGCCAAGCCTCGCCAGATCCGGGCGAGGGTCGACCCCGCCACCACCGGTGAGGCTCCGCCCACGGCAGCGAGGCCGACCTCTTAATAGCCGACAGGGCCGAGCCTCGCCAGATCGGCCCCCGCCTCAAGGTCGGAAGCCGACCAAAACCGGCCGAGGTTGAAGGTAAAACAAAAAAAAAAGGAAAGGAAAAAAATAAAAAAAATTCGAAAAAATAATATTAAAAAATTAGACGAAAAGTTAACAAGGTAGATTTGAGACAAAAATAAAAATTTGAGGTTTTTTATGAGACAAAAAAAAATTTGGGATATAATTGGGACAAAGGCTAAAGTTGGGGGTTTTTTAGGGAATTGGGCCTTTTTCCTTGCTTATATGGTTAACTTTAACGGGTCAATCCCAATCAAAATCATGCCAATATTATCCATCACGCCAAATCACATCTAAACTTATTTCAATCTGTCGAGTTTTGTTGAACCGTACCTTCAGTCCAAGAACAAGTTTGCTCAACGTAATACTCTTGTCATCTTGTATTTTATAAGGAATTCTATCTTCTTTTTTTTCTTCTTTTGCAAGGATAATTCTTGATATATAACTATTTTGTTATATAAAAATTTCTACTTTTCTAGTTCTTCGCTACATGGCCGAAGAAGCATGACATAATATACTATTTTGAATTTCCTAACATTATAGTTAATGTGTCGTTAAATCATGTTTGTGGACACATAAATTTGTAGATCAATTAATAAATTTACCAAATAAGTATGATTATACAAAAAAAATTTTTGTTTTTTCTTAAGTAATAGATCAAACATGTGTGAGAAAAAAAATGCAAAATAAGATTCTCAACAGGTTTAGATGTATTAAATATTTTATCAAATTACAACTAAGATAATGAATTGTGCACATTGATCATATTGTTCAATGAACACTATGTTAGATCAAGCAGGATAATTATTTTTTTATTTTTTTTGGTCAATTAATGGAAAGCGTATCCTAAATAATGCCAAAAGATGTGAGAGATAATAAAATTTGTCATGGTACAAGACTCGATCAACCACAAAGATGCATGGTTAGCGGACAAGATCAAACCATGTGACAATTCCGGCATAAGAAATTGGCGTTGGATAAGTTGTCTATCGTGGTTCAAGATGATACAAAGACTATACCTAACTCACTATAAAGGGTTAGGGAATAGGCGGAATTAACCCTAATGAACACATCTCTCACCCCCACCAAGTTAGAACTCTCTAAGACATCCTATTTGAACATGAATAGTCCGGAATCATATCACCAATCGTTAATCAAGTAATGCTCACGTGGAGTAAACCTGCAACAAATCCATGACAAGGGCATTTGTTAGTGAATTTGAAAAAACAAATCATAACGAGACAAAACATATTCATTAAGTCATAAATATCAATTATGCATCTATATATCTCGCCCCTTCATGAGAATTCTTTTTAGGCATAAGAAAGGAAGCGCCATGCAAATAAATAGTTTTTTCTTTTATGATTAACGGAACAATGTGATGCAATTTAACACAAGTACATATGTGACGCGCATAACTAAATTTTTTGAAGCAGAATAGATGAAATTTTTATTAAAAAAAAAAAAGATAATCGCGGCAAGATTCGACAGACTAAAAGTGTGTCGTTGTGAATCAAATTTGAATGAAAAAACCAAGATAGGAAACTTCTCTAACATTAACAAATTAAAAACTTCATCAAAAAATGAGTCAATTCAGATTACGACACCAAGTCAAGCTATTATACATTATCAAACTAGGAAACTGAACTAATAAAGGATTATCTACAAAATGGATATGTTAAAGCATGAAATAAGAATGCTACGAGATCGAATTTAATGAAGAGAGTTGTACTAGAAATAAAAATTTCTCTAAGATTACCATGATAAACATTCCTACGTGTCTACCTTAAACATGAGTAGGCTCTTCTCTACTCACTTCACATGAGATGCAACCCCCACGATGCCATGATGACAATCTCACTACAACAAAGATAGTCTCGACGAAGGTAAATTTGTCTCGCCACAATTAGACCTGTCAAATTAGTAGGTCGGATCAGGTCAGGTCAGGGTGGGATCACAAATGATCCAACCCAAATTAACCCATGAACCTGTTTATAATCCATTTATGCACAATGCAATTTTCTTTACCCATACCCGACCCATACCCGACCCAACCCATATTACTAAAACACTTCCATATTTAACTTAATCTAGAAAACTCATACCTAAACTAATATGAGAGTGCAAAGTAAGTGAGCGCGAGATTAAGTGAGGGCGAAAGAGATGAGCTCAGTTTAAATAAGTTGTAAACCCATTTACGATTCATTTATGATCCATTTAACACCCATATTATACATATACTCATTTATAATCCATTTACTAAATATAACTAACACATTTGTGATCCATTTACTAATATATGGGTTAAGAAATGGGTTTATGATCCATTTTGATAGGTCTAGCCACAATAAAGATAGTCTTATCGAAATGCAGATAGTTTCTTTCTATATTTATTTTTTGTTAATTTTCCGATTCTTAAAATGAAAAAAAATAGATTTTCTTTGGTGATCTCTTCCTATATTAAGAAAAAAAAACGTGGCATATATATAATGCGAATCACTTCTTTTTCCTATGTTTTAGAGGACCCTTTATGTAGGGGCAAAATCATGGGTTTACGATCATCAAACACTCCAAATCAGTACACTTGTGACATATTTATCATAAACTAATTTTTTTACCACCAAAAACCTTAAACCGGTACATCTGTGAAAGATTTACTCTTCATTAGTTTCCGTTAATTTTTACCATTAAATTATTGAGTTAGATGACACATAACAATTAACTAGTATACCAGTTTGGGATTTTACCTCTCTCTTTGTCATAGGTTTACCAATTTGGGATTTTTCGTGGTACTAATTCAATTTTACGAAGGGTAAATTTGTTATAAGTGTACCGGTTCGTAGTTTTTTATGGTTAAAAAATTAGTTTAAGGTTAATTTATCATGGGTGTACCAATTTGGGATTTTTTATAGTTAAAAAATTAGTTCAGAGTAAATCTATCGTAGATATACTAGTTTGAGTTTTTGGTGGTATAGACCCTATTTTTAAAGAGTCTTGGCTTTCCTACAAAAAAAAAAGAGTCTTGATTTGATGGGCTTAAAGCGTGGGGCTTTTTAGGGATGTCGATTAATTCAAAAACAATATTGAACAAATTCAAGAACCATATTGAGCAAATTAAAAGTCAATGACCACATTGTATACTGAGTCAAAGTTGAGGCAAGATTTATATCATTATCTCTAAACTTTATCCATTCAAATAAAACCAAAGGTTGGTGACAGGGAGGCATGTCGATTAATTAATTAGTAAAATTAAATCATTCAACACGAGTCTCAAAGAGGAAGACCTTGTTTACATTCGGATTTATTGAATGTGTTGCCACTTCAATTTTGGTCCCCATATTTACAAAATCACAAAAGTTCATACTCCGCCTTATGCCTTCAAAATCACCATTTCGAAACCGATTTTTCCGGCTTGAGCTTACATTTCCCAACTTCCACTGCAACTTCTGCATGGCTTCTCCGACTCCATTCCTCTTTCTCTCCATATCATCATTCGCCGGACACCCTTCCAAAGTCGCTCCCCTGCCCTCTCTCGTCCTCCTCTTCTCCTTCTGCCTCCTAAACCTCCTAAACCCACCCCTATCCCCCTTTCCACTATCTGCTCCTCTACCTTTACTGTGCTAGTAATCTAGTTACTCAAGATCACTCTCTGGCATGAAACAAGGCCAACAAGAAAGGGATCTCTCCACTTGCTTCAGCCCACCAAAGGAACAGCCTTGAAGACATAATTCCAATTTTTCCCATACAGGAGTGTTAGCGGGAAATATGCAGGAACCAACTTCTATTTTTGGAGTATGCCAAGAGCAGAGTACATACATGCCCTTGCAATCACTTGATTAGATAGAGGATCTACAATGGCATTGAAACACTACAAGAGAAAGAGATCACCTGAATTTCCTCTATCACAGCACGCAGGTCACATGTATTTTTTACAGTCTTGAAATGATTGATCACGGTCCACTCCAATTCCTCAAGTTCACTTTCCTAAATAACACAAACACATTAGAAACACCAAGACCCAAACAACAAAATCTCAACAAACATGATCAAAGGTGAGAGATAAAAGAGCATTTATACCAACTTCTTCTAGAGAGCATGGATCCCATGACAAACTTGATAAAATTCAAGATAATGAAACGTCGTTTAGCCAAATTAAATATTAAAAAAAAAAACATAAATACCACTATTCAAAATTTACAATTGGATGATTTGAAATACTTGACTTGTGAGAATTAGAGTTTTCAAATCCTCTGTATTAATTATATTCAATCACAGAGAACGGATTTTTAACAAAGAAATTATATGACTGTCTGTTTGATACGAGTATAGGAAATTCGCAATACCAACACTTTTTTTTCTAAATCAAACTGTATTTTGAGACAATTGAGCCACGGATTTTCGTAGGTGCAAAAATCGAGTCAATGGGATGTCAAACAGAAAAATTATGATCGGTCAAAGTTCGGTCAAATTATATTTAAAAAAACATAAATGTGTCCTCTTTATAGCTGTCTATGATTAGCCTTTCTCCTTCTAACTCATGGTAGCCTATCCATTGCTGGTATCTTAAGTTAGGATTACCTTCGACCAAAAAAAAAGTTAGGATTACCACATGGTATAATCATGTAAACCAATCATTTTCACTTATTGAGGACACTTCTACATTTTCACTTTGTCACGCCCCGAACCCTACGGCGCGCGAGCATCCCTGTCCTGGTCGATTTGTGTGCGACGCCCCAGGACGCGTCGCCGACCCAACACCCAAACGGCAGAGAACAAAGCACAGCGGAAATAACAAACACCCGAACAATAAATCAAATAACCAAGGATAGCCACAGAAATCAACACTTGTACTGGTATTGGAAATCATTTACAATATCTAAGTACAACCCGAACACCAAAAATCAAAAACAGGTCAAGGCCACTACTAACAAAAAGGGGTAAGTGGCTCGGGGTTCAGGCACTACAACTAGCCGGGGGCTCCTCCCAAAAATGCATCGGTACGCCTGCCATCCTCAAGGCTAGGGGTCTGAAAAAGTGGTTTTAAACAACAATGAAAATAATCTCAGTGAGTAATTCCCTAAACCTAAATTAGGCTAACGTGCACCTCCTGACAAGCACTAACAACACATAATACACACATAACTGACTCGGGCCCTCGGGCCTAAATCTAATCTTACTAGACCCTGCAGGTTAGGCATTAAATCAACAATAGTAGTCACACGACAGAATTTAATCACAGCACATACACACGCATTTCTATGTCTCAACGCATGTTATGCATATGCTAGTACTCGCACTCATGCTCATGCCTCATCAATGCATTATCGCACACTTGCACACTAGCACTCAGCCATTTCTCAATTTCTCCTCCGACTCGCGTTAAACGCATCAGGTCCGACCCGCGTAAAACGCATCAGGTCTATCACTTCGAGATCGATCTCTGGCCCGCGTAAAACGCATCAGGCTCATGACACATTACCCGCATAAAACGCATCAGGTTGGTCATCTTCCGGTAAACCGGGCATCATCCCGCGTAACACGCATCAGGACGAGTTCACCACCCCGCGTAAAACGCATCAGGGTTTATTGTGATCACACATTCACAAGCACAAATTTTTATCTGAACCCCGCGTATTACGCATCAGGGCATTTTAGGTGATCACAATGCACATGTCACTCGGGCACACTTATAAATGTACATGTTGTGCCAATGCTCATGATACACATTCATGACTGCAATAATCATACTTGGGCATTCACGCACTTCTCAAAGAGTATTTAATAATACTACACCACTTGTTCAATTCGACGCGCAATATGTATCATCCACATTTCTAATATACCCAATCACAAATTAGTGCAATCATAGAGATCAATTCAAGCACTAGTGCACGATACACCGTTCACACGTATCAGTCACATAAGCCAATCCACATAATACCACGCAATCAGGGCCCACCAAGCCACTCCATTCTTAGCCACACTAATCATGTTATGGCATTGCCAAACCACTCCCAATTAGAGACAATTCAATCCCTAACTCAGTCTATCCTTCAATTTCGCCAATTACACTACTAAGCCCCAATTCAATCGCGCCTCGCCTAAATCAAATCCGTCGTGGCCAGCCACTATACCACAAATTCTATGCCGATAATTATCATCAAAATGCTCCATTAGACTCCCCAAACGTCCATCTAATCAGCCACCAAAATA